>VZSF01000515.1:299454-323454 GCA_013398295.1 Chionis minor
CTCTGGGTGTCCCCATGGGTGCGCAACCTGCTTTTATCACATACCCCGAGTCCCATCCCCCCAAATTTGCAGCCATCCCAAGAATATTTTTTGCAATACTAGGCTGGCATTGCTTTTTTTGCTAGCTGTAAATGAAGCTCTGTGTGTTCGCACGGTGTTTTCCGCTCCCAGGAACGGTTGCAGCATTTCCTCGCCTTGCTCTGTCCCTGCATGCACGGCACGGAGTCCTCCAGAGGAGCTCCTTCCCGTAGTCTCATTCCCTTTGAATCTTTATTTACCATCTCTTACCTCCTGGTGCATTTTTATTTATTTTTTTTTTAAATACTATTTGCAGTAAATATCCCCAACTTGAAAAAGGATTGAGATGTGTGTTAAAAAAAAAAAACCCAACTGAGCTATATAAAATTAATGCTTATGTCAGCTTTCATCTAATGTCAATTAAAGTGCCTAGTGTAAACAAATCATTAACATAAAGTCCTTGATAAAAGCCTTGTTTTCAGTGTTTCACAGCCACAGTAACCTCACTTATGAATAATCATCCCTGGTTTTTTCCCACCCTCAACCCTCCCAGAACTGCTCTTCCTGACAAAAATGATGAGCTCTCCCGTGACCAGCGCTGGTACCCAGGAGGCCTCACCGTACCCCTGAACTGCTGCCAAAAGGAAGAAATAATACTACTGATAATAAGTTTTTAAAAAGCCCTGGCGCTCTCCCTGTGGGAGAACCCCCGCGGAGCTGCAGCCCCCCCCGAAGATGCCGGCTGCTAGAAGCCAAAGCTGTTCCCAGGGGGATGCAGGGGAAGCCCAGCTCACGCCGAGCAGTGACGCCACTTTGGGCAGCGAGACGCTCTCAGGGATTTCTTCCTTCATTATTTTTAGTTTTCGCTGCCTCAGGTGGGACAAAGACCATCCTCCACCCCTTGGCACCACCTCCAGCTTCTACCCCTCTGCGCCGCAGCAGGAACCTCTTCTTGCCCGCTGGGTACCAGGACTTCGGCACAGCCTTTCCTCGAGGCATATGAAAGACTTGATGGAAATAATTCCCGAGGTAAACTGCCACTTCTCCAGCCCCTTTGCTTTTGACATCCCAGGAAGGCGCCGGGCAGAGGGTTGGCAGCAGCCAGGAAAGCTGCTGGGGGACCAGTGCCCGAGACCGACCATGGGGAGATGAAACCTGGTGAGACACAGGCACGAACCCCCTTTTCTTTTTAAACTGGTTTTATTCTACACAATTTTTTTAAACAACATTCATAAAACATTACTTACAAAAATGTGCTAATATGGGATGGGTTTTGTTTTTTTTTTTTGTATACCGACAATCAGAAATTCACATTTTGAAAGGATAATCATACTTTTAAGACACACATTCAAATACTTTACTTCCAAATACAAATTTTTAAGGGAATATAAATCGCTTACAAGGAGCAGATGTCCAAAAAAAAAAATTTGAGACTTCAGGATCTGACTTCTGCATCAGAATTGAGCCGTTGCTTTCAAGCCGCTGGCTCTGCTGGTCTGCCCAGGGTGCCCAGCAGCCCCAGACACCTCACAGGACCCGGTTTGGAGCCACGCACGGCTCCTGCTGAGCCGGAGCCAGGAGCACAGGGAAAAAAATGATGTTGCAAAGCTACCGACGGTGCTTGCAGCCTTTTATTGAGTAGTTCTAGTGGGTACAGACATCATGAGGGTGAGCCTTACCAGCACATCAGCAGGGCGAAGCAATGCATCCCGCTCCGAAAACCCGTGGGAAGGATTTTTTCCATCGCCATGGAGCTAATGCCAACCACAATGGTCCCGGAGAGCAGCAGAGCTGGAGAAAGGCACGGCATCGTGACGCACTAACCTGGGGGTGATGGTAGCAGGCTTGGAGGTCCTGCTTTAAAAACAAGCCATCTCATAAATTACCCAAAATGGTCAAAATTCAAGCCTCCACCCCAGTGCTCTTAAACGGAGTTGACTCCAAAATCCACCCATCCGAGACCAAATATTTGGCTTCATCCTGCTGGGTTTCAGGGCAGGGAAGGGAGAGCAGGGTAATTACCTAATTGCCCTCCGCCTCCCCCAAAATATCCTGTCTCTGGCTTTAACAGGTTCAAATGGCTGAAACAGGATATGCTGGGAAAGTTCAGGCCTCGAGAAGTCATGTTCTTTCCCAAAGCTATTGGATTGAATGCACTTGGCAGCCAAAAACCCAACTGCATTCAGGCAATCTGGCCGTCACCGACCAGAAGCGGAGCATCAACGCTACGCAAAAACCTGCTCCGGTAAACAATTCATCTTACATGCCACAATTAAAAATGTACAAAACAAAAAAAAAAAAGCTTCATTCCTTAGTAAAGTAGACACTAAGTCTTGCCTCTAATGCTATGGTTAAGAGCTACGCTTGCCTTGCCGGTTGGAGGTGATGTAGGGTGAGCGCTGGGAAGTATGTTACAAAAAGAGGAGAAACTTGAATCATAGAACCATAGAATGGTTTGGGTTGGAAGGGACCTTAAAGCCCATCCAGTGCCACCCCCAGAATGGTTTGGGTTGGAAGGGACCTTAAAGCCCATCCAGTGCCACCCCCTGCCACAGGCAGGGACACCTCCCACTAGACCAGGTTGCTCCAAACCCCGTCCAACCTGGCCTTGAACCTCCAGGAATGAGGCAGCCACAGCTTCTCTGGGACACCCCGACCAGGGCTCACCACCCTCACAGGCAGGAATTTCTTCCTAATAAAGTTTGGAAGTATGAAAGCTCCTTCCAAAGCCATGTTTTGCAGAAAACGGGAGGGACTGTGTGTCTTTCTTCTCCTGCCTCGCCTCCACTGGGAGCGGGGACCCAAGCCCTGCACCCATGATCGGCCGTGCTGGTGGTTTGCCACCGTGGTGGCACGGCTGCGGTGGGAAGAGGAGATGCGGTGACACTGGCAGCATCCGTCCTTGGTGGGAGCTCTAAGGGCATTGCAACGTTTGCAAAAATAAATCAACAAAACATCCCCGAAAGGGGTTGCGCAGGGTCAGCCTGCCAAAGCCCAGTGATAACCTCACTGTCGTCAGGACTAAAGTCTGCGGAGCTGCTGTGCCAAGCTGATAAAGCGCCCGGAGCCACACTCACCCCCCGGCCACGGGGACCGTCACCCCTGCAGCCACCCCCAGGGCTCAGCTGCAAAGCCCACTCAGAGCTGCACGGGGATGGCAGCTCCGGCCGTCCTCATGGCTGTTTTCCTTCCAAGGGCTCTCAAAAAAAGAAGGGAAATGGCTTTATTTCAGTTCGTTGCTTGCCAGTGGAGCCCCTCTGCGGTGCCGACGCTGTCCCTGACCAACGTTATGCAGAGTATTTAAAGAGCACTTGTTAATTATATCATTCTCCCCAAAGGGTGGCTGGGATTTAGACGAAAGTGCCCGAAAGAGCTGCCTGAGTGCGGGTTTCCGCGGCAGAAAGGCAGCAGCCCCGGCGGCAGGAGGGGGCTGCCTCTCTTGCCTTGGCAAAGGAGCCAGGGCTTTCAAAGTCATTCCAGTTTTCTGCTTCCAGCTGGATAAGGGGAGGCAGACTCTGCCAGCGTGAAAATTATTGAAGCTAAAATAACCAAGGTAACCCCCAAACAAAACTCTGGTGGTTGCAGAGGCACGTGAAAGCTGGTAACGGTTTGCAGTGAAGGATGGAGGGATGCCAGGGATCTCAGCCGGATCCGTCCCCCTCTGCGTCCAGAGGATTTGGGCCAAGTTCATCTTGTTACTCTGAGGACTGTATGGCCACATACAGATGCAGATGTCAGCCAGGGTTAAAATCCACCCTAAGCCTCCCAAGATGCTGAACCGCAGCGATCTGAGCGAGGGCAGATGAGATCCTCAGCACCAAACCAGAAAGCCCAGAGCAAATCGGTCTTACCACACACCTACCAACGCCAAAAGAGACCTTCTATCGCCGCGCAAAATGCTCCTGTGGCACCGTCACGCATGGAAGGGCAGGAATGTCCTTGCCCAGCTGCAGTCCTCCTCCCCCTCCTGGCAGCCCAGCCCGGCGGTTCAGGAAGAGGTTCAGGAAGCTCCTCGGCTGCCGGCGTGGCCAAACTGGCAGCCCCGAACCACCCCGGTGGTGGGAGGCAGAGCCAAACCACCTTGAAACTGGGGGTCCCCAGTCCCCCCCGGTACCCCAGCGGACCTGCAAAAGCCCTCAAGCCTTGATGACAATTAGGATGTGGCCTTCCCACAGCTCCCACCGCAGGGAAAGGTTAGGAAACCTCAACCCCAGCCAATGAGTGGCCAGAATTTGTTAAATTTAAGCTAGGTGACTTAGAACCCTTAGAAACTACAAGGGTACGGGCTGCGGGACCTCAGGGCAGGGCACGCTGCAATGAAGCAGCTCCTGCAGATGGTTCCAGCTTTGTTTCACAACTCAAAAAAGCTCTAAGCCATGAATCATGGCACTTCCCAGGCAGCTTCGGCAGCCGCTGCCCTGCCAGCCTTCTCATCCCCGGGGGCAGCCCTAAAGGGCTGAAAACCCATCCCCCCCCTCCAAGCCCTTCCATCTCGGCTGTCCCGCTCCATCCCTCAGCCAGAGCTGGAGGAGTTAAACCCGGCGCCTCACTCTGCAGCAGCCAAAAAAAACAAAAAAGGGGGAAAAAAAAAAAAAAGCAGAAAAGACAACCACTTGTTTTTGAACACCCTCAAGCTAAAGATTTAGAAAGGCAGCCCCAGCCAAGCCCCGAGCAGGGTGCTGCTGGGACATGTCCCGCACTTGCTGTACACTTACATAAAGCTACACAGGCGCCCGCAGCTTTCCAAACACCCCGGGCACGGAGCAAAGCTGCTCCCTCCCTGCTCCCTTCCACTCCTTCCCATCCCTGAGGGACCCAACCCGCTCCCGTGCCCTTGCTGGCTCCCAAAAAGGGCCGAGCCCGGAGTGTCGGACTCCACCTTTCCCTCCCGGAGCAAGGAATCACAGCCCAGCACTCACAGGGGAGGGAGAAGTTGGGGGGTTTTTTAATTATAAAACTGAGTAAAAGGTAGTTTTCGCCACTCTGTTCAGCCCTTGCCTGCCCAGAAGAGGCCACGGACATGCTGGGCCAGGATGAGCAGATCCTGATGGGATCTGGAGGTTTTAGGATGAAGCTTTTCACAACAGGTAGGGACCTACTTGGCATCACAGCACCGGACTACAAGAAGCTAAAAGGATGTTTCAGAGACCAATGCAGTTTCTCCTGGTTTATAGACCTCAGATCGCCACAATCCCACCTCTCACATGCCACAAGTCTGCAAAAATTCTTGCCAGCTGCCCGATACTCAAGGGACAAACTAGATGCACAGCAGCAGCATTCAGTTGACCGACAAACCCAAAAATACTCCCCTTTATGTTGACAGACTGCTCCAACCTTTGCCCTTCCCGTTCCCGTCTGTGTTTGCAGACCAGGCAAAGCCTTGTGTTGCTGTTGCTCAAACATGCCTTCCCTGCTGCAGAATTTGCCCTCGTCTTGACCAAGGGCAGGATCTCGACCAGACAAAAAATGCCGAGAGCGGTTTTGGGAGGCTGGTGCCAGACTTTGGTCTGGGACGGGATGAGGAATGGATTCTTTTGATCAAACCCGAGTGGCCCATGAATGCACCTCATCACTCAAAAATCTCCTAGAGTCAACAATAAGAGCCGTGAGCAAAGACTAAAATTTAGGGGGGATGAACGTGGGTACCACCACCCCTCCGGGGAAGAGGGCTGGCTCCTGGCTGACACACCGCTGGTCTGATGCTGCTGCGGCTCCTCCCAGGGCAAAGACCTTTGCAGGCAGACAGAGCATTTAAGGCAAGTGGAAATCTGTAGAAATTTGGGATTTGAACCATAAATCGCCTTATGAGCCAGAGAGGTTTTACAGCAACAAAGTCTCACGCAAAGCTGGGGGCAGTCACCCCCGGGCTCTGCGGTGCAGCCGCTCGCTCGGACCAGACATGGGTTTGAGGCAGCTCTTCTCGTCCTCTCCTTGGTCTGAAGAAGCTCCTTGAATTTACATCCCTCACAAGCTCTCCTGCGAGGGGCATTAAGATGAAAAATATGATTTAAAGAACTTCATTGAACTCCGACGTGAATAAAAGCCCCAAACCTCACAAAAGGAGTTTTGATGCAACGTATTTCTTTCCTTGTGCTGCCAGATGCTTTGAAGATGCCCCACTGCCAGTGCTGCCACCTGAAAAGCATCACGTCAATGCCCTGCCCTAGGCTAAGCCTGGCAGATCCCACCGCAGCCGGAGCAAGGGCAGCGTGGTTTGGCTCCCACTGATGCAGGAGCGTAGGGATGCCCTGCCTTCCCACGCAGCGCCTGCTGCCTTCTGCGGCTTCCTACACCAAGCCATGGGTCAGCAGAGCCCCAGCAGACGATGCAATAGGGGCACCGAAGGGTAACAACCATCACGGAAAAGCGTATTTAAGAAAGAGACAAACGGACATCTGGTTTTATAGTCATAAACAGACACGTCACAACACACCAGTTAATTTTCCAGTTCGTACGGGGACGGAAGGGCCACAAGACAACAAAACCTTATAACACATAAGCCAACGCGGATTAAAAACAGGGCCAGAGGGGCATGCAGGATCCCGAGCCTATGTACAAAGCTCCCGCCGCTGCCTGCAGGAGGGGGGGCCTCCACTGAAACCAGGTTTCCACAGCAAAGATTTGTCTTGGCATCACACACTCCCGTGGGACCGAGGGATGACTCCCCTAGCACATGTCCCTCTTTTTAATGGCAGGTGAGTAAAATGAAAATCCAGTGAAGGATGAGTTTGCAGCCAGGATAAATGCGAGCTTTGTTTCTTGCTCTCTCCTGGGTTATTATTCCCAGAAAAGGTACCCTGGTCCCAGCCAGCACCTCGTTCACACGGACACCCACCAGGGCAGGAGAACTTCCCACGCTCTGTGCCACGTTCATTAGCAACGCCGGGACATGATGAATTTCTAGGCAAGGCTGAGCCCTGCCTTCGCTCTGTGTGGTGGGTACCCACTGTTTTCTTGACCTCTCTCCCTTCCTCCCCCCCCCGAGACAGCACTGACCCTGCACTGGCTCTGCACAGCGACACACGGGCCACGACTAAAACGCTGTTGGGGCTTTTAAACCCTCTGGAAACACCGAGTTTCCCCTGCCAATACTGACTCACGGTTATTGCTGCATAATACAAAACCAGCCCCAAAATGGAGCGGCAGCACCCTGTGTTCCGAGCTGGCTGCATCCGTAGGTGCTCCTGTGCCCCGAGCCGGCTGCATTCCCGCATCCCCGGGAGCAGGGAACCCACCTTCTGGCACGGAGCACACCCATGACACACACGGGGTTCTCTCCCGACCTTGCGCGCCTCCACACCTCCAAAATGCCCATCTTGGTGGCTCGCCCACGGTTTTCACCTTGCAGAGTCGGCTGCCGTGGGCTGCGCTGGGTGCTGCCCCTCTCTTTTGCACCTCAAAAGCCCAATCATTAGTCGCCCGGAGAGAAAAACAGAGGCAAAAAGTGGCTGAGCGACCCGCTGGTCTTGGCCCCACGTTTTTAAGGCATCATTTGCAGGAAGGGGAGGCTCTGTCTGACGAGGACCGGAGCCGGCCAAGCTTCCCGTCATCCCAGCTGCAGCTCCCTGGGTGCGTGGGAGAGCAGTGGAAAAGGAGGAGAGAAGAAGATTAAAGCGGGACTCAACGACCATTTATTTGGTTTGTGCGTCGGATTAAAGCAGCCTTTCCTCCTTCAGATCTGCTGGCTCCGAAACAGCCTCCGGCGCTGGACGGGGAGGGGGCTATCCTGCTTGGATGGGACACCCAAGTGACACCGGAGGATGGACAGCTGCAAGGTTCCATCTGTGGCCTGCTTTAAAAAGGCATTTATTAGCTGTAAACCTCTTGTCGTGACATATAGAAAACCGGGGAGAGGAAGGGGAGATCAATCAAGTTTGAATCCTGGTGAGAGTTCTCCTTAGAAAAATGGTTAGAGGAAAAAAAAAAAAAAGGCGGCTTTGAAATCAAAACTGTCCCAAAAATGAGCGTTTCTGCTAGTTAAAAGCCTTTAACTAGAAGAAGTTTTTGCGTTTTGTTTTGTTTGTTTGTTTGTTTGTCTGTTTGTTTTTTTTCCTTTACAAACATAGTGCATCTGCGATTATTGAGAATTACGGTCCGTCTAGAAAAGGGCCTGTGCTTGGGCTACGGGGAGGCTGCTGGTGGCGACAGTGCGTGTCGGTGAGCGGCGGCGTTACATGTGTGCTTCGGAGGCCGGACAGCCCGGCAGCAGCTCCCCGTTCACCACCGCCTCCGAGACCAGCATCTTGTCTTTGCCAGAATCCAGGCGCTGCTTCTTCAGCATCCTCTGATGGATCAGCGGGACGACGGAGAGCACCAAGCCGCCGATGATGGGGGGGACTCCGGCAAAATAAAAGGCCGCATCATAATTCCCAAAATAATCATTGAGGTATCCTGAAAGAGAAGAACAACTAGTGGTTACAGCCATGTCAGTCTAATGACTGACTTGTCTCCCCCCTCGAGTGAGAGCTGCAGCTTGCTTCAATCACCGGATTTGGGGAGATTTGGGTTTTTAAAACAATCTTTTTTTTCCATTGCATTCCTTGGAGTTTTTACGCCGTGGATTAAAGGATGTGCGCAGCCAACATTGCGTAGCAAGGAAGCCAAGAAGGAACGCCTCCGCCATCCTTCCTATTTAACCAGAACGGGACACAATCAGACACGTCCCAAATGATCCCAAACAACCAAACATTTCAGGTGGCTCTTCCAAGTGCTGGCCAGGAAGTAACAGGAAAAGTGGGCAGGGGCTGTTTCTCTGCAGATTGCCTCTATCTGGAAGCCCTGCTTTTCTTGCAGGTATTTTATCTACATGGGGATGTCAGCTGAAAAATACATGCTGCCAGTTACAAGCAATAACCGATCCCTTAAAAACCAATGCGGTTCTGCACTTGTCATTTTGGCAAGTTCTGACACAGCCAGGCATCCCTTCATTGGCGCTGGAAAATCACAGAATGTTGAGGGTGGGAAGGGACCTCTAGACTTCATCCGGTCCAACCCCCCTGCCAGAGCAGGTCCACCCACAGCAGGTGGCACAGGATGGCGTCCAGGCGGGTTGGGAATGTCTCCAGTGTCGGAGACTCCACCACCTCTCTGGGCAGCCTGTGCCAGGGCTCTGCCACCCTCAAAGGGAAGAAGTTCCTCCTCATGTTCAGATGGAACTTTCTATATTCGATTTTACATCCATTGCCCCTTGTCATGTCACTGGATGCTACTGAAAAAAGCCTGGCCCCCTCCTCCCGGCCCCCTCCCTTTAAGTATTTGTAAACATTGATGAGACCCCCCCTCAGTCTGCTCTTCTCCAGACTAAAAAGACACGAATCCCTCAGCCTTTCCTCATAAGAAAGATGCTCCAGCCCCCTCATCATCTTTGCAGCCCTTTGCTGTCCCCTCTCCAGCAGTTCCCTGTCTTTCTTAAACTGGGGAGCCCAGAACTGGACACAGGACTCCAGTTGTGGATTAAAACCAGAAAACTGGAAAACCCCTGTGAGCTTCCTCCTGTGTAGACGCTTGCCCCGGGATTACATCCACGAAATGAGCCCCTTCACCCTGCCCCGTGCCCAGCAAGCCCAACGCAGGGGGGTCCCGCAGCAGCACCCGAACAGCCAGACATCTGCAACCCCCCTGTTCCTTCACGAGGGTGTTAAACTGAATTTGGCTGCCAAGACCAGAGGTGCTTATAAGCTTTAGCTTAGCGATTGCTGATGCAGGCGTTCTGCTGTTCAAGGGCCGGCTTTGGCAAAGTGCTCGCTGTTAAGGACGTCGTGGTTATTGCTGTGCTTAAACACATACCCAGGTCTTGGGAAGACAGAAGCTCAGGTGTCTCCATCTCTTTCTTTGTTTCAACAATTCAGGGGCTGAACTTACCGATTAGCAATCAGTCCCCAGGTATCTAAAAGGACTTCTAGAAAACTAGTGTCTGCCAATTTTCTGCTCAGCTTCAAACAGAAATCAGTTAACATGATTTTGGACTGCTCTCACTGTTCCCCCACTGGTCACCTTTCATCAGCCCGGCGAAAGTCCCTGAGATGCTACAGGACGTAGCATGGAGTGATGCTACACCCGTACTTCAACCCCCATGCGACCCAATACACCAGAAAATTCAAAACTGTATGGCTGTTCTCACGCCAAAATATCACCATGGCTGAAAGCTGCTACAAGTGCCTGCTCCCTCCTAATAGCTGGGTCCAGGTCCAGCACCATGGTGCTACCAACCTGCTATCGGTGTACCCGCGGTCATGGGCACAGCCATCAGCCCCATGAGGTACCCTATGGCCTGGGACGCCTGCATGGGCCCCACCAGCTCGAAGGCGATGGGGGCCATGATGGTGGTGAAGCAGCCATCGCAAAGGCCAAGGAAGAGGCAGATGACAATGACGCCCTCGAACCCTTGGCACTGGGGGATCATCATGCACAGGATGCCCAACAGCAGGAAGGACACAACCTGGGGAGACAAAAGTGGGCACGTCATTGGGGTGCGGGATGAGTGGGGATGGGCAGCAGGAAGCGTCATGAAGATGATACTGAGCAGGTCAACAACATCGCCCCCTCCTCTGGACCCAGCAACACCATCCACCCTCTGCTCGTCTCTGAGAGGAACTTAAGAATAACCTTTTAAGAAGCTTTAGGAAGGATTATCTGATGGATTAGCTGCTAGATTTCAGCAGTTTGTTTTTCAAAAAATACAAGAAGGTGAGAGGGTGTCCAGCAGTTTGGGAAGAGCTGGGACCACAGGCTTTGGTTGCTGAACAGACACTGAGACATCAGGTCAAGTGTGCAGCTTCTCTGCGCACCTTTCTGCAGCAAATTTTCTTCCCTAACAACAGACAGGAGTGTCAGGTAATGGTTGGTGAAGGATTTGCGATCTGTGGTTGACAGTTATTAAGCAGCGTGTCGACAGTGACATAGAGACGCTACCTCCTGGCCCGCAGTGGTTAGCCTGCGCTACGCAGAGGGTTGGACACAGCATACCTGCAGGTAAATCTTCTTCAGCCCAGGAATGCAGTCGCCAATGCGGCCTGAAACCAAGCGCCCCACCCCGGACATGGCTCCGAGGCAAACTGGGAGGATCCAGTCCTTTTTGGTCTCCTGAAATCGCTTCTCCACGTATTTTACCTAGGACAGAGGGAAGGACGCAAGGACGTGAATCCTCACTAAGTTAATCCCTTTCATCTCCCAAAAAGGGACAAGACCTCCTGCAGAGGACTTGTGGCTTTGGGGGTGGTTACATGACCCTCAGGTCCACACTGACCTGCACACACCACCTCTGCCCACCCCAAACCCAACAGCCCCCTCTTCTTCTGCTGCTCATGCTTGTCCTCAGGAGCCACGGGAAGGGATCGCTCTGCCCACTCTGGTGCAGAGGACACACAGGAGGATTAAAAAACTGTCTCCTCCCATCACCGTTCCTGTTTACAGGACGTGCCTGGAGCAGTTTCTTAGCTTCAAGACTTCTGGTGGCTCTGTCCCTGCTGCCCGCCTCCACCTTCCCACCTCCTCCTTGCTTGCATGGAGGAGCCCCTTCACTCCAGGCAAAGGGACCTCCCTCCCCTTCCAGTCCCAGCCAAGGCTCTCACCAAGTTCATGTAAGGTACGAGATATCCCAGGACAGCAGTAGCAATCCCAAAGGCCCAAATCCGATAGGTCTTTCTCCGGAAAACCCTCAAGCTGAAATACTTGCGCGTCTGGGACCAGCACTGCTGCCGCATGCTCCGGCTGCCCAGCTTGTCCTGCCCATCATGCTGAGAGTCACAAGAAGGCGGCAAGATGGGCCGATAGGTCAGGGACAAGAATATCTGGATGAGCATTAAGGCACTGAGTACTTGGAAAGTATGCGCCAGCCCAATGGCCTTCCCGACCACCTTCAGGAAAAAGGGGAGTGGCACGGAGATGAGGCAGCTGCCGCCGGCCACAATGCCGTTGGCCAAGCCAAGGCGGCGCTTGAAGTAGTGACCAAGGATGACCAGCGAGGGCTGGAAGGCGAAGGAGCTGCCGCAGCCGAAGAGGATCCCGTATGTGAAATAACGAACTTCCAGAGACCTAGCGGGAAAAAAACACAGCGAGGTGGTTACATTACGCAGAGGTAAGGAAGTCCTCTCCCCCATGGTCCTGCAAAACCTGGAGTCAAGACCCAGGTCTCACATACCACAGGTGCTACAGAGACGGTCTGGCCTCAAGGAGCTTATTCCCTAGCCAAAGCAAGGATTATCCTCACTTCACAGCTGGCACCTTAAATCTCCGTGAAGATGAAGTCTAGCTGGGGAGTGTTTTCTGCAAAGAGGAGAAGGCAGCAGCCAACCCGCACTCCTTGGGAAGTTGACCTAACTTCAATGGTTTTTAAATTACAGCAAGCAAGACTTTCTAAGGTAGGCAGGGTGGGTTATTTTTAGCTAGAAATCCAATTTTTTTCCACTGAAAGGACTAATTGAAAACATTCTGCACCCAGTGTTTGAAAGCACAAGCCACCAGGCCCGCTGGTTATTAGGCACTTAGGAAGAGAACATTGCATTTCTGCCCAGGCTCCAGGCTGGTTAATTAAGTTCTTCTTCTTTAAGCTCCTCTGGGAGCTTCAGTTAGATGGTTAATAAATCTCATTTGTACCTTACATTGGTGGCTGCACTCAAGGAGGGAGTGAAGTGGCTCTACAGAACAAGTGGAAAGTCCTGAGAACCTTTGGAAGGAGTTGTTTCCCAATTGCCGGCCTGGTTTTCCCAACAGAAGCAGCTGAGAAAGGAGCCTAAAGTTAGGCGGTGCAAATAACCAGTTGTGTTTCTCTCCAGATGAAGGATTCTTTCCTCCATCTCCGTGCAATGCATTCGGCTGCAAAAGTCTGCCACGAGGTGCTGCATGGGAGGAGAGCGCGATGGAAACATTTGGGCAGCTCACCGGGCAAGCGATGGGGTCTTTACTCCAACACTCACAACAACTGGTGAAATACTGAGTGCTGCTCACGAAGCCAGGGAGAAGACAGCAGCCCAGATCTACTGCAGCAGTTTGAAGCTGAGGAAACCTTTACAAGCACATCATTTCTTCCATTACGCGCTCGGGTCTCTAGCTAGCCAAGCAGAACGCGCTTGCTGTACCCAACGGCTCAAAGACAAATGACTGTCATGAAAGGCAATTTCCAGCTACTCCAGAATGAAGCCACATCAGAAACCCCCTCCGCAGGAGCCAAGCAAGCAGCTGGGCTGTACAGGCTGTCTCCGATCTCCCACGCACCAGCCCTGGCCATCTCAGCTGGGTCACACCAGCTTTCCTACTGCTGCTAAGCTGACGTGTTGGATAAGCGGAGACAAATGCCGCGGTTCCCATCTGCTCCCTGTTGATGCTAAGACACCCCTGCATGAGCAAAGGCTCCTTTCAGCCGTGCTGCTTAGCCAGGATTTCCCACACGGCTCGCTGGGAATCAGCCAGCTGCTCTCCAGCGGGAAGGGCGGCATCATCTCCTTTGGATGATGAAGTCTTCCATGGAAAATGACATCTCCTCGGACCAGGAGGTCGCACCCCCCCGCCGCAGCGGCTGCCTCTCACAGCTCACAATGGGAACAGCCCTGGTTCAGCCCCGCTGGCAGAGGTTTGGGGGATTTCTCTCTGCAGGAGAAACCAGGGAGAAACTGGGGAGGGGAGGGAGAGGCAGATGAAAAGGGATTCAAACCCCACCACAGAACACTAAATGGTGCAGAAAAGGAGGACTGGGAGGGCACTGGGGGGCATGTGAAGAGAGCTCTGCTGAACTGGCCATCATCCCCCATTCCTCACACTAAAATAACACCCTTAGAACTGGAGGGAAGGTGAAGTCCTGACACAACTGGAATGTGTCTCTTCTTGAGGACGCATAAGATCTGCGGTGGCTCGAGCTCATAATGAGACACCCCAGTGCAAGGCAGCAAAGAGAGGAAAAACCTTGCCTTGACCCCATCCAGAAAACTTTGGCCTTCCCTGGAGCTCTGCTTTTCAGCATACTTTGTTTGCTCAGTGCATTTTGTATGAAGTTCCCAATATTTTGAGAGCCGGAGGCACTGAGCGTGAGTTGGGTGCTGGGGTCCTGCCCTGCAGGCTCGGTGGCTGAGTGGGCTTTTGGATCAGCTCGGTGCAGCACTGGGAACTGCTGCTCCTCTCTTTGGACCAAGTAAACCCGTTTTAGGGAAATCAGGAGGTAAAGGGTTGATTCGCTTTGATCCAGCCCTGCCTGAGCCCACCAAACCCAGGCTGCGCCCCCCTCTACAGCAGCAGCTCACAAAGAGCAGCTCCCTTTGCACCGGTGCACAGAGCCTGGCCAGCTCTTGGTGGGTCATCTCCAGCTGCAGCTGTGGGCAATCGGCAAGGGCGACAACAAAAAACCAGAAAAAAAGCTCTTCTCCATTGTTCTGGGTGAGCAGGAGCTGCTAGCTCCGAATTTCAGGACCGGCCTTCGCCATCCAGATGGAGCGCTGCCAAATCCCACAGCCCCGCTGCTCTTCCTCCGGCTCGGCTGTGCCGAAGGCAGCTTCCCTCACCGCCGTCCAACTGCAAAGGGGCTCCTTTCTCTCTTAAAAGGCAGCCAAAGGAATGTGAACTGAGAGCGAGAAGGCAGGAAATGGGGATTTCAGCTCTGGAGCTCTCCTGGAAATAATATTCTTCCCTGCCTGTACTGTTTGATTTTTTTTTTTTGCTTAAGCCCAGCACAACAAACCACTGGCAGCAATGTGGTCCCAAGAGCTCTTTTTCTTTGCACGAACATTTTACAATAGGGGAGGAGAAGAAAAAAAAAAGTCTAAGCTTCGTTGATTAGAAGGAAAGCAAGATTACACGGGAAGTGCCTGTGATCTGCTCTGCCAGGAGCCTGGGCATCCCTTCCCTCAGGACCCACTGCACTTTCTCCAAGTGCTATAATTTTTTTGAAATACAAAGGGGTGGCATCTGCGGAGGAAGTCGCAGAGGGGTGGTTCCCTCCACGCCACTGTCCGAGATGGTTTAAGTATCCCAAGTGCCTGGCTACAAGCGGTCCCAGTCCCCGTGGCTTTGTCAGGGGGCTCAGAAGCTGCCCCCTGCCCCAATGTGACAGGGGCTTCCCGCAGCCGGCGACTCGGGGACCCGTCACACAGCACATACCCACAGGGAACCAGGGCTGGGGCGAGCAGGAGGGTCTCGCCGATCAGGGTAAAATGGAGCTGGCGTCCTGCTGGCCGGCGCGGGCAGGGAGGAGCACAGTGCAGGCAAGACACCCTCCGGGAAACTAGTGTCTATTTGCTTTAAAATAAACCCCACTTCTTGAAGCATTTTAATTAAAACAATATTGGTTTAAAGCAAGATCCAACCCACAGCAATGTTTTTATTCAGAAAAACTGGGGCAAATGGTGCTTTGGAGTGTGTCGCCACGGTGCCTTTGAGACTCCATTTAACAAGCGCCGCATAAAGGACCCCGGCGGTGACCTCTTTTTGCTCCCGCAAACATGCCAATGTCTTGGGTTGGAAAGGCTCTCACATCGAATCAGGTACACCCGCCATCCAAATGCACATCAGCGAGCGCCTGCCAGCAGAAATTCATGGCACGGGATCAGCCATGGAAAAATGAGGAGCAGCAATCGCCCTGCGCTGCCGCAAACGCCCGAGCCGGCACGGGAACAGCACAAACCGCTCCAAACCCCCTCTGCCTCCCCCTCCCCGTCTGCCCCGCATGGAAATTCTCTCTTGCCAGGCATAACCCATCAAATATTATTTTAAGCATTCGTTTACTTTCAGTACCGAATGTGAAATTGGTTGCAAAGTGGAATGATTTTGTCCACGAGCGTCTCTTTGGAGCTGCCCGCAAGGTGCGTGCCAACTTCTCGCAGCCCATTTTAAAGATCACATGAAGGACCTGAGGGCTGAAATCCCACAAAACAAAGTCCCTCCCTCAGGTAAAATTCGCTCTCTTGTTACATGAGGACAAAAGGGCAACTTGGTTCAATTTGGGGAGAAACAGGCTGCGGGCACGTGGGCTGCACGTGGGCTGTAGGGATGCCAGGAGACCTCCCATCTGGGTGGAAACCACCTGCTTTGCCCCCAAAGGCAGCAGCCACGTGTAGGCAGGGGGGTTGCAGGGAACAGTGAGGAAGAGGAGCCCACTGAGGACCTAGACAGCCCCTCTGCATCCTTACTTGGTGAAGGAACTGGAGAGGAGTCCGATGAAGGCGATGGCAGCTCCTGAGGCTGCCGTGGTCCTGCAGCCGATCCGGTCGGTGAAGATGCTGACGATGGGAGAGCAGAAAAAGATCATGCCCATGGCCAAGGAGCCAACCCATGCTAGGAAGAGAGAGAGAAGAAAGGCGACAGTCAGGGTGGGATATCAAATGGGTGCCACAAGGAGAACAACCAGGGACCGGCTCCAGCTTTGAAGGTGGTCTTGGCAGAAAGGCAGCCCCATCACACTATTAATTAACAGTGCAGCTCATAAATAACACGGTTACTGCTCGCGCTTCCCACCAGTGTCACGGTGCCCAGCGAGCCAGACTGGCACTTGCAGCGCCTCACCGTTTGCCCGTGCAATGGAGGCACAGCCAGGTTTTCCTTTTATTCCCTTCTGCTGGGTTCAAACACGTCCTAGGGAAGGCGCCGAGCTGTCAATGCTTTTGCCTAATGGCCTTTGCCGTGTATGTAATGACACCTCCACTAATGCTGCTTCCATAGGGGACATCTCCATGGCCAAAAGCCCCCTGAGCTCCTCAGAGCCCTCTGCTCCCTGCCTCTGGCTATGAAGAGTTCCCCATCTTGAGTTACAGCTCGGTGTCTCCAGGTCCTGCGCTCACCCACCAGTGAGCCAGGACGGCTTCACCTCCCCCTCGCCCCACGTTCAGCGGGGATTTCTCATTCCAGCCCAGCTGATGGGAGATACTCGGACTGTGCCAGCTTAGATTACATCCCTGGCTCTGCCAGGCGATGCCCAAGCAGGACTCTGATCTCATGTCTCCTTCCAACCCAACTCTGGAGAAAACCACTGTCTGTCTGTCTGTCTTTTTTCAGAAACTTTTATTATTTGCAGATTATTTCAGTCTGTCGTCTTCTCCCTGCCTTCCACCTTCTCTCTTTAATGGTTTCTGTAACTATTTTGGGGAGGAAAGGTAGGCTTTCAAGAAAAGCAATGTGGTAAGGAAAAAAATCTCAGTCTACCAGCTCTGAGGAGAAGCAAGAGGCCCCTTCAGCGGGGTGCGGGCCAGGGCAGGACGGACAGACAGACAAGGGGCCCCAAGCCCTACCTGGCACCCAAGCAGAGGGACCTCTTGGAGCACCTCCCAGCTTCAGGCGTTGGCTCTGGGCTGCCGAGCATGACCTGCCTTGCGCAGACCCCAGGACATGTGCTCCTTGCCTTTTTTATTCCTTTTTTTTGGGTTTGGGTTTTTTTGGGGGTTTGTTTTTTTGGGTTTTTTGTATCCAAACTGAGCGCTCTGCAAACCCTTTTAGCACAGCCCCGCACAATAACAACCCGTCCTTCAAGAGCTGTGAGATTTTCAGAAAATAGCCAGGTCCCTATTAAAAGCAAATCCCGGCTATACAACAGCCTCTCCAACCTCTGCCTTTCAAAAAGGACCACACAAAGAAGCCCTCGCTTGCCTGGGAAGAACTGACCCTTCCAAATTAATTATAAGTTCGCAAGGACCCAATTTACTCCCAAGTGTTCTTTAATAAATGCAGAGCGAAGCAATAAAAAGAAAAGCAGAGGCTGCGCGGAAACCTCGTGGGACTCGCCGGGCTCTCGTCTGGACACCAGGAGAAATGCAAAAGGGCGAGGGAGAGGGAGAGGACCCCCCTCTCCGGCTGATTTTCTTGGTTATAAACACAAGGCACAGTGTAATGAAAGTCCTTCTAATAGGATTAGGTGGCATGGCTCCAAAGAGCCGTCCAAAACAACTCCAGGAGGGGGTGAGGGGTGGGAGCAAAGCCAAGATGGGAAAGGCTCGTTAAATTGGATAATATACTTCCAGAAATGTTCCTTCTACTCCAGCCAAGGCAGTAAAACGTTAGATGGCCCCGTCATGTTTGAAGTTTGTTATTTTTGGAAATTACTTTAAGAAACGCGGAAATAAAAGCATAAAGCAAAGTATTAAATTTAAAGGGCCAGATTCTGATCTTAATAACCCAGAGATTTACATGCAAATAAGCAGTATCAATCTCTGGCCCCAAAAATGCACACTCACCTGCGGAGATCAAAGCAAACCCAGGGCGAGAGGCTCAGCGACGGGCGCTTAAAAGCTCCTCCAGCTTTGGGTTTGTAAAAAGGAGATATCGCTCAATTAAAATCGGTAAACACACACACACACACACACACAAAAAAAAGAGTCCCGTGGCAAATTGCTCTACCTTGGAGAAAGGGCTTACCACAAGCAATGAATAAAAATAGGCTTGGGGAAGAACATCAAGTTAAAATTAGTAAGAACAATAGCCTCACTTCCAGAGCGGGGTTTTGTCTTCCCAGCGCTTCCCAGCGAAGCCCCGGGAAGCCAGGAGGGCTGGGCGAGCTCCAGCGCTGGAAGGAAACCTCGGCAAAATCTGGGGGCAGGAGAAAGCTGCCTCGGCCCCGGCGCGATTCTCACCGAAACAGCCGCCGGAGAGCGGGTTGCACAATTTACCCCCCTGTTTTAGCCCCAGCGTGACGGCGGTGATCTCCTCTCATCTTGGTCAGGGCAAGGCTGGAGGAAAGCCATGGCAGAAAACCACAGGTTTGCAAAAAAAAAAAAGGGTTCAATTGAAGTGTAGCCCTAAACCTGCCCCTCCGAATATGGAGCTGGAGTCCCTGGATCCAGGGGATGAAGGGTTTATTTTTGGGAATCTGTGTAAACACGGTATTGAAATTTCTCCTGGACTTCCCTGGACATGAAGGGCAGAGGCAGCCATTCCTTTGGTGGAAACCAGACGGAGATTAACCAGCCTGAGTCAGGGCTTCCCTTCAGCAGCTCCTCCGATGCTGGAGAAGTTTCGACTTGATTTCAAGCCCACGGGGAGAGGGAAGGGGGAAATCTTTACCTCTGATTTCCACGGGGTTTGGATGAGATGGTTAATTCCTAGCCCGGCCACACCTCGCAACCCTCTGTGGCTGATAACCTGGGCGAGATATTGAAACACACAAAGACAAGCCCCCACAAGAGGCACGAAGCCTTATCAGCGGCGCGGTGTGATCAAGCAGCTCCTAAAAGAAACGATGGACCAAATCCAGCTGAGGATGGGGCTGGAAGGAGCTCAAGAGCTGCGCAGAACTTGGGCAGGAGTCGGGTTAAGACTTGATGGAGTCTCGAGGTGCCAGGAGTCCCACCACCTCCAGGGAGCGCCAGCTGAAGGGGCTGGCTTTGGAGCTGCCCTGCTTGGTGCCACGGGGGCACCCGGTTGGCAACGGCCAAGAAAGCCCCTTTACAGCAACACCAAATGCTTCAGAAACCACTTTTTTAGGTTTTTTTTTTTTTTAAAAAGAGGCACTTAAAGCACTCTCCTTTTGTGAGCGGCAGTGAAGACGACTTCTGATTTGGGGGCTCAATGTGTGCTGTCCACCCTCAATAGCTACCTCTCTGCTGATGCTGCTCGGCACCGCGAGCTATGCTGAGACCAGCCACGTCCATGCCACCCTGCTCCCACCCTCAGCCCCTCCTGAAGGCAATAAAACAGCAGATGGAGAGCCGTGACCCCCCCAGGTCCACGCACCCCACTCCTCGCTGCTTGCTCCAGCAGGAATGGCAGAGGGCTGGAGGACAGCAGCAGCCTGAGCTGCCATCCGAGCCCAGGCCACCAGCAGCTCCAGCTTCTTCCAGAGCTAATGGGACCTTCCGGGTGGTCCTGGGGATGCTCTGGGGTATGGGAAGAGCCCAGCATGGGGCTGGTGCGCCTTTGGTGGGGCAGAGAGGTTGACCAAGGAGAGCAGCCCAGTTGACCAAGGACAGCTAAAGCTCCAGCTAAAGCTCTGCAAATTCCTCCTTCCCACCTTAAGAAAGACAGCCAAACTGTTGGCCCGTGGCAGATCCAAAGCAACATGGCCTTCAAAACAGACAGAGGAATAGAGTGGTTGAAGAGCTCCAAGGGGAACAGTGATGCAGCGGTGTAGGAGATGTGGGTAACATGGCCAAGCCAAGCCGCTCTCCCTGGCACCGCTCACTCTGGGCTCAAGATGGAGTAAAAAACGGGGAGGTGACCCATTTGCCCACCAGTCCAACACCATCAAGTCACGCCCATGATGGCAGAGTTCTGAGACCAGGTGTGCCTTGGCCACCACGTCCTCCTCCTGCCAGTGGGCGACAACTCTGCTGGGGACCCTGTGACAGAGGAGGGCTGGCACGTGGGGGTCAGGACCTGCAATGGGCCTGGCGATGCCAAGGCACCAGGGAGGGCTGTGAGCGCCATGTCTGTATGTTCATGGAAGCAAGAGATGGGCAGGGCCTCCAGGGTCGGTCCAGGTGGGTCCCATGTGCCAGACACCAGATCAACTTTCTTTTCGGCAAGGCCATCCCAGAAGGATGAAAAGCTCCTTTGTTGGCAGTATTTTCCTGAGCAGAAAAAGGTTTCTGGGCACAGCGGAGCAGAGCAAGGTGGGAGCAGGAAGGTGAGAAACAACAGGGGAAAACATCACGGCTCCGAGACGCAGATTCAACCCCCCCTGGTATTTAGCTCATTGTTCCAAAAAACATCATTAAAAAATTGTACTGCGTAGTATTTGTGGCTGAGCCTATTTGTTCCTTTAAAAATGAATCTCCAGGGAGAGAGAAGGAAGGGACGTCGCTCTCAGCCGTGCTTCCCCGCTGACCCACATACCCCGGGCTGGAGGGATCAAGGGCCAGGAGGTGACCTCAGATCCGCCGCTGGAGGAAGTGTCTTCCCTCACTTCCCGCGGCTTCTCCCGCTTGCGCGGCGTGGCCGAGACAGGGCGTCCGCTGGAGGCAACGGGGATGCGCTGCGGTCACCTGGCATTTCTTGGAGGAGAGATGGGGCAGCCAAAGGTAATTCACCTCCATCTCCACCGTTCCTCCAAGAAATGAGGAATTTCTTGACTTGTCTTTTGTGGGAACAGGGAAGCTCTGCTAGCATGACAAACCTCATCACACATCTTCAAAGCCCTTCCCAGCCCTAGCTGGCTCCCTTTTTGGGTGGCCTGGGAGCCCAGGAACCTGGTGGCCCTGCCCATACTGACAGTGGGAGGAAGGAGACAGCTGTAACCCCTCTCCGTGGAGCTAATGCATGCTGCCTGCAGCACATCTGCACGGAAAATGAAACAGCTGTTTTGTCTTGTGCCCTTAAAAAGCAATTTGCGTCATCCCTTCGCTTGCTCAAAGTACAGCCTGAAATGCTCCCAACAGTTCAGCCCCATGTGCTCAACACCCCCCGCGGACCGAGCCCATCCCAGGAGGATTGGTCAAGGCTTAAATAAAGGCAGACAAAAAGTCACATCTGAAGAGGCCACCGCGGTGCACAGCAGGAAGGGAAACTAAGCTAAAGAGCAGCAAACCGAAGCTGAGGAGCAGCAAACCGAAGCTGAGGAGCAGCCGGGCTCCTCTGGATGGGAGGTGGTGGTGGGGCGGTGCGGTGGCAGCCACCGTGCATCACATGCAGCTAAAAGCCAGATAAACTCATTAATTGTATAGCAAGCCCTGCTTGGTACCATACCCTAAAGCTTCAGAACAAAGTCCTCCTTTATCAGATCTGGCTGAATTCTCCCCCATCCCTTCTTTCGAAAACAATTCCATAACAGCCTGAAAATTGGAATAAACGGAGTTATTCAGAGGAATTATTCAAGGCCAGGTCTGACTAAAGACCCTTTCAGTCTCCTGCTCATGGTGATATTAGGACAGAGCAAGGAAAAATGTGAATGTCATAGGAGAAGTCACCGCTACCATCATCATGGCATGGTCCCACAACCATGGATAACACAACAGCTTCTTAGAGACCAGACCCAGCAAGTGTCCACCTAGTCTTTGCCATAGGAGTCTTTCAAAAAAACAATTTTTAACTGGTTCAGGAGCATGGGGAGCAGAACAGGCTGGGAATGTGCTTTGCTTTAAAAAAAACCCCACGTTCCTGATCGGGCCTCTCTGCCTTCCCTGACTCTCAAGGACGCAGGGAACATTTAAGAGACGATACCCAGGCCGCCTCCTGTAACCACTAAGTGACAGATATCAGCTTATGTGAGAAAAAAATCCCAGTATTAGCTGTCCTGTGGCCACGTTAAGTAGACATCTGTGGTTTCACTTGGCAAGCGGCAGGCGTGGAGTGTTTGCCTGAGGTTCATGTGCTGAACGTCTCAGAGAAACTCAGCCCCAGCCACATTTAGCATCGTTTCATTCCAAAACCATAAAATTCAACCCCGGTTAGAGCAAAATGGCGCTCAAGCTCACGTCTGAGCTGCATCACGTCCTCCCTGTCCACAGCCCAGCTCCTGCTCGGCCTTGGAGGCTCCAGAGCCGGTCAAGAAACGCAAATTCTTGTGAAATCCATCCAAAAGCAACAAGGCAGCATGTGCTCTGCAGCTGAAACCCCCCATATGCCCAGGCTGGATTTTTCTCACCAGCACTCCCCTCAGCAGGCCAGGAAGGTTTTTCTTCTCCATGTTGCCTTCTGGCTTACAATTTTTGAGAGATGATTCACCTACCACACGCTGAAGTTACCCAACAAATAGGAGCTACAGTCACAACAATTTCATCTCAATGCAGGCTCCCATCCACCATGTCCCATCCAGACATCTTTGCATGGCCAGGGATCTTGTTACTCCAAACTCTCTTGACGTTGAGTGACTCCAAGTTGGACCAAGTTTGCACATCTCCCATCTCCCATATCCCATCAAAAGCAGCGTGGCCAGCTGGTCGAGGGAGGGGATTCTGACCCTCTACTTCAGTCTCCTGAGACCCCTCACCTGCAGTACTGCATCCAGCTGTGGAGCCCCCAGCATAAGAAGGACATGGACCTGTTGCAGCGGGTCCAGAGGAGGCCACGGAGACGATCCGAGGGCTGGAGCACCTCTGCTATGAGGACAGGCTGAGAGAGTTGGGGTTGTTCAGCCTGGAGAAGAGAAGGCTCCAGGGAGACCTTAGAGCCTATTCCAGTACCTAAAGGGGCAACGGAAAAGCTGGGGAGGGACTCTGGATCAAGGAGTGGAGTGATAGGACAAGGGGTAATGGTTCTAAACTGAGAGAGAGGAGATTTAGATTAGATGTTAGGAAGAAATTTTTCGCTCTGAGGCTATTAAGCCCCTGGTCCAGGTTGCCCAGAGAAGCTGTGGCTGCCCCATCCCTGGAGATGTTCAAGGCCAGGTTGGACAGGGCTTGGAGCAATCTGGTCTAGTGGGAGGTGTCCCTGCCTAGGGCAGGGGGGTGGCACTGGATGGGCTTTAAGGTCCCTTCCAACTCAAACTGCTCTCTGAGTTTATGATTCCCCGGGTGAAAGCCCAGGGCTGCACACCTGGATGGCAGCTCTTGGGGTTCAGCCGCTCTCAGGCAAAACCATTGCCCTCATGCAGCTCTTGTCCGAATGAACTGGCAGAGCCTCTTTAGTTTTTGGGGAAAAAGAGCACGTCCCGGGGTGAGCATCGCCTCCTTCAACTGCGCTGTCAAACACCTCACCAGACCCTGGCTGCATTTTAATCAAGCAATTTTATGAAAAACAGAAAAGTTCCATTTTAATTGGTGCAAATTCCCTCCTCCCACCCGTGGAGCGCCAATCTGTAATTAGCCTTTCATGTAAAACGATGTTTATTCCTGACGGAGTTTATCTTGGCACAAACATGCGCTCTGAAATGTGCACACATTTGAAGACTCAAACCCTGCATTTAATTCTCTATCTGCTTGTTAATCCTCATTGTTCCCAAGCCCCTTTTCAAAACACACCCACAGGGAGAAGAAAGTATTTTTTTTTATATATATATAAAAAACCCCTGTTCCAGCGTCAAGAACACCAGCAGCGAGCGCAGCACTGCAGGCACCGGCCTGGGGTCCGGCTGCCCCCCCAGCTCCCAGCGCTCACCCAAACACACAGTGCCAAACCCAGGAGACCTTCCTCCTGATT
>VZSF01000515.1:323459-342252 GCA_013398295.1 Chionis minor
CTTCCTCCTGATTTTTTCCATCTTTCCTTTTTTTTTTTTTCTTTTTAATGTAATTTTTCTCCCCGGCTCTGTTGCCCCTCGGATGCCCCCTCTGCAATGCAGCGCACTCACCCCGAAAGCCAAGACCTGCCGTGTTTATTTGGCAGCTCTGTAGCAGGAAAGAGGGGAAAACACGGTGGAGAAACCACCAACAGCCCCCAGCCCCATTTTGGAGGACCTGCCCCCAGTGAGGCAAGCAGATGGGGGTCAGACCCCATGTTTCACGACCCCTGGGCTTAATTTGGAGTGATTTGGGATTTACATGCTCCCAGCATGCAGCGGCCACATCCAGCATAGCAGTTCAGGGCTGGACCATCAGCCTCCAGGGACCTCCCAGTTGGGACTGGGTGACCGAAGTGGTCAAGGTCCTTCCCACCCTATCCAGCCCCAAGTGCATATGGCAGCACGGGGCTCATCGGGGTGAGCGGGGAGAGCAGGGGGGCTCCCAAGTGGCTGCCAGAGGCTGCTCCAGGTTGCCCCACTCTGGATGACCACATTGCTTCCAAGAGGGCAATAAACACGGTATCTACCTTGGTGAAAGGGAGAGTAAAGGGTCAGGGTCAGGGTTAGGGTTGGGGGTCCCGGCTATCCCCAGCCCAACACACCCTGGAAGGTTGGGGTTTCCTCCAGGCCCCACGTGCTGGCTCCTCACCTTGTGTTTTTGGGGAAATGGTTCCCATTGCTGGAGCCAGGCAGGTCCCGGAGCTGATGGCAATGATTAACTCCGGCAGGACGGTGTGGGTCAGCTGTGGCCCTGGATGCCGCCGGCTGCTGAACGTCCGAAATTTTAAGCCTTTGGAAAAGCCATGACCTGACTAAACTTCACTGGGCTTTGACTATGATTAACCTCCTCCAGTCGCTTGTACAAGCATGCGAAGCGCTCGCTTGAGAACAGCTCAGCACTCACGTCCTGCCGTGGCCATCCTCCCATCCCAACAGGGCGGTGGTGACACCTACCCTTCCCCCAGATCAAAAACACGCCATCTCCTCCGAATTCCCACCATGGCTGCTTCTTGTAACTGGTAGACTCGTACAGGTAACCAGTTCCTTCAGCACACAGGCAATTGGGAGGACAGTGCAGCTGGGGAGCGGGGGTGCTGGAGCTTCAGGAATTCACCCCATCACTTTATCTCCCTTTGGAGACCACCAGCACCAAGAGACCACTCTGCAAGACTTGCTTGGCCAGCCAAGGCAACACAAACAGCGGCCAACAGGGCCCTCTATGCCAAGGTCACTGGGTCATCTCCCAGCCAGACACAGCATCCGTGTGCCCATACCGGTGTCTATGCCCAGCACAAACCCACCACTGCAGCTGGCATCACATCTCCATCTCCACGGTGATATTATACCCAAGACATGGCTGCAGGACCCCCAAAATCCCCAACATTATTCCAGGGTGAAAGGACCTGGGGACATCCCAACCACCCCTTGATGCCTCAGGGAGAAGACGGGACAGCTCCAGGCCCCCAACAGGAGGCAGGTTATGTATCCCTCCCGAAACACGGCCGGTGGCCCAAGACTGCTCCATCCCTTGCGAAATCACTGGGCACTTTCTTGTCTCCTCTCCCCCACTGCCAGCAAACCCTGCCTGGGCTGCTTTTGGGAACCCTCCGCCTTCTGCGGGGAGGCTGGGGTGAAAAAGGATGCTTTTTTCCAAGCTGGAAGAGACAGAAAAGTTTCTCTCTTTGCCAATTTCTCCCGAGCCATCTTCTGTTTCCCATTAACGGCAAGAAGAAACCCTCCAGCCGGGTCCGTGCTCCTCCCATTGCAACTCCCACAGGCACTTGTCAACATCCCAGTAAAAAAAGCAGAATTAAACCCACCCAACCTGGCTGGCCATGACGCAGGGATCGGCGGCGGGTGGAAAACAACCCCCCTGCTCTGCTCTTACATCTTCCCCACGGAAACTTTTCAACTCTAGTTGCTGGCAGGAGCAGGGCTGATCCCAGCTGAATTCCTTCCACTTACCAGCAAGTAAATAGCAGTTAAATGGAGGGAAAGAGAAAAACACCCTTTTTTCAAAAGGAAAACAAAGAGGTCGGGGAGAATAAATGGAGGCAAAATGCTGGGCTGGTCACAGGCTCTTGAAGCTCTTTTTCCCCTCCTGGCTGGGTACTTGACAGCCTTCCCTTTCAGTTAATTAAGGGATACTCAGAAAGAAAAATACTTCCAGCCCTTTGCCAGCCCTGATCATTAAGGGGAGAGTCACAGCATGCTTGAGACCAAACCCAGGAGCCTGGCCACAGCTCCTCCACCCAGCCCAGACACTTAAACCACCATTTTCCAGACAAATAGGTGCTGTTGCAGGACATCTACGGTCTCCTACCGGCCCTGGCAGACTTCTGCCCAGCCTCTTCTCCAAACCCTCCGGTGATGGGCGTCTCCAGCCTCGCCCTCCCCAAGAGCTGGTCTTCTTGCACTCCCAGTACTTCTCCCAACCAACACCTTCCTTGCCACAAAATTTCACAGCATCACTTAGCCACCTGTCCCTCACTGGTCAGAGAGAACAGCTTATTACCTTTTTTGCACGTTTTTAGGGAGCTGAAGGCAGTCACGCACCTTCCCTCCTTTAGCAGGAACAATCCCAGCCCAGCTTCAGCACCAGACATCATTCCCCTCCTCTCCTTCTCATCTCCCAGTTGACCCAATCCTTTCCCAGTGTGTGGTGCTCAGCGGAGACACTTTCCCATGTCCCTCGGCCAAGGCTGGGGTACCCTGCGGATGCGGAAGGTTGGAAGAAAGCATCCCCCGCGTTCCTCCCCGTGGCACCCGCACGCACTGCCCGCACTGCTGCCTCTGCCCCGTCACAGCGCTGCGTCGCAGCATCCTCCCCAAGCAGCCCCCAGCCCATAACCACCCCACGGCCCCCCGCAAGCTCTGGGGGAAAAAAAAAATGCTGCCGCAACCTCAGCCTGAGCGCCCCTGGGGCAAGCACCCCCCAAAACCCAGAGCACTGGGGCGGCAGCGATGCCACCCCCACGGCGCCCGAGCAGAGCCGCCCGCCTGAATATTATCAAAATATTTCAGTTATGTTACTTACTTGCTTACTCCCAACAAGGCCCCAATTTCCCCGAAGACAAAGTCCGCCCAATACCAGACTATATACGGGGCTAGAAGTACGAAAGGGAAAATCTCGGCGGCAGCGGCGGCTGTTGCGGGTTGCTCTCTGAAGGGAGGCCCCTCTCCAGGCTGCGCCAGTCGGCTTTTAAGTTGTTTTGCCCCCGAGCTTCATTCCCAAAGGAGATAACACCTCCCTGCAATGGCCTTTTCCATCTGGGCTCTCCCACCATGCCGCCGGCTCCCCGGGCTGGTCCCAGTGCTCAGCCCCAGCCCAAACCCTCCCACGGCGCAAGGGTTCAAGGTGATGACTGACCGCGGTGGGGGATCCATTGGGGAGCCTCCTCCACAGAGCAAATATCGTTAAAAATCAAAGCAAATGAAGAAAAGCTGTTTGTAAGCAGGTTGGGCAGAGCCCTCGAGCGGGCAGACAGCCATCCCAGGCTGCCCCAGCAATCTCCGTGCAGCAAAACCGCTCCATGGAGGAAGATCTGGGCTCTTCTCCTGATGGCCATCGGGAAATCATTTCCTCCTCCAGTGTGGGAGAGCTCTCCCTGGGCCTTCAGCACAGAGAAATTAATGCCTTTGGATAGTGCTCCTGAAGCCTACTGATGGGGAAAAAAAAATCCCTGAACGATGCAAGACTTGCGTATCAGCATTAAACCAAACACCCGGAGGCCAAAAGAGGGGTAAAATATCCGTGTGATTTTAATCTCTCGGAGTTCCCTTACATTAAAGCACACGCTTGAGAACACCTGGAGACCTCAGAAAAATAGACCATGCTGTAATTAAGCAAATCCGATAGCTAAAGGAAACTGAAGAACAGCAATACTTTATTTTATTCATTTTTTTTCCCCCCCGACAAGAAACAGGTTATACCCCTTTGCCAATGGGCTGTTACTTTTGGCTGACCTGCTCTCATTTGAAAGTTTCTCAGACGCCGGGTGGCTTCGACAGCCGCCCCGCGGTGCGGGGAAGGGCCAGCCTTGCCCTTTGATGCTCGGGGCAGGCGGAGAAAAGCCACGGCCGAGGCGTCGGGGTTTCCTGCGCGGGACGGTACCCAGCCCTGCGTTTCCCATTAGCATCGCAGGAACCCAGCCCCGAGCTCTCCAGCTCCTCCTGACGCACCGTGAACGGTATATACATGTATGTGCATATATATGCCTGCGTGCATCTATGTGTACACACACACATATACATATATATTAAAAAAGCAATCCCCTGAGGGCTTTAGCCCACACGACGGCTGGGGGCCGCGCCGTGGCTTCCCCCGAGCCACGCAATGTTTAACGAGGCCGAGGGGAACTGGGGACAGACCGTACCACTTATAAAGTGCCTCGGCAGCAAAGTGCTTCGAAGACCGGTGAAACATTAATGCGCTTCGCCGCAGAAATGCCTTCGCTTTTTGCTGCATCAAGGGCTTTGAAATCGGAATAAATAACAGGGCGGGTTAATGAAGGTTTCTATCAGTTATTGGGTAAGTTTTGGTCCTCCTATGATTCAGGTTTAAAAGCCATCTGTCCTGCCTCTGTGGCCAGGGAGCCTCCTCTTCCTCCCCATGGAAATACTGCATTTTGGGGTAGGGGCAGGAATCAAAATTCCCATTTCCACAGGTGCCAGGTGTGGGATTGCTTTGGGTAACACACAGCGCAGCCCCTGGACTGGTTTCCAAGCACCCGAGCTCCAGTTTCTCCCGTGAAGCCCACCCATGCCCAGGGGCAAAGGGAAGAGCAGGAGCCAAGTGGCTTCAGCGGCATAGAGCTGAAGCCCTCTGGGATTTTGGGGTAAGGAGGGATGTGAGGGGCCACGGGCAGCCCTGGGATGCAAAGTCCCAAGTGTGGGCCAGATCTAACCACACTGCTCCCTGCAGCACTGGACCATGGAGATCTGCTGGAGGACACCAGCCCACCAGCCGCTCTGCGACAGCACTGGGGACGGGCTGTTTACTGCAGCATCATTAGATTACACAGAAAGGTCTCAGCCTCTGCAATGACCCTGACACGAGGCTCCCCCACAGCGAGGCCACCCACCCCTGCCCCGGGGAGGACGGGCTCCCAAATCCCAACCGCTACAGCCAAAGTCATGCCAAAAATCACAGAATCATAGAATCATAGCATGGTTTAGATTGGAAGAGACCTTAAAGACCATCTAGTTCCACCCCGCTGCCATGGGCAGGGACACCTCCCACTAGACCAGCTTGCTCCAAGCCCCGTCCAACCTGGCCTTGAACCTCCAGGGATGGGGCAGCCACAGCTTCTCTGGGCAACCCAAGCCAAGGGCTCACCACCCTCACAGTCAAGAATTTCTTCCTAATATCTCATCCAAATCTCCCCTCTTCCAGTTTGAAGCCATCACCCCTCGTCCTATCACTACACGCCCTTGTAAAAAGTCCCTTCCCAGCTTTCCTGGAGCCTCTTTCAGATACTGGAAGGGGCTCTAAGGTCTCCCCGGAGCCTTCACCGGGCAGAACACCCCCAACTCACCCAGCCTGTCCTCACACCAGAGGGACTCCAGACCCCTGATCATCTTCGTGGCCTCCTCTGGCCCCACTCCAACAGGTCCATGTCTTTCTTATGTTGGGACCCCCAGACCTGGACACAGTATTCCAGGTGGGGTGACACCAGAGCAGAGCAGAGGGGCAGAATCCCCTCCCTCGCCCTGCTGCCCCCGCTGTAGGGATGCAGCCCAGGATGTGGGTGGCTCTCTGGGCTGCCAGCGCGTGGTGCTGGTTCATGTTGAGCTTCTCACCCACCAACACCTTCAAGTCCCTCTCCTCAGGGCTGCTCTTGATCCATTCTCTGCCCAGCCTGGATTTGTGCATGGGATTGCCTTGACCCATATGCAGGACCTTGCATTTGGCCTTGATGAACTTCAAGAGGTCCACATGAGCCCACCTCTCCAGCCTGCCCAGCTCCCTCTGGATGGCATCCCTGCCCTCAGGGGTGTCGGCCACACCACATAGCTTGCTGTTATCGGCAAACTTGCTGAGGGTGCACTCGATCCCACTGTCCATGTGTCCAACAAAGATATTAAACCACATCAGTCCCTGTACCGACCCCTGAAGAACACAACTTGTCATTGGTCTCCACTTGGGCATTAAGCTGTTGACCACAACTCTGTGTCAAGCCCTTTCTTCTGGCCAAGGAGCAACTCTGGACTGGGACCACCTCGGGACTGGAGCAGCAAATGCAGCCAAGCTGCACTCCCCAGCCGCAGCCGAGCAGTAACCGCAGGTGACCTGAAGCCAAAATTTTCCCCCTCAAAAAGACCTGTGCTGCGGCACTGCCCAAGGAGAGACGCACTAGGACAGCAGAAGGCACGGGATGCTGGTCCCCGTTTGCATCCACCACTTGGTTTAACCTGGCCATGAAGCTTCAGCGTGTCGAGGAGCCGGGAAGCACACGGAGATGTAAGGGAATAGGGTAATGGAGAAACCGAATTCCCAGGGCTCGGGGGGGTCCCACGCTGCTAGCAGTCCCACCGGGCATCGAGACGGTGGCTGTGGGCCAGCTGAGGATCACGTGGCATTTGCTGAGCCGGGGAGAGGCTCGCTTCTGTCTCGATTGCTGATGAGACTAATATCAGCTGCTTCTCGCTTAACCAGTCTGACCATCGGGCTGAGCCAAAACTGATTCATTCATAAGAAAATGGAAAAGGAGATTGACTCGTCACCAGCCCTGACTAATGGGGAAACCAGCCAACAACCTGCCGCTTGCACACCGGCCCCGGCATCCTGCTCTTTTGGCTCTTCATCATCTGCCCAAATTCAAATGCTCACACTGAGCCTGAGCTTTGCCCCGGCATAGCCGGGTGATAAAAAAAAGGCGATTTGCTGCAAAAAGGGCCAGCCTGGGGCCAGGGGGGCAACATCACCTGGCAATGCCTGATGTTTTGCAATAGCTAATTCCTGCTTTGGAAGCAGAGGGAACATTAAAACCCCCGGAGACGCTGCTTTTCATGCTGCTCCCTTTCCGGCATCATCTTCCCAACAGTTTTTTGGGTCTTTTTTCCTCCTTTCCTCTTCATCCAGCTATAAAAATCTAAGCAACCGCCTTCATTGAGCAGAAAAACTCTCCACCACCCTGCTGTAAAAACTGCTTTCTGCTTTTTTCTGCGGCGTGTTTTCTTTTATGAGGCCAGTGGGGCACAAACCACAGAGTGGGGAGGCTGCAGATGGGATGGCTGGGAAACCTGGGGTCAGGGGGCTGTTGTCCCAAGAGAGGGAAACAAGCTCCGAAATCCCGATTGGGGCTAATCTTATCTCCGGGTTATTTTAGGATGGGCCAGAGAGGGTTAACAGCTAGCCAGAGGTCACATCAGGACCTGAAGTACCTCCACCCTGGACTGTTTGGTTCACGCTTTGGTTGATGAACTGAAGCAGGGCAGAGTTTAACGGCTTTAAAAAAAAAAAAAAAAATCTGCCATGATTTCTTAGCTTTGGGCAACACATTTAATTTTACATGAATCTCCCTTAGTAAAAGCCTTGTCCTAAAATGTAAATCCCAAAGGCTTGGCTCTTCCAACTAAAAGCCTACAACACCATCCCTTGTCCCCAGATGTCCTGAGTGTTTATCACCCTACCCTGCAGACGTTAGGACAAACACGGCAAAACTTAAATTCTTGGTGAGAAAGCCACCCTGCACCAATATAGGTCTCGAAAATCCTCATTTTCAAGGCAGAAAACCCCATCCAGGCCACTCTGGGCAAGGAAATGCCCCAAATCCCAATGTTGGGAGCGCACAGTCACCTTGACAGCCATAGGGTTCCATGGGGACAGCGGAACACCCGAACCCCGTGGGTCGGAGACGAGCAGAGCTCTGGATATTGGGTCCGATGCCCCACTCACCTCTCCAACACCAGCTCCAGCAAGGCTGGGAAAGAGTTGCCAAATACGAAATTTTCCTTTGCCCGTCTCGGCGCAGGGGCACCGGTCGAGCATTTCACACACGTCACCGAGAGTGGAAAAGCCTCATGCAAGGGCTTTCAGATGCACACCTGGCTCTCCCTGTCACGGGCATCCGGCTACCGGGCATCATTAGCCCAATGCCCATGTGCAGTGGCGAGCGTTCACCCCGCAACCTGCCAAGTGGGACGGGAAAAACCTGCAAGGATTGGAAAGCACATTCCCAAGGCGCAAGGGAAAAGCCGTCCAGAAAATGGTTGACAACATCTCTGTCAGTCCTCACCTTGTCCCCTCCCAGGCTGCTTTCTCACTGACTGCGGGCGAGCTTCCCCGGCACGGGGGCGGTCAGCACAGCTTTTATTTGATGCTGAATTTCCCCACGGGCAGGGGACGCGGTGGGGTACGGGCAGGAGGAGCCCCGCGAAGACCTCACACCTCCAGCAGCGCTGAGGCCCCGCCGAGCTTATTTTGAAAAAAAGGAAAAAAAACCCAAAACAACCCAACCCAAAACAAACAAAAAACCCCAACACCGCCGATATTCACCCCTTGGCAACGTCCTATCTCTATAACACTCCGCTATTATTATACTCTGCAATTAAGCGATAAAGCTGTAATTGCCTTATCTGATGGAGCTGGGCACAGCAGCGAGGCAGGAGCTGGCCTCTGCACCCCCGTGGGCTGGGATTACGGGGTGGACGGCATCACCCCGGGCATTTTAAAACCACTCTGTCCAAAAGCATCCTCCTGCTTGGCAGACGGACGGCCAGACAGGACCCCACGGCAGACAGGACCCCACGGCAGCGCTGGGCTTCCGCACCTTGAACCTGGGTGGGCAGCATCACCCCAGCACCGACGCGCCACCCCGCTTCCCTCCCCGCAGACCTCGGGGGGCGCCCAGGGAAGGGCTGTCGGTGGCCTCCGCCAGCTTCCCACCAGGAGACGGTCAGCTCTGGCCGGGATGGAAGCCCATGGAAAAAAAAAGGGGCGGCTTTTAATCCGCTCTTGCTGCGGGAAGGTAGAAGCAGATGGTGGAGGGACCAAAGTGCAAAGCCAGGTCACCCGCCCGGCGGCTCGTCACACAGCAGCAGCCACAGTAACACAGCTCAGTGTTTTCATCCACACATTCGTCACCTCTGGAAGAGCACTGGTGGGCTGTCGCATCCTTTGAAGAATCAGCCCTGATTTAATTTGCTTTCGTTAAGTTTGCTGTCCCCCGAATCCTGATTCTTGACATGTTTTCAAGCCTTTGACCTCAGTGCCGCTCCTGACCCTGCCAGCTTTCGGCGGCGAGGCATTTCCCAGCTTTGGGAAAGAAACACAAAACCCTCCAAAATTCCCCACGCGTGACCGTTTCCCAAATACACCCCAATCGACCCGGCCAGCGATGCCACTGGCGCCCCAGCCCAGAGGCCGCGGTGAGGGGTGCCGGGGCTGTGGCGTGCCTGCGCCCCCCTGCCAGGGCGAGCGGGCTCCTGCCGGGGCGCAGCCACAAGAAAGGCCGATGCAAATCGCATCGTTAGCATTCTTTCCGTTTTAATAACCCAAGGTGTTACCAGCAACAGTGTTACTGATTTTTATCTCCGCAGCGCCTTTTAAGAGCTGCAATTTGTTTTTCTTGGAGATCTCATTTTGTTTTATTAAAGCTGACACCGAAGAGGGAAAGGAGACATTCTGGGCCCAGAACAAAAATATCCCGTTTAAATACCCCGTATGATTTTCTTGGAAATGCTTCTCCTTTGACTTTAATTAAGCTCTCCCCAGGCTCGCGAGCTTAGCGTGCTTGGCTTTCAGGTGCATTTAATCCCAGACAAGCTCCCCCCACCCCCAGTGCTCCCCACTTCCATTGCTTGCACAAACTGTAAGAAATAAACGGGGTTTTGCTCAAATACACGGATTAACAGCTGGCCCGCCATCAAGAACATCTTGACGTTGCCTCTTCACCATCGGCTGGCCACGGAGCAAGCACGCAACCCTGGCTGCCCTGCTCGCTTTGCCGACAGACCTAAAAAGCAGCTTTTTCTCTCTTGTTTTTTGACTTGTTTCTGCCATTGCAATGCTGGGTATGGACCGGGGAGATCCATCTCCAGCGCCTGACCGTGTCCCAGAGCCACCGTGGCTATCAGAAGAGACAAGCTTGCCTACAAGTCCAGCTCCAGCAGCCGCGGTGCCGCTGCTGAGCCTTGTGCCATCGCACCGGGTGCTACCATAATATCAATAATTACTCTCCCCCTCCATGGTAGAAGCACTTTAAGACGATTGCAAAGTTAAACACTCCAAAAGTTGGGGAATCCCAGGAGGGAGCTTGTCTGGGCATCATCTGGTGCATACCCATTATGTAATTACCGTCAATCTTTAATCACAGATGATTTTTTTTTTTATTATTTTTTTTTTTTTTTTTTTTTTCCCCATTGGCCCCAATTCAGACGGTGCACAGGAGGCACAACCCTCACTTACGGAGATTTGATTTCCACCTCGGCGGGCTCCAGTTCCTGCTGCTTGGAGCAGCCGCAACGCCTGACTCCTTGGCACGCACCAACACACCCGCTCGGGCAACAGCCCCCCGAGAGGGAAGGATTTCATCTCCCTTTTACGCACGGGATCTGCGGGCGACAGATTAAGGCCAAGGGGCTCAAACAAACGCTTTGTTTCACTGCCCGACGCGAGCTGGCCAAGAAAGGGGCTTTCGGGGATGCTGCTGGGCACGGGGAGGAGGGGGGCTGCGCGGCCCGGGGGTCCCCATCCCAGCTGGTCCCCAGGGATGGGCTGACGGGTGGGTGCTCAAAGGAGGATCCTTCACTGCAGGCGCTGCGGGAGGGTTGTTTCTCCTCCCCGAGGAGGGCCCCGGCGTTGGCCCGGGGCGAACCCCAACAAGTCAGCCCATGCAGCGAGCGCCCGCGCCACTCCAGCAGCGCACGGGGCTTCCCCTGCTCTCTGCTCCGCATCCCCGAGCTGCTAAATCCAAAAACAACCACCCCAAAGATGGGGAAAACCAGGGGCCAGCGAGCTCGCCTCCCTCACAGTAGGGTTCTGCAGACCAGACGGTCCCAAAACTGCGCTGCCAGCACAGCGACAACCCCAAAATACCGTCTCCATCTCACACTGAGGTGCCCGCACCGGGACACAGCGCCGGGAGCTTGTGTTACAGTGGAGTGGTGCAACGCTCTTCTGCCTGTGCCCTACGGGATGCAGGGATGGAGGCATGGGAATGCAAAGTGAAGGGTGATGGGGCCGAGCCGCCAGCACGTCACCGCTGTCCTCTCACCGGTCCCACGCAAGCCCAGGAGCCTGAGCTGCTCCTCGTGCAGAGGGCGGCACGGCACGGCATGGCATGGCACGGCTGCCAGGCATGCCCGAGACGAGTCCCGGCGAAGCAAACCACCATGGGCACAGGGCTGTGACCTGGCAGCCATTCCCGAGGGCTTTTCCCCATGCTTCACTCCGCTCCGGCTCTCGAGGGATGTGCTGGGGGCGGCGGGGAGCTCTTGCGGTGGGTATTTTTTTTAGGGATCTACAAATAAAAGGGCACGGGGAAGGGTGGGGAAAGCCTGACAATGTGCTAATGGAACCCAGGGCTATGCCACCCTCCACGGTGGCACCTCTGCCCCTCAGGGTGTGCGCAACAGAGGATGAAGCAGCAGAAGGGGCTTTGCTGCCCGCGGTCGGTGCCGCGGGCAGGGGACGGCGCAGGCAGGGTGCCGCGGGCAGCCCCGCGTCCCGCCTGCCCCGGCAGCTGGCAGGACCTGTTGTGCGAGGTGCCTGGGAGAGAATGGAATGGCTCGCGCCTGCAAGCGAGCGTGTTGCAGCAGTTCCCAGCACACGTCATGTGGGTTTTGCAACCGCCCCAACTGTCTCGGGGTGGATGAACGGAAAGAGCCCGGAGTGAATCGAACTCCCCAGCGCCCGCGGCATGGGCAACACCCCGACGCGAGAGCCGGGCAGGGTCCCCAGGCGATGCCCAGCCTGGCACATGCCCCTCCACTGGGCCTTTTTCCGCAGGGATGAATGCCAAAATGCAGAATCTCCCTCCCTTACGATAGAGAATAATCAATCCTTCGAGGAAGAGGAAGGAAAAACCCAACAAATTCCTGCTGTACTGGGTGCAGCAGCCTTTTTGCACGCATGTTATAGTGGTGTACGGGGGTTGCCCACTTCTCTTGCCCCCCATTGCCAGAGCAGGTATGGACACACCACGGACACACAGGCTCGTGATTGCAGAAAGCCGGGGAAAAACAATTCCCCGGGGATACCGCTGGCTGCAAGAGATGGGTGCATGGCCACCGTCCTGGTCAGGAAATGCCAGCATCCCCCCCCATGCCCTGCCTGGCTCATAGGAAACCCCTGCGGGGTCACCATCCCAAAAAAAGTGAGCAGGAGAGACCGAGCTATTTGGTAACGTGCCAGAAAATTCCCTACAGCACGCGGACGCCAGCCGAAGTGGACAAAACCCCAACTACTGAGCCGGGGTGAAGCTCCAGTGGTTTCCAGCAAGCGGAGGGGGGGGCTGCTTTGGGACAGGGGGCTGGTGGACGAGAGCAAGTGCACGTGGCACCCACCCAAACGCTACCGAGGTCCCCCTCAGCCCGCACATCGCTTCGCCCAGCCGCACTGTCACTCCACTGCTGGCATGCATGCCATGCTGCTTTGGCCCAGGTCCCAAGGAGTCACCGAGATCAAAAAGCAAAAGGTTATCCGGACCCTATATCAAGACAGTGCCGACTGATCCAAATCCCCACCGGCACAGCGGCTACCGATGCCACTGTCCCACTGGGATTAGCTCCCCATTAGCATGGCAGGAGCAGGGCTTGTTTACTGCCACCCATGCAATTCCCCAGTGGGAATTTCCCCCCCACGCAGGACACAAAACCAGCCGTGGGATGGTGGAAATCTGGGTTATTCCTCCTTCCCCGAGCAGCCCTAAAAAGCCCACAGGGGAGCCGGCAGCCCTGGCTCCACGTCCACCCAGCCTGGTGGTCTCCATCACGCCACTGGATTTTTGGGAAGACAGCTTTTGCCACCACTCTCCTGGTCCACGGTGGGATGGGGTGTCTGATGATGCCACCCCGCAAGCGGAATGAGCCCCAGGAACGGACGCGTCCATAACAGGCGGGATGAGGAGGGAGGGAGCCAGAGGAGCTGCCCCGGGGACACAAGGCGGGATGCTGGTGACAACGCCCGTGCGAGCTATGCGCAGCCGGCCCAACGGGCACTGCCAGCGAGGTCAGCGGCGCCTTCCGGCTACGGGATTTCACCCAACCTGATGGGTTAGGTCTATTTTAAGGTGCTGGATGTCAACCGCCCCAGCTGACGGTCGGCTTCCAACTGCTCAGGGTTTTTAAGGGGATTAAAGGGTGACCTGTCAAACTCCTGGACTTCCCCCCCAAAAGGGGAGATGAAACCGCTCCTATGCATCGCATCCCACCTCACCCCGTGCCTCCGCATCCACCCTGGCCCCGCAACCTGCAGCATCTGCCTCCTTCACCCGTCCATCCCTCCTCCTCCTCCTCCTTTCCAGCTCTCTCTCAGCGACGGAGCTGAAACCTGGCGCCTTCAAAGTTTAAACTACAATCAAATCCCAGCAAGGTGGGGTGGATTTTTTTGTTTTGTTCTAACTGTGAAAGAACCAAAAAAACCACAAAACCCAACACCAAAACACCCAAACCCATTGCACAACCCCACGCGCTGCTTCTTCATGTACCGCAGCAAGGTCACAGGAGCTGCCACCGCTCCAGGACAATGGCCACTGGAAACTACAACCGAGACTGGAGTATCTCCTTGGCTGGCTGGTGGAGGACACTTAAGAATAAATTAAGAACCACTAAAATGGTAAGTGTGCTGGCTGAGAGGGCCCCTGTAGTCTTTAAAAACAAGAACCTCCCTTAGAAACAGCGCTCTGGCCTCCTAATAACCTTAATCGCTCCCGACGGCCCCAAGACCCAGGTTTAATGACAGGATTGTGTTTTGTTTGCTTTTCAGGCTGCTTTATCTCACACAGCACCTTGCACTCAGCTCAAGCGCTGAAAACCCAGTTCCTCTGAAATTCGCCCCCGTTCTGCTGCAATCACAAGCTCCAGCTCCCAAAACGATGGGAGCTCAGTCAGGGAAGAGCCTGGTGCTGGCACATGGGCATCCCACTGCGGGAAACCCCCAGTAAAGCTGGGAAAGCTCCGTGGTGCCTTTTGCACTCCCCATATAGCAGAACCGGGTGATAAAGGGCTTTTTGGGGGGCTCTTTTTGTTGGCTTTACATCCCCAACCAGACTATGTAAGCGTGACAGCGCATGCCTCTGCAGGGTTAGGATATGCGGAGGGAGGCTGGAAAGCCAGATGGACATAGGGAAGCCCCCAGGAACGCCGAGGTTCACAGGGCCCTTGGCCAAGGCGCCTGTGAAATGGGGCCAGCGTAGCTCCCTGGCGATTAACAGAAGTGCCAAATCCTGTGGATTTGAGTAAGAAGGTGACAACCACAGTATGACCTTCAGGAGACGGGAGCCTCCCGGGCACCAGCACTGGGCAATGACACCCATCACAGGTCTTGGGCCCACTTCCAAGAATTACCTCTTCCAATTTACGCTCTCCTTGGGGTTTCCCTTCTCTGCTCCTCGTGCTCCAGCCACGCTCACCTGCCCTGGGACTCTTCCTCAGCTCAGAGGGAATTCCATGGCTTCTCCTCCTCACCTTTCACTATGGCTATTATCACCGAAATGCTTTATTTTCTCCAAGAAACAAACTCACTCTTTCTTTCTTACCAATACGATGTTGCAGTAAAAATAGCTTTTTTCCAGCTAAGCTCATCTGTCCTAAGGATGTGAAATAAGCGCTCATGAAGAAATTCCCCACCGAAACAGATGGGAATTCAGGTATAAAGATGACATCAGCTATGCCTTGGCCTCGTGGGCACAATGAGATCCCATAAGCCCAGGACTATGGTCCATGCACCAGGGCATGGAGGTCTCCAGCAGCCCCCGCTCCCTGGCTGGTGCTGGACTAAAGCGGGGAAGCTGCTTCCCAAGCTCCTGCACACAGACCAGAGGATGCTGCCGGACACACGGACGCACTCAGAGGAGCCACGGCCAAACCAGACCAGCTCCTCAGGCCATCTCTCTGAGCGCTTGCAGCTCCTGTTCCCAGCAACCGAAACATTAAATATTAAGCAAAGAGAGTTAATCTATACCTGGGATATTGACACAAAGTGGAGGAGGGGAGAAAAAGATAAACAAATATTTTTTTAAAAGAAATCGATGAGCCTCTCCAGGCTGTCCCACCGGTGCTTGCCAGACCTCCGAGGATGGCACCAAGGATGCATCTGGAGAAACAAGATGCACCAAGAAGTGCTGCCCTCTCCGCTCCTCCTGGATAGCCGGAGCGCTCCGCCGGGACCCCCGGGCAGCTTGGGCACAGGCAGGACGTCCTCAGCTGAGGGCAGAGCGCTGGCCGGGGACAGGCTCACCTTGCGCTCACCTCTCCCAAGGTTGGGAGAGCATCCAAGCAGCAGCAGAGCAAACTTAAGCAGATTTGAGAGGGTCAATGCTCAGTTAATGCTTACCAGCACCGTTCTGCCACTTAAATTGGCTTTTGGAGCTGGGGAAGGTGAGCGCACCGGGATGGCTTATCCATCCCTCAGCTCAGCTCAGCCCACGCCTGGTGGGCTCGGCACCGAAGTGGCCGTGCCCCGCGGATCCCTCGGCACCAGAACGAGCCTCGTACAACCAGGGGGAAACGCCACCATTCATCTCCCAGCAAAGGCTTTCAAGCATCACTCAACACCTCTCCAGCAGGGGAGGCCGGTATTTTTTTTCCTGGCTCAGTGCTGACATGTATATTATTATTTTTTTTTATTCCAGGCTCAGCGTTCCCCCCCCCCACAGTCCTCTGCTCCCCCCGAAAGAAAACAAACCCGAAAGCACAGAGTGTGCCTTGCAAAAGTCCCGGCTCTGGCGTCCCACGGCGAAGGGGCACGCGGTGGTCCCAGCAGCCAGCCCGCCTCAGCCCGGCGCTGCTTGTTGACATACGCGGCGCAGTATATTTCTTTAAACAAAGGAGCCTATGCATTCGATGCATTGTTGCGAGAGGGTTTGTTTTCAAAGCCTGACCCCAAATCTGAACTCCGCGGATCCTGCGTTTCTCAAGATCAAACGTGAGAAAACGTGACCAATGCAAACAAGAAATAAACCTTGATAATTATAGCCGTGTGCTGGGGCGGCTATTGTTTAGTGCAGACTAGTACCCGCTTTAGCATAAACATAACCCTATTTTTAAAGGGATGCCTGACCGCCTTGCAACGTTACTCCCCGTTTTGCCTCCAAACCCCCTTTTTGATACAAACCCACCTTCCTCAGAACGGAGGGGAGATTGAAGAGCGGAGCCAAGGGGCTAAGCGGTGTGCCCACGGCCGTGCCAAACACCGGTGTCAGAGCGAGGAGCAGGTCCTCGTCCCCCCAGCCTGCTCCCGGTTGGCAGGGAACAAGGGCAACCCTGGGATCCGGCTGCAGCTTGGGGCAGGCAGGAACAGACCGACGTCGGAGGACAAACAGACAGCGCCGGTCTTTTCAGGAAGGCCGTATCACTTAGCGCTTGGAAAGGAGCTATAATATTTTCCTGATTATGTTTGCACGCAAACGAGCGCCGCGGGGAAATTATGCAACCCTGAGCGGGGAGGGGTGGGAGGGAGGGAGGAAGGGCTGGAGGGGGGCCCCCACGCTGCACCCCGCTGCCCTCGGCCCCAGCCAGTGCAGCTGCAGCCCCCGAGGTGCCGCGCTCCCCGCCGCAGATGGGCTCCGTCACCGCCACCTCTCCCCGCTGCCGCCGGCGTCCGCCAGAGCCCCTGCGCCGCAGCCTCCCAGCGCAGAGGAAGTACTCGGCCGATGCATCGCGGCACGGGGGTTATTAACTGCCTCTTTATTAAGCGGCCGGACCAAAATGCATATATTCGTTACCCAGGCAATTTAATTACCGAGCCTGGGTTCACCTCGCACACCCACACGCCTTTCTTTTTCAAGGCCTCTGTGCGGTCATAGCCATAAATAAATAGATCGCAGGAGCAGGAGGCAGATGCTGACTCCTACAATGTCCGTCTCGGGCATGGAGCCTTTAAACCACCAGAGCTCGCAGTATTTAATTTCTTTTGTTACTGTTTCTGCCTTCAGAGCTCTGCCTTAGGCTTCCTAGATACGATCACAGGGAGCAGGAAGGAGAGAGCTACTGATGAGCTTCCTGGGGATCACAGGCACACACGCACACTCATACAGCCCATCAATCACCCTAATTACAACCGGCCACACGTCCGCAGCTCTCTGCGGCACTCCGTTACTGCCCATAATTACACAATCGCAGCGTTTCTCCGGTAACAGTATCGCAGAGTTAATTTGTGAGCTGTGGATGCGGCGTATCTCATAATGGATTTCATCCCAGCGCGCTCGTCGCCGCGATCACTGGTCATGCGTCAGCTGAGCGGAGGGAACGCGGGCAACACTGGTCACCAAAATAAGACATTCAGGTCCTCACGTGTGCCCTCGGCACTGCCCCTCTCCGCAGCACACTCCCACTTCTGCTTCTGACTGCCGCCCAGGTCCCAGCCAGAGGCAGGACACCACCACGAGCAGGTTCCCTCAACGCCAGGTGCTTCTCTCCACCCGCAAGGTGGGGCGTGGATGTCCATGGTGGGGATGGCCATGATCTTCTCGGGGAGGATGACAAGACCTGGGCCAAGGCTGGGCCTCCCAACACTGCTGCCTGCCGCTGACCTGGTGGGACTGCCACCTGGCAAGCTGATGTCCCTCTGCCAGGTCACCCTAAACAGCAGGGTCTTCGCAGCGAGCGATGTCCCTTCTCCGTGTTAACGCAACGTGGCCTCGACGCTGGCTGAGCCTGGAGGTCCTTCCAAAACACACAACTGGGCGCAGTTTGGGGGTCTTGCTACTAAAGGATGTGAACTACTCCAGACCCCGCACCGCCCTCGGCGTGCTGGTGTGGGCGGCGCTGCCAGACCTGCCCTACGTAGGTTTTCCCACTTGAATGGATCCGACTGGGATGAAGCGCGTTGGTGAGGCAGATGCTTTCCTGCAGCCACCCCCCCCAGCGCGCGCCCACAGATAAGGCAGACAGACAGACACTTTGACAAACCCCTAACAAAATAACAACAATAACAACAACAACAAAATAAAAATAAAGGGGGTGGCTCACACACACCAGCTGATTCACGGGCGTCGCTCTCCTCACTCCAAAACACACCAGGCAGGACAAGCTAAGGGCACGCTTTTCAGATGAATTACTTTTAATTGAGTACGCGGGAGCTTAGAAACACATGATGCTGTGGGAGATAAATATAGCCACGGCTACGAGGATGAAGGGGGCAGGGAGCAATCGCGGTTCAACGCATCCGAGCAGCAGCTTCCAGCCCCGCCGCCTCCCGGTGCGCCGCGGGAGGCTGAGCCGGCCGAGCTGCCCCGCGGCCCCGGCCCGGGGCTGGCGAGCGGCGAGCCCCGAGTGGCGACCCCGGGCCACCCCCCTACTCGCCTTCCCCGCTGGGGGAAAAGCGCCCGGGGGGGGGGCCCCGTACCTGTTTTAAACTCCAGCGCGGGGTCCTTCTCCCCTTCGCCCAGGTCGCTCTGCAGCATCATGTAGAGGATCCCGAAGGAGTTGTGGATGCCGAAGATGGAGCCGTTGCACCAAGCGGCGGCGAAGACCACCACCCAGCCGAAGCCGCCCTCCGGGGGCTGGAAGGGCGCGGGGGCGGCGCTCGGCCCCCCCTCGGCCCCGCTGCCGGCCCCGGCCCGCGGCTCGTCCTCGCCCGCCGCCG
>VZSF01000516.1:3618-37317 GCA_013398295.1 Chionis minor
AGCTCTGTGGGGCTTGAAGAAAAAGCCAGTTTTGCAAACCCCACTGGGGATTTTTTTTCTCTCTAGCCAGGATTTGTGCTGAATTACCGTCTTTTGGCTCTTTGCTTCTCGCTTCCCCAGTGCCTGGTGGGGGCCAGTGGTCGCGGGGAGGGGGACGCCAGCCCACTGCTTTGTCCTTGCTGGTCAGGGGGACTTGGGGCTGGCCCCCGTGGCACTTGGGGTGGCCCGTGCCGACCACTGCAGAGCCTCAAGACCGCAGGTCCAGGGTGTCCGGCTGGCCCAGATGCAGAAAGGGAGGAGCAAACCCCAAATCAGCACTGGCTTTGGAGGAAAATGCAAAAGGGAAAAATATCACAGAATTAAAAAAAAAACCAAAACAACACCCAAAGCAATAGAACAAAAACACCCACCCCCCTCTAAACAAAGTAAAATAACAGTTTTTATGGTTTCCAAAATGGAGGCACGCCAAGCCTGCACTATCTGCTCCTCCCGTGCTACCCAGGAGCATCCCGGTGCTGCATCCCCATCCCTGGAGCTCCTGGGGGACTGGGACGGGGCGCTCCGGGTGGGAGCTGGGGGTGCCTCTCCCGCCAGCCCCCCCAGCCCTGCCGGAGCCGGCCGTGCCACAGCAGCGAGGACAAAACTGCGGCTCCCTTAGCTCAAAGTCCGGCAGATCCCTGGAACAAAGTGCCAGGCCACCTCCCCGGTCCCCATCTCCTCTCTCGGGATGGATCCCGGTCGGCTGATGCGGATGGTGGGGTGAGGAGGTTTTTCCCCTTGGCACAAGCAACCAGCCCGACCCGACCCCAAGCGACGGCTGCGACCGCAGCCACACACAAATACCATAGGAATAATTCCACAAGAATCTCATAAACACTTGCAACCGCGGCCAGTGCATTTCCTTGTTTACCGGCCCGAAACTTTTCATTAGAAATTACTTATTAAACAGGGATCTAACCTTTCTCCTGGCTGGCAGTGGATAACGAGTGTTTTATTAAGTCGTCAGGAGCGAGCGGCAGCTAATGCAAGCTGCATCCGCTGCATCCGCAGGGCTCTGTACTTCATTAGCCATGGATTATTATGCCATTTATAATTAAATGTTCAATACTTTAAAATACAGCATGGCAAACAGCGGCGGTAGTCACCGATCAGGCGGAAGGGATTGGGAAAGGCTCCTGTAAACGGTGTGTGCTGTGCTGCCAAAAGCACCTTCCCATGATTTTGGCTACTGGGCGATTTGACCAATTCTCCAGTTTTTCCAGCGCTTCCTCAGCAGCCAGGGGGTCTCCGGGCAGGGAAGATGTGATGCTCACAGGCTTCTCCAAAGACCACAGTCATGAACTCCACGGAGCAGCCGCTCTCCGGCACCACCCGCTTCCGTAACGTGCCTGTTTCATAGCGGCACCACAGTCCAGAGCAGCCTGATGGTTTCACTTGGTTTTAACCCAAAAGAAACATCTCATTTCTGACCGAATTGGATGCATTTTTTTCCCCAGGGAAAGACCAGCCTTTTCTGCTCCACCACAAAAAGACAAAGCTTACGGACAAGCTGATGGCTTGTGCCCTCCACTCCTGATTTTGCCAAGCCCTTACGTTGTTATTTTGACCCAGAATTAACTCGATGCTTGTGCACATCCCAGGGATTCTGCCAAGGGCGAAGACGGCCCTACGCAAACCACAACATTTCCCTTGATGTGGGTCCGTGCTGTCCTGGAAAGGACCCAACCAGGCTCAGATTTTGGGCTGAAAGTTGCATCTGGACCAGCATTTGCAAACCCAAGACCTTTCCCGAGATGCAGGCGGAGCAGCGACGGCCACACGGACCGTCCCAGCATGTTCAAGAGTGGCAGCAGCTTAAGAAGAAGAAATTGGGAAGGGGAATTTGGATGGGCAACAGGCTGAGCTTTTCTCTTGCTTGGGAATAATCCTGTAAATTTCAGATGAGTGAATTAAGTGCAAATTGATGGTCAATTTGTTACACAGCTTCGATAATTCAGTCTTGTCAAGAAAGAGGATGTATGAGAATAAAGGGGGTTTTGCGACGTGTTTTAGGGCTGGGAAGGGAACGAACGCTTCCCTGATGGAAACCAAGTCGCAGCACGTGAGCGCTCGCCGTGGCGTGGAAACAAACTCAGACCAACCCCAAACTTGTCCCAGTGCATCCCAGACCGGGGCAAAACCCCCCAAAGCAGCCGCTCGCCCCAAAGGAAGCAACCTCTAACGAAAAGCCTAATTAACAGAAGACTTCATTCCTACATCCAACGCCAGTAATTTAAACCTGACGAGCGAGGAAAGAAAAACCACACTGCCATTATTTCAGCCTCGCTAAGTTTGGTCAGTTGGGTTGTGCTTTTTCATTAGGCGCTCTCTTGCAATAAGTAATTTTCCTTAATGCCTCGAATCACTCTTGATACCACTGTGGTGTGCCTGTGGCCAACGTGAAGTATGAGGAGGTCACAGCTGATGTGTCTTCGTTGGGATGGGGTTTCATTAAATGTGAGTGACCACAGAATTTAACGGTGGAGCCCAGCAACACTGCCCACTAATTGCTTTAGTGTGCTTATGGTACCACCACAATTTCCCCTCCTCGGTATTGGGATTTGTCTACTCAATCCAATGCCCTTCGTCAGGATTGTAGGGAGATGTGGCCTCGTTATTTAAATACGGCTTTTCCTGAGTCTTCGGTATTTCTTCGGCGTTGAGAAGAGGGAGACAGCCCTGTGCAGGAAACATCTCGGTGCCAGGGGAGCGTCAGTGCCTGGAGGACCTCCAGCTCCGTCCCCCAGAGCTGGGAAGCTGCTGGTGACGGCGCTCAACAGCATAACCCATCGCAAAGTGTTGCTGAGCCAATTTCACAGGTGGAGGAACTGAGGCGCTGGCAGGGAATTGCCCAAGGTGACCCCACAGCATCTGGGGAAAGGCAAAAGTCATGAAGGCACACCAAAAATTGGGGCATCCCCTGGGTGCTCGCAGCACTTGCAAAAAAGTAAGTGCCTTTAAGGTGAGCGGGGCTGAACGCCCCGCGATGTCCCTCCGAGGCAGCAGGTAAACCGAGCAAAGCCCCGTCGCAGCCGGGAAAGGAGTGACCAAACCAGGGACCGAACCCGAACCCCGGCCCCGTGTCCCTGGTGGCTTCAGCCTCGCTAGAGGCCGCTTGGAGTCGCCTCTATCGAGCGGCGTTACGGCTTGTTTTGCTCTAACTAAGTAAAATCCATCTGCTCTATTGTGCTATTTCTATTCTTAAATCTTGCATTACATTGAAAGTCTTTTAAACCGTCTGCACAAGAGGACTCTATGCGGTTTCTAGGGCATTTTCTGTTTAACTTGCATTAAAGTGTACCAAAGAGTTACAAGTGCATTAGCGGTCCTGCTCCCAAATTGCTGTTATAACCTTTGCCCCCAGTCAATCAATCTTGCTGACACCCATTAAAATGAGCTCATGGTGCCGTTTTTATGGCCGGATTAAGTGGTATATCTGTAGCTCAGGCGGTTCGGTAAGGGCGTCACACTGCTAATGATTTCTTTATTGATCTTTAATGATTTCCTACATTAGTACAAGCAACATTAGCCTCAACAACATGCTCCAGGACAGATTGACTAAATAATTCACTGCAGCAAACTGTGATCACATAACTGCACATTCCTCCTTTGTGTTAAGAAACAGGGGTGGAAAATGCATAATTATATCCTCTGATATAAGACAAAAAGCCGTTGCCTCCCCCCAGATTGCTCCTGGTTGTCCCCCTCCCAGCACCGACCCACCGTGAGAAGAAACTTTCCCATCAGGGGCTGGTGATTTCCCTAAATTACTCACCGGGAGAAGAAATGCATCGGTGCGGTCGAGGCTTCGCTCCGCTTCTGTCTGAGGAAACACAGTGCCTGGGGGGCCGCGGGGTCGGGAGAAGCCGGGATCTGGCTGGTCTCGGCATCTGTAGGCTCAGAGGGGACGTCACTCACATAAGGAGCCGCCGCTTCTCTGGCTGTACCCCTCCCCGGGCATCTCCCCGCAGGACACCCCACGGCTGGCGGCTAATGGCTGACTGGTGTTTAATCTTAAATATTAAACCCTCAAAGCCCAGGGCTTGGTTTGCAGCCCGTGCGGGTGCCCGGAGGTTTGGGGAAGTGTCGCGCCACGGCTGCCTGCGACGGGGCTGAGAGCTGCCGGACCCCGCAGAGGCAGGCTGTCCCACCTCGCTCCGCGTCATATCCAAGTACGCCTGGAGAAGTGGAGGAGAAATGAGAGATGCCAAGTTTCTCAGTGGGCTGAAATGAAGTTTAAAATCGCTGGGACCAGTCTGACTCCCATCGCTACCTGGAGTGATGAGTGGATGGGTGGATGGACGGATGGATGGATGAGTGGATGGGTGGATCGATGAGTGGATGGATGGATGGATGGATGGATGAGTGGATGAGGGGATTGGTGTATGGGTGGATGTCTCCCCATGCCACCAGCACACACAGGGTGGATGGGATGGTTTGAAAGAAACCTCTCGCTGAGCCCAGCTGTAGAGGAACACGCAGGGTCATGGTCAGCACAGGCGTTCCCTCAGGCACAACACTCTGCCCCATGGGTGGTAGCAAGAGCAGTGCCAGCGCTGCGGATCCCTGGCACCGGGAGACGCATGGAGCTGCCCTGGTGTCAGGAGCTGCACAGCACCAGCCATGCTCCTCTCCATCCACCCCTCAGCCACCAAACCCTGGGGAAGCCCTTCAAAAGCCAATTTTGCAGCATCACTTCACCATTTCCTTGGTTCAACCTACCTGGGAGCTCCTTCCATTGACGGCACACCAAGAACCGGGCCAGGATGGGGACGGCTGCTCCCTGCCAGTCACGGGCCACAAAACCATCCCACCCGGCTGCAAGGCTTGGGATGCATCGAGGGTCTCAGGTGCTGTGAGAAACCTGGCTGTGACCTACAGCCTTCCTGCCGGGAGGTGACGTGGAAGCACCGGTCCCGCTGCCGCGCCGTTTAATTGGGGAAAGCACTCAGTGGCGTGGGTCAAATTCTCCACGGGTGCTGGCGTGGAGCCAGACGAGGCTGGGCATGCCACAGTCTTCATTAGCGTAACTGGTTGCAAACCACAGCTCTTGACCTGCAAATAGAAATGATTTCTTCATTAATGGAGATGTCAACAGTGGGGAACCTGTGGTTTCTAATGACACAGCCATTTTCATCAAGTGTACAAATAAACTACTAAGAAAACAGAAAACTGGAGCTTTCTCCCTTCTCCCCTGACTCAACACAGGGATTTTTTCCATGAAACGCAAAGTGATGCTGCCGAGGTCCCGTGACGACGGAGCTCTCTCCTGCAGAGGGACTGAGTTGAGCATCACCATGACTTACTCGTGTTGGCTAGAAAACCCCTCCCTGATGTTACCACCAGCACGTCTGCGATGGGAAAGGCTTCAGGGTGGCACTTGCGGATGTCACGGCTTGGCAGTCCTGTAGGACAAGGCTAGCGGGACGTGAGGACACAGGGTGGTCAATAAGGGCTGCTTTGGGGACCTTGGCTGTGACTAAAGAGGTGTCTTAATGATGCCCCTGACCCCACTGCCCCAGATGGGTGCTGGGGGGAACCACCTGCATGTGCCGTCCCTGGCTGGCACTCACCCGGCACCGAGCCCGCAGGAGCCGATGGCTTCACTGGGTGACCTCAGTGCCTAGGAAAAACATCCAAAAAAGAGATTATTTTCAAGCCCTGGTACAGATGGACCATCTAAACAAATGAGGCTGCTCGGACGAGTCCAAATTAGAAGCCAGAAAAAGACAGACCGTGTCTCTAAACAAATAAACAAACTGAAGCCAGAGCTCGTTTGCATCCCTCAGCCCTCAAACAAACCGCAGAGGATATTCTCGGCTGAAACGCAGTGACACCTGGACTGAACCCTGCTGCCAGCCGCTGCTTCAAAACCCTCCCCAAAAAACTTGCCGAGGGCCATTTCCACCTCTCCCGCCTGGATGCGGCGGCGCAGGGGGGGACGCGCTCGTTGCTCTAATTATTATTTGCAGGAGCGAAGCCCCGCCGGCAGCCTTCGGTTTGCATCGTGCCCAGCAGAGCAGGTGCCGCCCGGTGCCGCCATCGGTGGAGCGGGATTTTGCCGTGGTCCCGTAGCAGAGCGTCACCTGAGCAGCTTAACACAGTTTCTGACCTTGTGGTCGTGGGCAAAGAGTGGAAAAAGGAAGGGAAAAGCCTCAGCCGCGCTGAGCAGAACAGCCTCTACTTCTTTTACTTGTTTTTCTGGGTGATTTTTTTTTTCCCCTTTAAGGCCACCTTGGGTGGCTGAGCACGCAGGGTGGCAACGCTGCAGCCTCAGGAAGAGAAAGTGGGTTTTCTACAGAGCAGAAATAGAGCAAAAAGCAAGAAAGCAAACAAACAAACCCCACCGAAACAGGGTACTTGGGATGGGACGGGCTCAGACCAAATCCCGTATTGCCAGTGGAAAAACAGCTTTCGACCCCAAAGAGATTTACATGAAGAGCTTGGAGGTGGGGTGCAGAGATGGGGCACAGCTCCAGCCCTCCCCGTACAGATGTCCCTTGTCCCTCTGGGAGCCTTTTCCCGATGGCGAAAACCCCCCCAGATCAGAGAAAGTGGCTCCTCAGTGCCGGGTCTGCTCCTTCCCAGCCTGAAACACGGGCACAGCCCAGCCCCTGCCCGTGGTTTCTCCCAGCGGACGTCCCCACCTTGGAGATGCCGTGAAATCAGCCGCCAACAAACACCAGCGCAGTGAACTCGTCAGTGGGAAGATGTAAAGGATCTCGTTAAAGGATCCAGCCATCAGCCAAGGAGGAATCAGCATTGCCCCTCTTTGAAGTCACAAAAAGCAGCATCCAAAGTTACTCGTTGAAGCTCTGAATTCACACTCATGTTTGATGGGGGGGGGAGAGGAGCACGGTGGTTGGAAACGCCACCTCCTTGAGTAACTTCTAGTTTAGGCATTTTTTTTGGGGGGGGGGAGAGGGGAGAAAGCATGGAAAATAAATAAATAAAATTGCATTTAATGACACAATCTACACGCAAGGAAACCAAGTGACGGGTAGGTGGATGGCCTGGCTGAGCTGGAGGGAGGTGACGGGTGGAGATGGATTACAGCAAAAAATCTAATATTTTTGTTCTCACCCGTACCCATTACATTTATTCGGAATGGAACATAGTCTGGAAAAGGAGCATCCTCTTGGCAGAGGGGTAATAAACCACCACCTGGGGACAACATCCTGCCAAGGGTCTGCCTCTCTCGCAGGCTGAGCAGAAACCAAATCCCGTGGGTTTTCAGCCCGTTCGACCCCAGGAAAACCTCACTGGAGCGTGGGCAGGACATGCAGGTGGGACAGGCAGGGATCCATGCCCTGGGGGAGAGAGGACGGAGCTGGCAGCTGCAGGATCCCTGACCACGCTTCCCATGTGGCTTCGGAGCCTCAAGCCGCTGCCAGCCGTGGCCGGTGGCTCCTACAGCAAAGCCACAAACGGCCCCGTCTCCCGGCCCCTAATGCCTATCGACCAGGGACCCTGTGGGTGCTGCCGTGGTTGGGGACATCGATCATCGTCACAGCGAAGCGGCAGCCAAGGCCACAAGGGGTGGCACGGGGAGCACAGCCCGGGCACCAGCACCGCGCGGGAAAGCCACATGCCATCACATGTCCTGCCGAGGGACCGCGGCGGCGGGTGCCACCCCATCCGCCATCACCCGTGTGTGTGAAGGGGCCAGGCTCGGCTCACCCACAAATCCAGATCTGAGCCCTCAAGGATCTCCCAGGAGCATCCTCGGTACATCCGGCTGGACCCTGCGCTGGGAAAACCCCCAGCAGCGCTCGCCATGTGTCCGCGGTGGCAGGACTTGGGTACCCATCCCATGGGACACCCAATCCCACCGCGCACCCAGTCCCACCGCGCACCCTGCACCCACCAGCGGAGCGTGGGGCTTTGTCTCCCTCTAGTGCACATGGCTCCAGAGCAGCTCGGTGATGGGACACACCGGCCGGAGCACCCCTGGATGCCGCCGGAGCCCCAAAGCCAGGGGCTGGCACACCGGCTGGCCACTGCACCCCGCGCTGGCTGCGCCCCACGGCACTGTCCGGAGCGCCGCTTCCCCGGAGCAAAGCTTCCTGCAGCGTACGGGCAGCACTCACGGCGCGTCCGGCTGGTCCCGATGCACGGGAACGGGTCCGAGCGGAGGCTGCCGTCCTCTCAGGGCACGGTTTGGCCACAGGACCCCAAGAAATGGCCCACCTGAAGCAGCACCCGGAATTTGTCTCCTGCGTTTTACGACCTCCTGAGTTTTGTCGTGTCCCTACACACCTTCTGTATTGACTTTCTCAGTTTGTCCTGTTAAACAAATCTTCTGGCAGGGGTGGAGGGTGACTTATTATCCTTGCATTGCAATATCTAATCCACTGATATATCTATTATTCATTTATTTTTCTATTATTCATTTATTCACTGGGAATTTAGAGGCAATCAAAAAGGCACTCTTGGTCATTCTGCTATAAAAGCATTTTTGATCCTCCTCTCTGCCAACGCGAACTTGTCTCTCTCGCTTAAAATACATTAATGACCCATTACAGGGATGGGATCTGATGCCCTGCTTATATATAAGAGCGTCTTCGGAGATTTTGAAATTGATATAAATAAACAGGGGGCTTGTTGTTAATGTGCTCATTAAGCAAGGGGTGGGCTGGGGTGAGGAACACAATATTTTCCACTCTGAGCTCCCCAGGGGCTCTGCGATCGTAGATGTTAATGCCTAAAAACAAGGGACAAGCCGGGCTCTGCTACCCTGCGCCAGCAGCCAGGAGGACCCGAACAGCACCGGGGAATGCCGCAATCCCTTCGGCCACCCCAAATCACCGGGAATCGCTCAGCAGGTGGCAGGGGCCATACCCAGGACGTTTGGAGGATGGATGGGGTGATCACCCAAGGGAGTGGGAAGGTCCAATCCTGCCACTGTCCTGTCCATCTGAGACCGGGAGTGCTGCGGCTCGACTTCCAGCTGCATAATTGCAATATTAATACAGGCACAGTGGAAAACTCGCAAGACCAGGGAGGCAAAACTTTACTTACCAAAAAAAAAGCCCAAATTCACAAAGTAAAACTAACAAACCACTGATGATTTGGCCAGTGTGTCTCTGCATCACGGCGCTGAGCACTGCAACATGCCAGAACACTGCTAGATTTTACTGGGACCAGCACCTTTCGCCAGGATCTCTGACGGGGGATATGTCACGGCTTTGTGGGGTGCAGACTGGCACCAGCACCTCTGTCCTGCAGCCTCGACGCCGTTAACGAGCGGGGTCAAAGTCACCCTCGTGACAAGGGAACCTGTCCTTCGGCACGCGGGGAAGCAGACTGCGGCCACGTGGGATGGTAGAGGAGCACCTAACGAAGAACCAGCTGCGATATTATTCTAAGGGCAGGGTGATATTGTACAAAACACGATGGGGTACGTATGTCAGCCTCTTTGGCTGAGAACTGCCCTTATTCACCAGCACGGAGAGTGGGTAGAACCCATCCTGTCCTGCACAATGTGCGCAGCCCGGGCCACCGCTTTCTGCCTCACCTACAAGGTTCATGCATCCCTCCAGGGTCCACATCGTACCCTTTTCCCGGGAGCTAGAGGCCCTTTCTGTTAATTAAGGGGTTGGATATGAAACGGCATCGCTTGCCACCGCGCCAATGCCCGTCTGCGCAGGGCAGGGCTGGGATCACATTGTCACCTCTGCCCAGCACCAGGTTGGGAGCCGCAGGGACTCGCAGGGGGAATGTCACCCAAGAAAAGCCAGCGGCAACGGAAGAGCGAAGAGGCAGGAGGGAATCAGACAAGAGCTATCTCTGCCTCTGTGCCACCGCTCCCATTGCCTGTGCCCAACAGTGTGGGGACGGGAAGGTCCCTTCCCCAGGAGAAGTCACCAGGATCATTGAGCCAGTGGGAAAGTGAATCAGTGCCCGTCCAGCACCACCCCAGCCCTTGCCACCGTGGTGCTCCTAGGACGGGCCGGCTGCAGCCATGGCCACCAGGCTGTCCAAACCCTGCACCCCGTTTGCTGGAGCAGGGAAAGCACCGGCGCAGGGACCGGGTCCCGGCAGCCCCCACAGCTGTGCACTGGCCCCTCACTTCTCTTTTCCTGTTCCCAGCGGTGGTCGCCCCGCGGGGTGGCCTTTCCTCACTTCTCCCTTTGCTCCTGGCCTGAAATGATGCCGGTCCCCAGCTCTGCAGGTGCCGCGATCCGATGGCTTCCCCACGCCCAGCATCGCTCTTGCACGGGTGAAGGGCGAGCACGGCTGCCTGGGCGCCCTCTGCAAAAGGCTCCTCTTCTCCTTTGCCCGGGGGAACCAGCCCCCAGCATCACCCAAGGCTGCTCGGCAGGGCAAGGGCACAACGGGGCCATCGTGAACCCAAACCCCATCCTCGACCACCAACGCGACTTCCCTCGGCTCCGCCGGCCGAGCACACAGCGCAGCGGGACACGGTCGCCCACCGCAGAGCAGCCTCTCAGGGTTGCGCTTTGAGACGCTGCCAGACGAGGTGGTTTGCCGACGTCCTACTTCTTCTTTAGCGTCTCAGCTCTTCTCCCACTTCCATAAGCAGCATCCTCTCCGCCCGTGGAGGGAACGAGGTCTGCAAGTGCCTTGACCCACTGGCTGGTCCGTCTTCCAGGAGAGCAGGTCACCTCGGAGCATCCCCCCGTGCCTGGAAGGAACTCCCAGCCCAGGAGGAAAAACAAAAGCAGGGAACGGGCTGTGAAGGAAGGTTTGACCCAAGCTGGAGATTTTCTATCTCTCCCAAAGGGCGCCGCATCAGGTGTCCCCATGCGATCGCCGTCGCCTGGTCACAAGCTCCGACGGCACCGTGCCGGCAGCAGTGCCGAGAGCGGCTGAGGGCACCGTGCCAGCACACGGCCCAGGTTGCATGCCCTCCACCGGCCCGCGGGCTTTTGAGTTGAAAAGAAGCAATAAAATCCCAACAAGAGAAGAAGCGGCCGCGTGAGAGCTGGGACGTGAGCACCTTCCTCTCATCCCGGCCATTAAACGGTTGTGGAGCCCCTGAAAAGGGCGAGTCTTCCCCGGCACAAAGGGCCCAATATGGATCGGGGACGGGCCCCAGGGCAGGTGCTGGAACCTAAAGGCTTCCCGGGGACACGGAGCTCTTCCCAGACGCCGCACGCTGACCCCAGCCCAGCCCAATCCTGCTCTGTCCCGGCTGCACGCGGAGCCGTGTGGAGCATCCTCCACGGCACAAACTCCCTCGGCGCCTCGACAGCAGCTCCCAGCAGCCGCAAACCCCCAAACACCCAACATCTTTTCTTTACTCTGTCCCCCAAACACCCATTTGTCACCCTTCCCTGCGGCCGCTGCAGGGCACAAAGGCGACCGTAAGCGAACCCCCACGATGGGCATGAAGCCTCCGGGTCACAGTCAGGGCCAGGCCAACATTAATTATTACATTAGTGAAACACATTTAAAACAAAACCAAAAAGAAAGAAAAAAAACAAACCAAAAAGCTCAACGAAAAATGAAAACAATCCCAACCCCCCACCAAACAAACGGCACCAGCATTATGGAAAACGTCAAGTTATTGCTGGCTGCAAACGTTCGGGCTCCTGAGCAAGGTCTTTCATAGGTAATTTCTGTTGTAATTAACATCTCTGGGGTTAATGGATCCGAGTTTCAGGGGATAAAGAGGCGCATTGTTAACAGCCCGCGCTCCTGGCTGTGTCTGTCCAGGCTGGGGCTGGACTGACCGGGAAATCTCCGCTTTCATCTGCCATTAGCGTCAAGCCAGCTGTTATGCCCAGGAAATTAAAACTATTCACTGCAGTAAAGTTTTAACGTCCGCGGTTTTATTTGACGTCCCGTGACTTATAGGCTGGACTGGATCCCCCTGCTCTGATCTCCTGGATTTATGAGTTTGAAAAAGGCACCGAGCGACGGCCCCCGGCACCCAGCCGCTGGGCAGGCAGCGACGCACGGCCCCGAGCTGCCCGTTTCCCTCCGCCGATTCCCGGCCCGGCAAACACGGGCAAACGCCTGGCAAAGCTGGGTTTGCAGCTCGGCAGCTCCGTGCTGCCTCTCTCCTCAGGAAACCGCTGCCGGCTGCGAGCTGGCCTGAGCGATGCTCGTCCCTCACCATCCATCAACGCTTCCGTGCGGGGCGGCTGGTGCAGAGCAGAGCACCACGAGGATGCCCAGGAGAAGGGACGGGGACACCTGGGAGAAGGGACGGGTCCTCCATCACCAGCCAGCACTGGAGGTGGAGACAGCCTGCGCCAGGAGAGAGGAAAACCCGTTGCGTAGCCCATCCCTCTCTCAAACTGTCCCATGGGTTTTACAGCCTCCTGGCCACAGATACCTCCCTGCAAATTTCCATGCTGCTCCGTCCATGGCGAATTGGGCATTTGGGAATAGAGGGAGGAGGCAGGACCCTGCACCAGCCTCCACCGATGAGTTTTCACCGTGGGCAAAGCCAGCAAATCAATATGGCATCCGAAACTTTAGGGAGAACTACCTTGTCTCCTCCCCAGGGACAAGAAGCTTCAGGACTGGAACACGAGGGTCGGGAGAGCCCAGGTGCCTGCTCGGTGCCCCCGGCTGTGCCGGGAGAGCAGCTGTGCCGGGAGCCCGGAGCTACTGCAGCAGCATCCTGGATTTCAGCAGGCAAAGAAATGCTTAACAGATGGATTTTGCATCCATCCTTGTGGCTCCTAGAATATCTTCATAAGCCACAATGTGCCCTTAATCCCACAACAAAATCAAGTCAAAGAGCAATTAATATTCTGATACCTGTGGCGAGCTGAAGTGATATAGAGCTGAAGATTTCTTTTTCCATTTCACTCCAACTGTGGTTTTGTTTTTTTCCAGCCATTCTCTGGTCAGTGGTTTTAGGGGCACCAAGGTTCACTTTTGTGGGTAACCTCCACTGTTAGCTGTTGATTTAATTAACTCGGGCTCCTCTGCCTTCTTGACCATACCAACCCCAGCAGGGCTGGATTTCAAACACAAGCCATGAGTATTTCTTAGGGCTTAAGAAAAAATAAAAAAAGAGAAAAGCCCATAGAAATTAAAAAAAGGTGACTCTGAACGACTGGGGTCTGCGAGTCCAGGCTAGCGACGTTGGTTGCTTAGTCCTAAATCCCACGAGCAACAAGCATTTGTGACTCGTTTAGCCTACACTTGAACCGGGTCTTAACGAACGTGTTCAACAGCTAAAAGTCAAGGCGGGACCACGGGGATGCTCACGGCATCTCCCAGAGGCAGCAGTGAAGGGCAGCTCCTGCTGCTTTGCAGAGACCTTTGATGGCACCCCCAAAAAAACGGGGGAAGAGTTTCCAGGCAGGTCAGGCAGAGAGACAACCCCGGAGCCCAGGGAAGGGACCCGTGTTCCTCCAGCGCAGCCCCACCACCGCTGTCCCCACGGGCAGCTCCGGCAGGTCCAAGCCCAGGTGGGGTTTGGAGGAGGAGAAGCCTCCAAGTCCTCTGGCTTAGGAGCGATGGGAAAACAACTGTTACCTACAACAGCATTTATTGGAGCAGTCACCAACCTGCACCCCAGCGAGAAACACGGTCCCCAGCCTCCAGGGAGGGGTCGGCAAGAAACCCCCAGCAAGACCTGGAGATGTCCTCCAGCCCCTGCTGAACCACCCTGACCTTCTCTGGCAGCCGAAACCCCGGCCGGAGTGATTGGTCCAGGCAGGTGCTGCCTTGTTTTTAGCAACCTCCTTGAAATTCAAATTGATTTGTTATTTATCCAACTGACAACAAAGACAGAAAAAAAAGTCCTAACTCTGTGCGCTGGGGAGATTGGATTCCTGTATCACTGTCAGCTGCATTAACTTACTTCCTGGACCTAAATTCAATTAGGGCAGCATTCCCTAGCATTAATAAATCAATACCAATGCCATTTTGATATATTTTGAATGTCTTTCATTATATATTTCAGGGCAGGGATTAGTGCTGAATTCAAAGTTAATGGGACGTGACAAGGCAAATCAGGTTGGGGAGGTAAAGCCTTAGAGCCGTTAGCTGTAATTGCTCTCTGTTCCAAAAGATTGCAGCGGCAAAACAAAGAGCTGCTGAACTTTTCTTGCCGGGGAGTTCTCCCAGCCAAGGACTCCCCTTTGCAAGGGGGAAGAGGTGTTAAAAACTGGCAGAAAGTCTCTGGTGGGGTTGGTACCCACATTGCGATAGGGGTACGGTGTCGAGTCCCTCCCGAGCCGCCTTTGGGATGGATTCGCACCTCACACATCTCCCCGGGGCTGCCGAGGGCTCCGGCTGCAGCATCCCTGGCTGGTTTTTCCATTAAAGGGTTGTGGGCAAATTGAGCTGGTTTTGAGGCTCGGTTCAAAAAGGGTGAGACGAGGGTGCCGCAGAAAAGAATTTTGCCCCCCAGCCCCTCTGAAGCCGGCTTTTGAAAAATCGACTTGGAAATGCAGCGGCGTGGGCAGGCGCCCGGCCATTGGGTCTGCACGAGCACCCCATCCCGCTCGTCTCAGCACAGCCATTTTTCCCAGCACCTGAGCAGTCAAAACTCAAATAAATTCTACCACAAAGACTCGTTGCAAAGCAAAAGGGAGTTTGCAGGGGCGATGGAAAAGCCTTCACCTGGGTTGAGGAGAGTTTATGGGCGTGAGGAAGAGCCCCAGCAATGGATAAGCAGCGTGGTGCCGCTGGCGCAGCTGGAGGCAGCGGAGCATCCTTGATATTGGCATCCTTAAGCTGAGATAGAAAAGGCAAAAATCCAGATCCTCAGCTGGGATTAATCTCACCGGCTCCCGCAGACAACCCAGGCCTGGTTTTGGCTGCTCTGGGCAATAATCCCTTGACAGCCGCCACAGCAAAGGTACATCTCCTCCTCTCCTCCTCACTGCCTCTCAAATTGATCAGGACAGTCCTGATTGCCGATTAAGTGACCAGCTATCAGTGACTTGAATCCTGTCCATCAATCACTCAGTTTGGTCCCTTGCAAAACATTAGTGAAGTAATTTCTCATGAGCGACTCTTCCAGACAATAAACCAGGCACCTTGCAAAATGGAGCGCGCGACTGTTAAAGGTCTTAAAAGCATTTGCCAATTATGAATGGCCTGAAGGGAGCCATTCTTGCTGCATCTGGGGATGAATAAAGATGGAAAATAATAGTATATCAATGGTATTGCAACTTTGTTGTATTAATCTTTTAAGAATCAAAGTTGCTTGGCCCTTCAAAACAGGAACGGCACAAGGTACCTCTGGATTTTGGTGCATTGAAAGTGGGAAAATGTGTAGTCTGGGACAACTTCTGACCCGTCCCCACTGTGATTGTTGTGGTTGTGTCCCCGAAAAGCTGATGTGGCCTGTAAAGGGGGCAGAGACATGCGGGGAAGGGCCCTGTCCCCTCCACCAAATACCTTCCTCCTCCACCAAAAACCTTCCTAAACGCAAACTTCAAAGCCCCAGAAAAGCCCAGTGTTTCCTTTGCCAAGCAAGCAAGCCCCCAAGTCGCATTATCCTGTCCATAAAATCAAAATATGCTATTAAGAGCAATTAAGAGTCAGGATTGCCCTTTGAAACCAGGTGTTTTCACTTTCAGGGGCACCATGAGCTGCAAGAATAGGGGGTTTATATAGATTTTCCATAGTTGGCTGGGGAGAAAAAAATAAATGGAAGGAGCCCACTAAAGCGTAGCCCCGAGAAGGCAGGTACAGTCGCATCCTTTTGCAATTCATTAGATCCTTCCTCCTCCGGAGGCAGGTACTGAGCTCACCCGCGGGTCCAGCAAAGAAAGGAGGTATAAAAAAAAAAAAAAGGCACATTGTTGATTAAAACCATTTAGCCCTGACAAAAAACAAGTAGCTCTTTTTCCAAGCGGGTTCCAAAGTCCCATAAAAAGGGACCGAAAGCGGAATGACCTTATAAACCTCATCCCTGAGTGCCTTTGGGGGCAGTTCAGCTTGGCCCACGCCATCCAACAAGGTACCCAAAATGGCTTTGCCCCTAAAAGACAGCGGTTGCTGCTCTCCAGATGATGCAAAAGCTGAATTAGGCTTAACCCCAGCAGGGATCCCGGGTCCAGAGGCAGGATCGGGCCCCCTCAGCCAGCACGGTTTCCCAAATGCCTCCGTCGGGGCTGGGCTCCCCTGAGGTCCTTTTGGCTCGTGGGGGTCCAGCTGGGCGAAAAGCCGAACAGAGGCGTTTTGGCCACATCTGCAGCTTGCCAAATTAAACAGGGCATTTTCTGCCCACTTCTGAGCAACTCTAACACAGGTTTATAACTCCTGGAGGGTGCGGAAAGTCGGCTATCGTGGGCTTTTATTTGACTTGGCCGTGAAGACTGAAAAAACCAAAATAGCCATTCAATTAACGTGAGGATCACTGAGGATTTTTCCACCTCCATCACAGGCAGCGCACCCCCCTGGACGGGTTCCACTCACCAGTTCAACGGTAGTAACTAAATCCGGACAAAACAGCCCCAAAATAAGACCCAGGCATTTCTAGCATCGCATCCCAGGCTCCCCAACAAGGAGAGCCGAGCAGGCGGTGGGTGACGTGCCACCCTCGCCTGTGTCCTGCAAGGGCCACCCACCGGTGCCCGTGTGCTGATGGGTTTTCCTGGCCTGTCCGTCGTCTCCCTACAGCACTTCCCTCGAAGCCCTGATCTCCATCCCGCACAAGGCGACAGCCAAATCATCCAGCTGCTCCCCCAGGCGCGAAAGGGATTTAATTCCCTCCCTCCCACCCCTCGTCTGCCAGCCTTCAACTTTCCTTTTTCCGGCTCAAAACCTTTCCCATCCTCATAACAAGCAGCTCCCACCGCTCGTGCGGCCCCGTCCCGGCGCTACCTGCCTCCCCCGTGTTCGTGCCAGGTGAGACCCCAAAAGCAACCACCATCCACGCTGGTTTCCCCCGACTTCCTCGTCTCGCCCGAGCGCTCAACCCGCTTCGGGGAGAAGAAGAAGAAGAATCAAGAATGGCTTTGCCCAGAGGCATTGCACAACCTTTAAAAAAGCAGAAGCCTTCACTTGCAAAGAAACCTGCTCCGGGCAGCCCAGACGAGCCCTAAACCTCTCTGCCCACAACCTTGAGCAATAATTTATCCCAGCCGTGATGGGGATCTTCTCTCCCCACGCCGCAGCCAGCCCGGCCCCCAGCAAGGTTCGAGGTTCACTCCTGCATCCAGCTGCTACAAGGTCTGATCGAGAGATTCTTCACCCTGCGAACGGGGCACGGTGCCGCCGGCGCGCTCCTAACCCAGGGGAACGAAGGAAGAGATGCAGAACAGGGGTTGGAAAGCTGGAAGACCCCACATCTGCCGAAGGGATGTTTGATTTTTTTTCCTATTTTTAATTAATTACAGATGCCAAGTGAATGGCAAAGAGAGCTGGGGCAACTGAGAGCCAGAGCTGGTACAAAATCCCATGTATAAAATTTAGGCAAGGTGTTCGACAACCTGAGGTTGGGGAGGGGGGGAATTAAAAAGAAAATAAATAAAAAAAAATTTCAAACACTCCAGAAATAACGCGGGCAGTTCCTGAATTACCACCGCCTTAATGGAGACTGCTGCGCTGGCAAGCCACCGAAATCTGCCGTATTTCCCACAAAAATCAATGCAGCGGTAGCGCTGCCAGCCTGCCGGAACGTCGGCATCTTCTCGGAGTCCCGAGCAGCGTTTCTTCGAGGATGCTCCAGCCCAGCAGCGATGGGGCCACGCTGCGACAACGCACGCTCCCCCCCCTCAGCCCAGCCCCCCCCGCCGTCGCCCCCGCTGCCAGCCTTAAAATCAAGCGAAGACATTCCCCCGTCGAACCCCTCAGGTCCAGGGACCGAACACAGCAGGGAAAAAAAAATTTAAAAAAAAAGAAAAAAATAAAAAAATCACGCAACTTGCAATCCAAGCACCAATTATCCTTTCTTTTACCCCAAACAAAGCTGCTCTTTCCCTCCCCGGCGAAAGCTTTGAGCCTCCCTTTCAGCGGGGTTGGAGCACGGCAGGACTCATTTCACGGACGAGCCCATCTCCCCCGACTTCTTGCCTTTACTTCAGACGTGACCTTTTGATTTCTCGGGTAGAGTGTAAATTACATGTCGCCAGCATAAAATATTAAATCCAATTTATATTTAATTATTGATGTTATTATGTATTCCATAGTAATGGCAGCAGGAAAGGGAAAAAAAAAAAATCCACCCCACCATTAAATAGCTCGGTTGCATTAGCAGCTTCTTGAGGTTAGATATCTTCCTCCGTCCCTTCTTAACGGTAAGATTGATGGGTATGGGGAAGTTTGTAAATAGTCTTCCAGAAATATTTTATCTGATTATTGTACCTATAAAAGGGAGCAGGGAGGGGGAGAAAGGGCCCTTTTTTAAACCGCTACTAATTATTTGTTCAGCTAAAGGGCAAACAGCTCGGCGAGCGGCGTGCGGCTAATGCTCTCCAGCAACCCCACTGGAGGTCGGCAGCTCCAGTAGCCCCCGTAGGCAGGGACGGGGCCATGGAAACCAGCCTGGGTGGAAAAAAAAAAAAAAAAAAGGCGGTGGAGAACCACAGTGGTTTTTTTCCAGCTGAGATTTAACCAGTATGTTAAACTTGAGTTTGACATTTTTACTAAAATATTAATCAATTCTGTTTCGACTTGATTAAGCTTATTTTCTCCCCATATATATTTAATGCCAAAGCCACCCAAGGTGCGCAGGGCTTCGTTGCATTGGTTTCGCTCGTCCTCGTGTGGGATGAACGGGATTTATCCTCACCCGGCACGGACGGGGCTCCCGGCGGGGAAAAGCTCAGCCCGTCACCCCAAAGTGCTGCGAGGCTGAAGCACCCAAATCACCCTCACCCCCACCACGGCAGCTCCGCCTTCACCAAAACACAATAATAATTCCATTTATTTTCTGCAGCGCCCGCGCCCCCCGCCCGCGTCCTCAGCTCCCCCGCTCAGCACAATAAAAACAACATTATCCCCCTCACTTAAAATTCAAATCAATAGACCAAATGGAGAGAATCCGACTCAAGAAAAGTAAAGAGAAATAATTCATCTGGGGACTGACAGTGGGCCACTAAGTGCTCCAGTGTCACCACGCTGGGTGACAACCTTTGGGACCGGCCAAGCTTCAGAGGCGAGGGGGAAAGTTTCTCCAGCCCATGGAGCTGCTCCCATAAAAGAGCCTTGTTTAAACAAATAAGCGGTTTTCTGGATTTTTCCCCCCTCCTCCTTTGGAAGCCTGGCAGAGCTGGGGAGCAGCTCGGCGCAGATGATGCTCCAGTGGGAGCTGCTGGCCTCAACCTGCATCCAACTGCTCCGCAAGCTTCTCTCCATTTCCTCAGCTACCGTCTTAAAACTCAAAACCATCAAGCTTGTTATGTCAGCATTCCAAAATAAAGCACTTTTTGATGGGAAAGTTGAAGAGTTTGGGGATTGGGTTTGGTTTTTCTTCATTGAAATGCTTCCTTAGCAGCTTTGTAAAGCACCCAGAAGCCTTTCCCAGCCAGCCTAAAAGAAAACCCTTCGAATTTTTTTTTCTTTCCATTAGCTGAAAAGCTTTGCAGGTAATTCCAGGGAGCCAAACACAATCCCGGCCGGCCCATCCTCGCACTCTGCGCAGACCCCCTAAAGCTGCTGGGCCAGAGACCGCAGGGGACAACCCGATTCCTCCTCCGCTCCCCAGCGCCAGCCCCGGGGCCAGGACAGCCCAAATTTTCCCCTTTTGCTGTCTGACTTTTCCCAGGGCTCTGGGATCCGCCAGCGTCACCGCAGCTCCGAGGAGCGGCCACGGCGCGTCAAGACTCACGTTCAGCGGTTTCCAGCACAGGAACAGCCAAAAGCCCCTCCACTGCCGCTCCGGAGAGACGCGTGGCCATGATCCCCAGCAGCCACCACCTCCCCTCCCTCCACCAACTGCAGCTAATTAATCCCTAATTGCCTCCACCCGGTCCCTCCGGAGCTTCCATGCAGGTTCAGTTCAGGTGCCACTCATTTGACCCTGCTTTGTGTCACCCCCCACCCCAAATTGTGCCAGTCTGGGCTTCGTTTCTGAATCCACAGGACCCCAAAGGGTTTGAACAGGGCGCCAGACTGCGGCACAGCGCCAGCTCCGCTCCCTTCCGCCCCTGCCACGATGCACGGGAAAGGAAAATTTGTGCCAAAGGGAGCAAGGGGCTGGAGTTGCATCACGCAAGGGGATGCGCTGGCTCCCGGAGCGCAGGAGCATCCATCCACGCCGGGCGGCTCTGCGAGGGCTACAGGGTCCCAGCACCACGGTGGAGCTGGGACTGAGGGAGAAAACAAGAATATTGGGTCCTTACATTTATTTAAATGCTCAGGTCCGGGCTTTTCCCAGGTTTTTGGCAGTACAGAGCAGCTGGGAATTTCAATGCTGTGTGTCCTAGCACCCCGACGCTCCCAGCGACGGCCCCTTCCCTTTCAGCAGCTCCTCATCTCAAATAAAAATGATTCCCCTCTCCCGGGGAGCTCGGGGAGGCTGCCGGTGTGGGGAGGCAGCTCCGCCTGCCCCGGGCCGCGCTGGCGATCCATAAGCGCCTCCGGCTGTGGGAAGGCAAACGATGGAGCATCCTCCTCCCACCCCGCGCCGTCGGCAGGGTCTGCCCCGCTCCCCGCCCAGCCCAGCCTGCATCACCCCCTTCACGCTTCCCAGCACAAGTGTCCACTTGTTGCTCTTTTATTTTTTTCTTTTTTTTTTTTTTTTGCTTTAGCTATTTTTCCCACCTCGGGGCCCAGCAGCAGGGGCCAACCCTCCCCTACCCCATCCCATCGCCCCGTGCTGGTACCTCCAGTGCCGAAACCCTCCCATCCCGCTCGGCCCAGCAGTCGGGTATGTTAGTAATTAAAGCAAGCTGTCGTGCCCGGGAGATTTATTTTCTTTGCCGTATCTTTAGCAGTAAACGCCGCTCGGAGAGCTCATAAGACCATGTCAGATCCAATCAGCTGCTGAACAGGCTTGTTTTGTTCCTTGTCCCCCTTGATTTTGACCGATCCCTCTTCTCCATTCCCAGGAAGGAAGCAAGTGCAGTGCTGCGCCCGCGCCGCTCCCGCAGCCACCCCTGCGCCAGCCCTGGGCACACATCTGTCTGTCTTACTCCCCCCGCTAACAAGACCCGGCTTTTTATCCTATTCGATTACCCTCTTCGATGCCTAAACTTCCAGTCGAGTCCTCTGCCCAGACCTCTGATCCGGCAGCATCGATTCCCTAATCACTTTTGTCCACGTCCTAATCTCTACATTTGCTTTAATGGCCATTTATATACAGGAATTATAGCCCAGCCCACGGCGTTTCTCAGAAACACTCAGAGAGCCCCCAGCAAGCGCCGCACACGGGTGTCAGGGACCAGCACAGCCCCGCGTCGGGATTTCTACACCTAAAAATATACAGCCTGGATTATTTTTTAATTATTTCCCCCCCCTCCCCCCCTCCCCGAAGACCCAAATCCAAGCAGCAACAGTACATTTTCCAGGCACATGCAGACGACCCCCTGCCCGCTTGCTGCCTGAGGATGGCGAAGCCGCCTGCGGGGACGCAGAGGGACGGCCACCGCCAAGCAGCGGGCGCAAGCGCGGTGACAAACGCTGGCAGAGCCACCGCGCCGAGCTGACGCCTCCTGCCAAGATGCTGCTTGTAAACAACAAGTGAAATAACTGCCCCGGGCAGCGCTCGGCATCCCTGCTCCCCAAAACTGGCTCCCTCGGCGCCTGGTGGACAAAGCTCCAGGAGAGGCAGCCACATGGCTTCTCCCAGGAGCTCCACTTTGGAACCCGGCAAGGATGGGATGGATCCAGCCAGTTTGGGGGTGGGGGGGCAGCCAGGGAAACGCCACAGCTCGGAGGGAAGAAAAAGACAACGGACCCTGGGCTGGGTTTCGAAGCTGGCAAACGGGGAGGGATGGGGAGGCTGCAAGGAGCCGAGCTGAACGCTCAGAGGGGACTCGTAGATCAGGCTCGGCTCGGCCCCGCTGCAAGGAGCGAGCGCCCTCAGCATCCCGCTCGCTCCGTACAAACCCATCTGGGCTCCGGAGGCTTCCCAGGATGAAGACGTTTCCCCCTCTCCCGCCTCCTGGGCTAATTTTACTCTGTCTGGCCGGAGCTCGCAGCCCCTGGTTCTCGTTACGCCCCCCGCCGCGCACCAGCGCAGGCACGCAGCATTTTTGCAAAGTTACAGGGTAGCAGAAATATCCTTGTTTTGTTTTTCCTTTGGCCACTCCGTCGCGCTTCCAAAGTTGGGAAAAAATTACGAAGTAGCAAGAAGAGTGGGGGGGGGGGAAAACCCACCCAACCAACAAACCCAACCAACACAGATTAGACAAATGCGTAAATAACCTCTGTTCTTTGGGGGCTGATCGTGCTCCAGAGCGGAAGGAGGGGGAGGACAGAAGGAGGGAAGAAATTCAAAATCTAAAAAAAATTGGAGTTTATTAAAAAAAAAAAACAAAAAACAAACCACCAAACAAAATCCGCACGCGCGGTGACGCCAGCCCCAGCCAGCCCGTCGTGCTCCATCCCTGCCGAGACGACCCCTCGGCTGCAGTTCCCCGTCACCAGCTCCAAGTGGGGGGTCCCTGCCCCGCAGCGAGGGTCTGCTTAGGGGGGAAAAATGATCCACACTTCCTTCTCCTTGCTGCTCCTGGCAGATCCACCCCGGCACCCGCTTGGATGGGGCACGAGAGCCCGTTTCCGTATTGTGCCGCTGCACCGAGCCCTGGACAGGGCAGCAGCAGGGAGGGAGATGGGGACGAGGTGACTAACGGCATCTGGGAGAGAGAGAAAATGTCAGCGAGGGGGAGAGCAGTGGGGTCAAAGAAAAGGGAAGGTGCTGGGATCGGAAGGAAGGGGTCTGGCCCGGAAAGGAGGGCAAATAGCGCTGGTCAGAACGGCTAAATACGCGCTTGGAGCTGTGCAGGGTGCGGGGGGCGAGCTGGTGGCAGCAGCAAGCAGGACCAGGAGTTGTTCCCTGCTAAGAGCGTGGGCTCTCCAGAGCCCCTGGGGCCACGGCTGCCCAAAGTTCTGCACGTCGCACATCCAAAAAGCCACGGCCCCAAGGGCCAAGCGGGATCCTGAAACCGAGCTGCAGCTGAGGGAACAAAGGGCAGCGTGGAAGCCCTCAAGGTTTTCATCGCAGCCCTTTCCCCGAAGGGAAAAAACAGGTGGAACAGAGGGTACAAAGCACAAACCACCATGTTTTCCCCCCAAAACGTAATAGTTGAAGCCATCAGACCCCTGGCTGCCGGGTGGATGGGTGCAAGGTGGGTGCCGGGAGGAAATCGTCCCAGCGGCGGGTGAGGAAGCTGCGGGGCCGAGTCTGGATCCGGCACACAGTCCTGGTTAACACATGTCGCAAAACTGAAAGCCAAATGGAGAAGGAAACAGAAGGTGACAGTGAAGATACCGTGACTAACGGGATCTTCCAGGGCCGGTTAGAGGAACTGGCTTTGCCTTGAGGTGGTCAGGGATGTGCTCGAGAGCTTCGCGCGGCCCCACAGATACCATCAAAATGCCACCCAGGTGGTTACGAGAATGACAGATAAGGGCGGCCGAGCAGGAACAGATTTGCAGAAGTGACACCCTCCAGCGCGCAGCGCCAGTTTTCGGCTGCGCCTGGTGGTTTCTCTGTTGATTCTCCCAGCGAACAGCTACACCCTGGCTCCTGCGCAGTCGGAGAACCCTTCCCAAATCCAGCCCTGGACTCGCAGCCTCTGAGGGTTCCCTAACCCTGACGGGGGTTTTGAGGCAGGCAGAGCGTCGGCACAGAGGTGCACGGCAGCGGCGCGTCTCTGAGGTCTCCCCTTGCTGAGAAATCACCTTTTTGGTCCTGCAGTTAAACGCCTCTTCCTCACGCTTAGGGCCCCCAAACGCTTCTTTAGCACCTTGCACAAAGGAGGAGGCAATGGCTCAAGGCGCTCCCAAAACAGGGGGAAGGTATTTGCATCCCCCAGCCCAGCCCAGCATCACCGAGCCTTCCCAGCACCCACGGGTGTCCCTGGGGAAAAGGATGCTCTGGGCAGCTCTCGTGGGAGCATCTCCCATGGGATGGGGAGATGCAGAGGACTGAGATGGGCTGCAGCTCAGGGAGGAACTTACAGCGCCGGAGGGGAATGGACCTGAGCTTCCATTTCCCAACGGGACCCAACATCCCCGTGCACGAGCAGCAGCTCCTGGATTTGATCCTCCCCAAGAGCTGAGCAAACCCAGCTTGCTCGCAGCCCCTCGCCGCTCCTTTCACCAAAGTTTCACCATATTAAGCAGCTGAACTGCATCATCCAAGGAGTGTCAAATTGGTTTTAAATGGTTCTAATTATAACCAGGAAGTTTTAAAGTGTGTGGGTGGAAAGGAATGCAGCAGATTAATTTAATAGCAGTTACCACGGCACAATAGTCCTTCAATTAAGAGTTCTTTCTGCCTGGATTTTTTTTTTTTCTTTTCCCTGTTAATAATAAATGTCACAAATGAGAATAGACATATTACTTCATCAGATGCTTTGGCATATCTTGTCGCCGAAAGCCTTTTGTGCAGAAATAGTAGCTGAAAGGGTAATTTTATAGGGTTTAGCACTCACTTAACACTTTAGGGGCCAAAATCAGGCCTCAGAAGAAACCCAATAAGCTGCACCTGTTTACATCCCAGCAGAATCCCACTCTGCAACCACAAAAAAACCCCCTCGTGTAGTAGCAGGGCTTTGCTCTGGAGCGTCAGACACGAGCCTGGCTGGGAGCATCCCGCTGCCAGTGGCTGGAGAGAGCATGGGGCTGGGGAGCGTGGGGAGCTCAGCTTTGCACCCCCAAAATTCCCCCACTCCGCTCCTTTTGGTTTTCCAGCCCTCTGATCCCGAGTCCTGCACCAGCCGTGGGGTGGCTGTGTGGGGCACAGAGGGAGCGGGACTCCGCTCCAGCTCCCCGTGGTCAGGGAAGGGGCCGGCTTCCTCCCCTCTCCGGCTTTGAACAGCGTGGGGGTTCCCGAAATCCAGGTGTCGAGACGGGAAACGACACGTTTCCCCGTGCTGCTCTGCAAAGAGAGAGGCTGCGCGGGGTCAGGGGCTCGGGGTGTCCCGTGGGGAGCAGCCTGCGCCCCGGCTCCTTCCCGGTGCTCGTTAGCAGCCGCCACGTGCAGCGATGCCCGTGCAGCGACGTGCCCTGACACACCGCGTCACCGGCTGCCCCCTGCTCCCCGGGGAGCAGCAAAGCGCATCTCGCACCTCCCTGGGAAAGAGACATTGTGGCCCCGTCTCTCTTCTCTCAACTCCCCTCATTAAAGCAACCAAACCCCAACCCTAATTGCTTCTCACCTGAGAGGCAGGCTGGGTTTCCAGCAGCCCTTCCCGGAGCTGTGCAGCATTCCGGGGCAATATCCTGCATCCCTGGCCATCCTCCCCTGCCTGTGCCATTTGCTTTTTCCTCCCAGGTCTCGGCTGCGGCCTGGCGCGGGGTTTCTCTTTGCAGCTGGAATTTTTCCGCGGATCCGGCTCCCAGTGGATCCCCTCCACGCAGGGGAACCTGCCGGCCCCGGCCGTGCCTGAAATAGCCTTTAGCGTTTTATTTTTCTTCTTTGAAAGGTTTTTTTCTGGTGGGTAACGATGGGGGAAGACCGCTGGGATAGGGGAAAACCACGGAGCAACCCAACCCAGGCAGTTAATGATGAGGGAGGATGCAGCGGCCGCGGCCAGGAGACAAAAATACTGGGAAGAGCAACCAGAAGCATCTTTAAAGAGAAAAGCTGTGGCTGGCGGGAGGTTCGGGGGGGGAAAGGAGACACCCCAACACCTCTGGGCTCCCCAGGGCATTGGGCAGGGGATGGGGGTGAGGGTGGCACGGCCCCTCCACTGGCATGGGTGTCTCGTGGACCCCCAGCACCTCCGGGTTTGCATCCCGGGGTGGTGTACTGGGAGCACTGGGAGCCCTAGGGGGAGCTAGTCCCTGTCGCCCCAGCATTGCCGATGAACCACAGTTTGGGGGTGAGGTGCCTGCTGGCTTTTAATATTTAATGATGGTTAAAGTTTGCTTTCCACACAGGGGGGGCTCGCCGCGGTGCTACAAGAGAGCGATGATCAGACTGGGAGAGCTCGATCTCTGCAGTGGGTGGGGGGGACGGCAAGGCAGGGGTGAGAGGTGTCCAAAATGGGACAGGGACATCCCGGGAGCCACAGCGGCATCGCTCAGCCCCGGCCCTCCTGCACTCGCCACGAGGTCGGCGCTTCCTCGTGGTGCCCGGCGAGCCCACGGGAGCTTCCCTGCACACCGCCAAGTGCTGGAAAAGAGCAAAGACTGACTAATATTCCCCAAAATCCGGCTTCATCTTTGTGATTTGTGTTCGTGTTTGGCTGATGCAATATTGAACAGATGCCTGGAGGGACTTTGGTACTTAAAAACAACGCACAGGAGGTAAACAAGGAGATTTATTATTTTACTTTTGTGGTTTTGAGATAGTTTATGACACCAGGCTAATAACTCACAAACCAAAATCTTCATTGATCGGGGAAAACGTTACGTTATCCTCCCTCTGTGCCCGGAGAGGCTGCTCCCCCGCAGTCACCCCCTGCCCCGCTGCCTGCTGGGGACAGGCACAGGATCCCGGCAGGATGGCCGTGTCCCAAGCCCCGTGTCCCACAGCAGGGAGGGAAGTGTCCAGGGCAGCCTCTCGGGATCCCCGTGGTGCTGTGGACTCAGTGTTACTCATGCTGGGACCAACAGCAGGACTGTCCCCCGCCGCGCTGCCCAGCTCGCAGCATCCCTCCCTCCAGCCTCCTTCTCCCTCCTAATCGCAAGAGCAGGACCACAGGTCCCATCCTTCCCCATTATTGACAGCTAATTAATTGCCACTTGTCACATTCCCCCAAGGAAATGTCCGCCCCCAGCAAATCGATCCCTGCTGCTGCTGGGTTTTGGGGGCCTCAAAGGTATCCCCATCCCGCAGGGGCCGGCGGGACCCATTGCTGCGGAGAACCAGCCCGGCACCTCCCAAGGACTGGAGAGCCGTGCTGGTGGGAGATGCTCCAGAGCGGCGCAACGGCCGGACCGTTCCCCAGCCAGAGCCCAGCGAGGGGAGAAACACCGAGGCGAGCACCCGGGGCCACTCTCCCGCTGTCTCACACGGGCATATTTCTGTGATATATACTGTAAATCTGCTTCATTTGAAATTCACGGTTAATGACTGAGGTGCTCTCATCCAGGAAACTCCGCGAGGTTCCGGCTTTTAAGGGAAAAGATGTAACTGGGCAGGAGTTGACAAGCGCTGCGGAGAGCTGCCCCGCTCCCCAGGCACTTAAGAAATCTCCAAAAGAAACATCACCCTCCCTGGGAAGGCTGTGATTTATCGGCCCTCAGGGTTGCAAATCCCAAACCATCCCACCCCATGTTCCCCAGCCCACCATCCCAATCCCAGCTACGATCCCGGACCGATGGGCTGTAAAATGGACAAGGAAGGTTTGAGCAAAGCTCACCCGCAGCCTGTCGTTTGGCCGGCACCGGGGACACCCAGCGGGACACTCCGCGTGGTCCCAGGGGGAAAGCGGGGTGGATTTCTCCTTTGCCCGCCCCGCTCGCTGCTGGCATTAAAGGCAAACCCTCGCAATCATCTGAACTATATGATCAGGAGCCTAATTCAATACAATCAGGCTCATTGTTTGAGGGTTGAGCATTTAGCTGAAACCCTAAGCCAGCCCTGCAGTAATTTGGCTGGGGAGGAATTGATTTTGACCATCAGCACTTTCTCATTTTCAATAGAGTACGAACGTAACCAGGTTAATTTCTGTTAAGCACATTACCCAGGTACTTTTTGCTCTCCAGCCCAATGATTATGTGTCTGATCTGAAAGATTATAATTGCAACCCAACAGGACACAAACGATAGTCTGTGATTGAAAGGAACCGGACTGAAAGAAAACCAGCTTCTCATCCACCTAAAACCCAAACTATCTTCACGTTTCCCCTCTCTCCAAATTTCTTCGTGGTTAATGACTACAGGCAATAAAGCAACATATTAGATCTGTTCCAATAAGTAAATATGCTCTAATTAATCTTAACCTCCAGTAGACTAGTATGTCGCCCATCTCGCTGGATTAATGCGCTTATTGCAAGTTTGATTTGGTCCCTACACAGGTTTTAGGTCTGGTTTTCTTCTTTACCCAAACCAGCTCTTCTGCTTGCAAAGGGCTTCCCAGCACGGTCGCTCCCAGCACCCCGGGGCTCCCAGCCAGCCACGCGGGCACCCTGGGTGCTGCCTCTTACCCTCTCCCTGCTTTTCATCCCAGTGACAAAGGAGATTTGGCCACGTGTCTGAGATTCCCAGATGCCGGCACGCCACCGGCGTGGCGCTGCAGCGAGTCAGCCCAGCAGGAGCATGGCGAACCGAGCCCGTGTGTGCTGCCCACGCTCACCCCCGCGGCTTCCCCCAAAATCAGAGGTGGGGAATGTTCCCCGCGCCGCTGCCCGGCTGAGGATGCCCGTCCCTCCACCGCCACCGCCCATTCCAAGGGCTGGGACGGGGATGAGCGCAGGCTCGCCTTGTCTCCAGCCCTGCCTGTACATTATTTCTCCTGATCATCATAACTTTCTTCCGCTTCTAAAGCACCTTTCATCACGAAACAGGATGGAGCGCGGCAGCTGTTGAACAGCATGGAGCTGCGCTGCACAGGCAGGGACGGGCAGGAAGTGGAAGCGGCTCCTGCAGCTGCTGGGACGGCGCAGGAGAGCTGTACTCACGCCACCGCATGCCGGGGCCTTATCACATCCCCCGGCACGCTCACGGCTCCCTCCTGACACGCAAGAAGCCCATGTGGCAGGTTGCACGTGACGGCACCGATGTGACACGTGGCGGCTGGGGAAGGGCGAGCATCCTTGCGGGACCCTGGGGAGAAGAGCCGGTCCACGACCACCACAGAGCATGGCGCCTTCCTGCCCTCTCCGGCGGCACCCGCACCCGGTGCAGGGACCCGCGGGGGCGGCCGGGATGAGCTGCGGGGGCAGCGGGTCTGGACTGGGGCATCGCACACACGAACTGCAGCATTGCACACCCAAACCATGGCATTGCACACCCAAACCAGGGCACTGCACACCCAAACCATGGCATTGCACACCCAAACCATGGCACTGCACACCCAAACCATGGCATTGAACACCCAAACCGGGGCACTGCACACCCAAACCACGGCATTGCACACCCAAACCGGGGCACTGCACACCCAAACCATGGCATTGCACACCCAACCGGGGCACTGCACACCCAAACCATGGCATTGCACACCCAAACCGGGGCACTGCACACCTACACCATGGCATTGCACACCCAAACCGGGGCACTGCACACCCAAACCATGGCATTGCCCACCCAACCGGGGCACTGCACACCCAAACCATGGCATTGCACACCCAAACCGGGGCACTGCACACCTACACCATGGCATTGCACACCCAAACCGGGGCACTGCACACCCACACCATGGCATTGCACACCCAAATCGGGGCTCTGCACACACAAACTGGGGCACTGTACACCCAAACCATGGCATTGCACACCCAAACCACAGCATTGCACACCCAAACTGCGACACTGCACACCAACACCATGGCATTGCACACCCAGACTGGGGCACTGCACACCCAAACCATGGCATTGCACACCCAAACTGGGGCACTGTACACCCAAACCATGGCATTGCACACCCAAAACATGGCATTGCACACCCAAACCATGGCACTGCACACCCAAACCAAGGCATTGCACACCCAAACCACAGCATTGAACACCCAAAGCACAGCAATGCACACCCAAACCACGGCATTGCACACCCAAACCACAGCATTGCACACCCAAACCAAGGCATTGCACACCCAGACTGGGGCACTGCACACCCAAACCATGGCACTGCACACCCAAACCAAGGCAATGCACACCCAAACCACAGCATTGAACACCCAAACTGGGGCATTGCACACCCAAACCACAGTATTGAACACCCAAACTGGGGCACTGCACACCCAAAACGTGGCATCGCACACCCAAACCACAGCATTGCACACCCAAACCAGGGCATTGCACACCCAAAACATGGCAATGCACACCCAAACCGGGACAGTGCACACCCAAACCACAGCATGGCACACCCAAACCACAGCACTGAACACCCAAACTGGGGCACTGCACACCCAAACCACGGCACTGCACACCCAAAACATGTCACTGCACACCCAAACCACGGCACTGCAGGCCCACGCTTGGGTGTCACGCAGGGGCTTGGTTTACGTCCTGGGGAGCACGCTGCGGCCGCTGTCACGCTGGAGCCACAATTATTTTTTCTGAGAAACAACACGAGCCCCTCCCTTCCCCACTGCCCCCACGGCCTGAGCACCCCCAGAAGCTTCGTGCTGCGAGGACGCCCGGGTGCCTCCGCGGGGACACCCGGCCACGCGCCCAGCGGACCCTTGATAAAAGCGTCACGTTTGCGGCGGCGGATGGGAGATAACCGATGCTGTTCCCCTCCCCAACCCCTCCACCAAGATCTTCCCCTTTGAAAAGGACAAATATAACCGAGATGAGTCAGTTCCTCCGAGCTCCCATCCCCTGTACAATATGTAACTGGAATTTTTCATTTCGGCACTGCAGGGGAGGCATAACTGGAGAAGACAATGGAGTCAGCTACGACCCAAAAAAGCAGTGCCAATTCTGTGTGCATGAGAAATAAAAACATTTTTAAATCTAAAAATAAATTAACTGTAAGTGACAGCAAGAGCAGATCTGCATGTACTCACTGTCAGCCGGCGCAGGACCAGCCCCTGCTCCTTGGCACAAGGCGGGTTTGGGTGAATTCCCTGCTCTTTTGGGCCAGGTTGGGATTCGCAGCAGAGCCGCCCGGCTGGGGAGGCACTCAGCACCTGCACCAGGAACCGGGCTCCCTGCGCTGGCATCGGACCCAGACACAAATCCACAGAAGCCAGGGAAACCTCCTGGGTTTATTTTCTAACTGCATTACGGCAGCAAGAAGGGAAAAGAGGCTCCACTGAGCTCAGGGCTTGGCTGGGCCAAGGCACTGCACGATCCCGTAAAAACCATCCAGCTTCCCCGGATTAAAGAAAAGGGTAGCGAGTACGCAAGGGGCTGAGGGCCTCACTCTGCAGCTGAGCTGCGGCCACCTCCATGTCACAGAGTAGACACCTGGGGCAACCTCTGCCCAGAGCCCTCCCTCTTCCCCTGCTCCCTCCTAACTTGTGCTGGGAGAAGACACGGAGCGACTCAGTTCTGCGGTACCACGGGAAATTGTTTGGATGCTCCCAAAAATAAAAGGCCAGTCAAGGGACTGCAGGTGGGAGCTGCAGCGGGGCGCAGCTGATGCAGTGCTTCACGCATCTGAGATCCAGGCCAGCATCCCTCCCTGCTCCCAAAACTTCTCCGATCCCCAGCGTAGCAATCAGTTCCCACACATGAGGGACACGGAGCAGACCACGAAGCAGGACGCCATCCTAGGGGACACCAGCAGGGCCGGATTCTGCTGCTCTTCTCTACAAGCACCAAGACTTTCCAGGACATGGCCGGGGTTGCTGCTGCGTGCACCGAACACCTTCACCAAAACACCTTTCCGTGGGGCCACCCACGCAGGCGGTGGGACACTCCTCAGTCGGCAAGGACAGGTCCTGAGGGACAAGCTCAGGGCAGAGGGGACAGGAGCTCCAGAGGGAGCAGAGAGATTGGGGAAAGCCGTGGCCCAAGGACATAACTCAGATTTTGACGCCGCTGCCCGATTTACTGCACAAAACCATCAACCACTTCGCTGGCTGCTTCTTTCGGAAATCCCCCCTCTCCCAGCACCAGCGGTCCCTGTCCCCAGCGTGGTGGCAGCTCGCTCCACGTGCGTGGAAATCCGCCAACTCCCAGCCAAGCTGCGAGGATACGGAGAAGGCAGGTGAGGGGGGATACCCAAAAACCAAACCACGCCGCGACAATCCTCTCCTTTTTCTTAAGATATTGTCAACAGGGCTATTTAAAAGCCCTCTGCCTCCCATTCTTTGGCCCAGTCTGCTCAGTTTTACGGCGCTGGTTTCACTAGGTTGGATTTCCTTTTTTTTTTTCCCTCTGACTCCTTGCTGGGTAACACTGTATTTGATATTTTTAATCACTCAGCATGCATCAGAGCTTGGCAGGGGAAGAAAGTGAAGTTAAAAGAGAACAGAGATAGTTTGCGTTTGCCAGGACTGCCTGCCAGTGCCACAACCCCTCATCGCTTGTGCTGCGTTTCCCTCTGCTGGGAAGTCACGAGCTGCAGCTGACAAAGGCAATTTGAAAAACGTATCGTCAGCCGGCAATTCCTAACCTTAATTTGGATCATTTCTTCCAAGAAAAGTCCTGAACCCTTTTACTTTTACTGTATAAAGACATTACACGTACACACACACAGATGCCTTTTAATGCGCATATCAATATTGCTGATAAACCCTTATAATAAATCCACATTTGGCTTTGTAAGGCTGGGAGATCCTGGCTATTCCGGCAACATCATGCAAATTTTAAATTTCTTTGCTCAGAAATCGTAGCAAAACTTGTCGTCTCCTGTGAGAGCTGCAACTTTCTCCCTCTTATGGGTAATGTGAGCGATTCCTGGCAGGGCTGAGCGGGCGGACGGCAGGGAGAGAGGGATGCTGTTGCCGGGTTTCTCATCCAACACCAGGCTCTACCCGGGGCCTTGCCGGTGCTCCCGGGGGAGCTGAGGCGCAGCAGAGTTCATCTGCTTCACGTGCCGCTTCCTCTCTCGGTCTATAAAGTTTGCGTCACCCCATCGATTCCTTGAAAGAAGGAAAAAAAAAGGTTGATTAACGGTATTTACTAAACCATGGGGTCACTTCAAGCCCGCAGCAGGTTGCCTGCCCGGACACTGGTGTATGGAATAGAGGGGTAATTTACAGGTTGCTTTCCAGGCAGCTCCGAGATGCAGCGACAAGGCCTTAAATCTGCCTCCAAAGAGGGAAAAGGAGGATCACCGCTTTTCATCCGCTTCTCTCCGGTGAGGAAAGGCTGGGAGAGCTGGGGCTGTTCCGCCTGGAGAAGAGCGGGTTGAGAGGGATCTCATCCATGCTCAGCAATAGCTACAGGGCGGGTGGCAAGAGGAGGGGACAGACTCTTTCCAGCGGTGCCCAGAGACAGGACAAGGGGCAACGGGCACAGACTGGAACACGGGAAGTTCCAGCTGAACATGAGGAAAAATTCCGTTACTTTGTGGGTGCCGGAGCACTGGAAGAGGCTGCCCAGAGAGGCTGTGGAGTCTCCTTCCCTGGAGATATCCCAATCCCGCCCCAATGCCATCCTGTGCCACCTGCTCTGGGTGACCCCATTGAAGCAGTGGATCATCTCCAGAGGTCCCTTCCAGCCCCCGCCAGTCTGGGATGCCGGGATGCCCCTCGGCACGCCGAAATTCACCCCGCAGAGCCCTTCCTGGGGGGCGGAAAGCTGATTCCAGGGCACCAGAGAGCGACAGAGCCCGGGGCCGCCTCACAACGGGCCCTCGTGACCCCTGCCTGCGGCGAGGGCAGTGGCAAACCCAGCGGCACTGGAAGCCCCTCCAGCTCCGGCCGCGGGGGACGGGGAAAGCGCCGGCCCCGGCCCGGGAGGAGCCGCGAGGGCCGGTGTAACGGGGCTGGCCTCGGCCCGGGCCGCGGAGGGTCCCGGGGCCCAGCTCCGGCCACCGCCGCCCGCGGGGAGGGGGGATCGGGCCGGGGCTCGGCACCGCCCGCCCGCTGGGGGGCGCCC
>VZSF01000516.1:37674-65061 GCA_013398295.1 Chionis minor
TCCCTGGGCAGCCCGTTGCAGTGACTGACAGCTCCGTCAGTGAAAAATTTTTCCTAATATCCAATCTAAACCTCCCCGGGAGTAACTGGAGGCCGTTCCCTCTTGTCCTACTGCCGGTTACTTGAAAGGAGATCCAACCCCCACCTCACTGCACCCTCCTTTGCGGTGGCTGTAGAGAGCAGTAAGGTCTCCCCTCAACCTTCTCTTCTCCAGGCTAAACAATCCCAATTCCCTCAGCCGCTCCCCATGGGACTTGTGCTCCAGACCCCTCACCAGCTCCGTTGCCCTTCTCCGGACACGCTGCAGCCCCTCAGTGTCCCTCCCGTACTGTGGTGCCCAAGTACTCACGCTGTGGCCTCACCAGTGCTGAGTACAGGGGCACGATCCCTTCCCGGCTCCTGCTGGCCACAATATTCTTGATACAGGCCAAGATGCCATTGGCCTCCTTGGCCCGGGGATACGCCGCTGGCTCACGCTCAGCAGCTGCTCACCAGGACTCCAGATCCTTCTCTGCCGGGCAGTTTCCAGCCGCTCCTCCCCAGGCCTGTAGCGCTGCCGGGGCTGTTGTGACCCGAGCACAGGACGTGGCACTTGCCCTCGTTAAACCTCATATGTGCAGGGGGGAGCGGTGGGGAAGAGGCGATGGGGGTTGCCCAGCACAGGCTGGTTCGCTGCTGCCATCGTTAATGTGGCATTTTATGTGGCAGGATCCGTGACCAGCGGCCTGGTCCCCTGCCTAAACGGGCACCCGTGGTCCTCAGGAGTTCCTTTTTTTTTTCCATTTCGGCAATGGAGGGTTGCGCCGCCTCTCTGGAGTTGGGTAACAAAGGGGTTTTGTTCCTAGAATGAGGCTCGCAAGCTGAATCACCAAGAAGTGGTGGAAGAAGATAAAAGGCTTAAATTGCCAGCAAACTGGGAAGCCAAAAAAGCTCGGCTGGAGTGGGAGCTGAAGGTGGAAGAAAAAAAGAAGGTAAGCACAGAATTGCAGCTTCCCGTTAAGTCCCGAGTGCCGACAGGGAGGCTGGGCCACCTTCGCGGTGGCTGGGCAGTCTTGGGAGCTCGTACAGACATTAGGCCCCCAAAATCCATCTCCTAATTAGGCTCCCAATGATGTAAATCGCTGTCCTGCACTAGAGGCTGCCAAGGCCGACGTAGGCAGGTCTAACTTTGATCCTCGGCCGCTGCCTCACTGCTAAAACCGAAATGTTCTTTGTGCCGTGTTAGGAGTGCGCAGCGCGAGGAGAAGACTACGAGCGAGTTAAGCTGCTGGAGATCAGCGCTGAGGATGCTGAGAGATGGGAAAGGAGAAAGAAGAGGAAAAATCCAGACCTAGGATTTTCAGGTAGCGGCTTAACCGTGGTGGTAACAAACACCTTTGTTAGTTATTTCAGCTGCAAACTGAGTCATAAAATGAAAACCTTCACCTTGACACCAGTTTATTTTCTTCCCCCAAGATTACGCGGCTGCGCAGCTGCGCAAGTACCAGCGGCTGACGCGGCAGATCAAACCCGACCTGGAGCAGTACGAGAAGCTGAAAGAGCAGTAGTAAGTGGGATTTCCGTCACCTGAGCTTGTCTGGGATATTTCTACATTATTAGCAAACACAAAAGACTTTAATCCTTTCAGCACACGCCTGTTCTCACGTACGCTGTAATATTAATTAGTCTTTTAACACAATCTTACGATGCACGGCCTGATTGTCGTCTCTGCGCTCCCTGTCGCAGTAGGCGAGGCGGGGGGGTGTAATTCACGAGGGACGGTTCTTTAAACGTGGCATTGCTGAGTTTGAAGTAATATTTTTGTCAGTGAGGTGACACGGAAACACGCGAGCGATTTATTCCTGTTTCTCAGAGCGGACCAGCCGACAGATGAGAACTTGTCGAGTTTGCATTCAGATGGATTTAGAATTTCGGTGCGGGGTTTCCGTGCCTTTCGTAGGCAGATGCTATTGAGTTTGGGTTTAGTGTCACATTCTCGCCTGGATCCTGGACTCCCACAGCTCAATAGCAGTGAAGAGCCTTGCAGGGTTCAGTGAAGGGTGGGAGGGAAGCAGATCCCAAAGCCATCAGGATGGTGGCGTAAACTCTGTCCTCTCTGCTCTTCTCCAGCGGCGAAGCGCTTTATCCCACGTCTGACAGTCTTCTCCATGGAACCCACGTGCCATCTAAGGAAGGGGTCGACAGGATGGTTGCGGATCTCGAAAAGCAGTAAGTAAATGCTAAGTAGAGCAAAGTCGTGTCCAACAGAGCAGCTCTGTGTCGCCGGAGCCCCAGGATTCACCTGTGGGTCCTCAGCTGCTGCCGTTTCCTTACAGAATTGAGAAGCGCGAGAAGTACAGTCGCCGCCGTCCTTACAACGATGACGCGGACATCGACTACATTAACGAGCGCAACGCCAAGTTCAACAAGAAGGCAGAGAGGTTCTACGGGAAGTACACAGCTGAGATTAAGCAGAACTTGGAGAGAGGAACAGCCGTCTGAACACTTATCTCCAGCAAAGCACGTACAGCAGCCCTCCTCTGTTAGCGTGCAGTAGATTTTGCAGGTAATACGAACTTGTAGCAGAAAAATACTTTGTAGAAGTGATTTGTGTAACAGCTACTTGCAGAAGTGACTAGCCTGTGTAATTTCATGTTCTAAATAAACACAAACTCTTTATCATCCAATTTAGAATAAAGCTGGTCTTCATTCTTCAGTACCCAGAGCGGTGAAGTCCCTGAAAACGTGTTAAGTGAGAAGGTAGGACACTTGTGGAATACAGGCGTCCATTCTGCACGGAGCCAGCCCTGGGCTGGGTTTGGAGTTGTGCCAGGGCAGCACTGGTACAACACGGCCATCCCCCACCCAGGCAGCTACACCAGCCTTCCTCCTCCTCGCCCCGGGGACGAAGAATAGGGGCCAGCTTAAGCATTAGCCTCAAGTGGCCATAAAATACATTGGGCACTTAATAGTGAAGCTTCCAGAGCTGAGGAGTCAAAAGGCAGTTTATTTTACTAGCCATTTATTTTTACCAAAAAAAAGGGAGAGATTTAACCCTGTCAGTCTTTAGAGGCTGTTTTTAAAGCAACCCAATAAAAAGACGAGCCAGCACTAAGTCAAGTTACATTATGACATTACAGGTCAGCAGAAGCAACAGCTGCTCAGCCAGGTTTACATCCAAGATGGTCTTTCCACTTCCAGAGGTGTAACCTGGGGAAGTTACTCTGGAAGCCCTGAACTAGCCCCAGCCTGGGGGGGAACTGTTCCAGTGCGAAGGCCCACAGGGAATGACGCACAAATTCTCTTCTGCTGCACTCTGGGGTAACAACAGGGCAAGGGAAAGCTGAACCTGGAAATAACCCCTCTGCCAGGACAGCCAACCTCCCACCAAACACAGCTCTTGACACGCAGAGAAGCCAGTGCAAAACTAAAGTTTATTTACTTGAAGTAAACAGTTACACCAGGTAAGAGTCCAAAATAACAGCTACTGAACTACTGTTTAGAAAAAGTTACCCACCTGTAAGTTCTAGTCCATTAAAGCAATACAAAAATATTTACAAGTATGCACAAGATTCCCACCTGTGGCTTCTGGGTCACTGTGCTCTACGCCTGAAAGAGAAACCTAAGATTCCAAAATTAAGATCTCAAAATAAATACTCAGTATTAACAAGTCTTCAACCCGATCAGAAAATTTCAGATCTTGCTACTGAAGTGTACATAATGCTGCAGTCGGAGACAGCAAGAAAGATACACTAGCGTGCCCGGAATGCTGCACTTTTAGGTGAGAAGTTTAAGAATGTTTTCTTCTCTTCCTTCTTGACAGGAACCCACTGCCCATAGGGACTTCCCTTTTTGTCCTCTTCTCTTCCCGGAGAAACTGCCGGTTCTTTAACAACATGGCTCACTGGCTTCTGCAGTGCTGGCTTTGCCATTGTATTCTGGAAAAAAGAAATTTCCCTTAAAAACACTAGAACAAGGAGGAACATACCGAGACCTGTCAGTTTCAAGGGGTTTATCTGTGCTGACAAGACAAACATTTTCACACACTTAACTGGACTTGGGAAGTTGCTTTTTCCTTAGTTCTGTATTATCAAAGTGTATTTACACTTGGGACACTCCACTGTCCTGCTTTCAGCTGGGAGAGTGTTCACTGGTGTGGATTTAGGGCAAGAATAACATTGCTAACACTAATTATTTTAGCTGTTGCTAAGCAGTCAAGGACTTTTCATCTCCTCACCCCGGCCTTCCAACAAGGCAGTGAGGACATCCAAGAAGCTGGAAGGGGGGGGGACACAGCTGGGATAGCTGAAGTGCGGATATTCCACACCATGGGATGTGACGCTCAATGCATAAAGCTGGGCAATGAAGGAAGAGGGGGATTCAAGAGTTCAGGCATTTTGTCTTCCCAGGAACTGTTATATGTGGAGCTGCTGTCGTGGAGATGAGCAAACACTGTACCACCCCATCTGGCAACCAACGCTGCGAAAACCCTAAGGCAGGAGGGATGAAGTACCGGAATCTTGTCTTGGGAAATCACACTTACATTAGGACTGAAAGAAATGCTCCTCTGTATGGTTGCTCTCTCCATCCCACTTTTGGTCAGGTCTTCTGCGAGTCTTCTGGGTCGCTAGAGAAGAGCACACACAGCTTCAGTGGGAGGATACGATATTCCAGGAGAGTTAAGGCAGTTACTACAGAGTACGGACTTTCTGGTAGAGTGGCTTCAGGTATTTACATCAAAAGTAGCTGTAAGCTACTGGATATGCAAACCAGATCAATGCTGAATCAATTTGAAACGCATTCAGTATTTTTACTGATGTCATTGTGCCAATTCACATGTGCCCTGATAGCCATGCCCCACGGTTACAGTTTTTGGAAAGGATTCAAACAATTCAGAGCATGGACTGCAAGATACAGGGAAGTGTATGGTACAGTAAGTTGCACGAAGTTCTGCACATCCATTCTGCAGAGCTTTGGATAACAACAATAAACTTATCTGCAAGTGATGCAGGCCTCTTCTTCTGTACTCTCTCAACATCTGGAATATATTGCATATATTATGAAAGGGATGCCTGTACCATTTCTCTAAAACCCTTAGTAAATTTACTTCCATTTGAAATAGCAGCATCTGATTGATGTAACACTTATTGCAGTTTCGTATTTACCATGAGTCAGGTTAACACACTGTAACAACCGAGCCAAACTAAAATTCAGTTTAAGCTGCTCAAGTTTCTCCCTCCCTTAAATTCACAGCAGCTACAGCCCACAAGTCCCTTAATTACCAACAGATTTTCTTCATCATGTCTGGAACCATAGTCATGATTTCTATAAGACAGAAATAAAGTATGTAAAATGCATTGTGTGCTTGGGTATGTAACTTCTGGGAAACAGTTTGTTGCACATGAAACGCTTTGAACAGTTAAAAAGGGTAGAAAGATTTAACCTTTTAATGAAACACCACACTAGTCACTAGATTTGGTAAGGAGGCTCCTTGTTTTAGGCCAGAAATGCATGAACTGGTCTAATGAATGGGCAATATCCTACCAGAAGAACAGCTCAAAAGAACAAATTAAATTCACCTCTCCTTCCCAACCTATCGCTACTGGACACCCTGCACGTACTCAGCGGAACAACCACCTCTTAGGAGCCCAAAGTACTTTCAGCTTAATGCAAAGTCTATGGTGGTTTCTTGAGTAGTTTTTAAACATTCCAGTAAATCTGAGGTTTTTTTCTTCCTGGGTTTCAATTCATAATCACAAACTCCACAGTTAAAGACTACAATACATCCATGCAGACGACAAGTTTTAGAAGTGTTTACCTTTTCATTGGAAATACTCCAGTTCATACTTACCTCAGCTGACTCTCCCGCATCCTCATGCTCTTGTTTCTCATTTTTTATCTCTTTGGAAGGAGTAAGGATCTTCAAGCTCGCTGGCAAGACTATGTTTTCTGTTCCCAGAGCTTTCGCAGCATTAGCTTTCGCAATTTCCAGGAGTTCCCTCTTGTCTACAAGAGGAAGAAAAGTGTCATCCTCTTACCTTTAAATCAACATGTACCTACTCATACAAGCCTAAAAACTGCCCATTTACTACCACTACACCTATTTAAGCATCAACTGTGATGAACTTTCATCAGAACTTGGGTGATTTACCTTCAGTTGAAGTGCAAAGAATATGCTCAGAACTTTAAATACATTTTTATAACCACATACGGATTTTCTCCCACATTGCCATTACCAGTTATGCTCTACAGAGCAAGTAAACAGATGAGAATTTGACTGGTTAAAATAAATGCAAGCTGTATGTTTTGAGGGTCCCAAAGTCTTAAAAAAAAAAGTACCTTTTTCACTCAAATGGAGAGGTGACCTGCTCCGAGATCTTGTTCGTGACCTGCTTCTCCAGCTCCTGTAAGCCTCGGGATATATTGTTCGGCCAAATCCATAGTATCTTCGGCCTCTTGAGCGGGATCTGCTTCTGGAATACGACCTTCTGTAATACGATCTTCCACGAGACCATGACCTGCTGCGTGATCTGTACCTCGGAGGAGAGCGGTGGTACCTCCTGTAGGGTCTGGCGTGGTACCTTCCTCGGTACCTCATGTAGCCACGGGATCTTGACCGGCTTCTGGAATACGAACGAGAATATCTTCTGTACCTCCGGGAACCATTTCTTCTGATCCGTGACCTCGATCTGGATCTGGACCGGCTCCAACTCCTGGAGGAAGCTGAAGAGGAGCTACTGGAACTGGACCGTGAACTGCAAGAGGATCTGCTAGATGACCTTGTTGATGACTTATCACAACTTCTCTTGGATCTCAAAGACGACTCTCTTTTCTTCGGTGAGCTGAGGGTTAGGTCATCCATGAAGTCTGTCATATCATCCGTTTTTGTAACCATTACTTTCTCCATGCAGGTACTTTTAGAAGCTGGTTCTGTTTTTACTGTTGTTCTGTAATAGCCAATCTCCGTTCCTGTTGTGGGTGGGGAAGGGGAAGCTAATTATTTACACAGCAACAACAAACATTATGACACACGGGCAAAAAGTTCAAGGGTAATTAAATACACCAACAGTTCTCATCCAGTTTATCAGCATGTTTTGCACATGACAACTTCTAAGTTCCAGCGTTTCCTCTCCCATAGCAAGCCTTCTATATGAAATTTAAAAAGGCTTCCGTTTAAATCATGAATAGTTCTGTGTGGAATTTTTAAGAGAGATTTGATTGTGAGGGCTTAACATTTAACACCCCTTGGTTTGCTAGGTAAACACACACTTTCGTGAAAAGGGTAAAAGTTAATACCTTTCTTCCTCCCCTCCTAACAGAATTTTCCAAGGTATTTTATCTTCGGTCTATTCCAAATGCAGTCTACTGCATTACAATGCAAAATAACCACCTGCCTTCCAGATCAGTATAAACTGACTAGTTTTCTTCTGCAGTTCTACAGAGATTAAGCGCTCCTGTTTTCCTTCAATAGGAAGGAAAAAAAAAGTAACTTCAAGGTACAAAGCAGCTACTTCCTTGACTGTATCACATTAAAAAGCTATCTGCACAAAACTCCACAAACATCCTATGTAACTACGGAAAAATACAGCTGATGAGTCACTACATATGACCTGTAAGGGATGTAACGCTCATTGAGATTATATATCAATAATTAAGATGGCTGTCCCTTGCAAGTGGCAGCCATTTTATAGCTACAAAGGTTACTGTACTCCAGGGTGTAGCTATCTTGTCTCCATTACTTTAACCCGGAGTTACATCACCACTTTACAGTCTAGGGACGCTTGCTTTATCACAAAACTTCTATCCGGTACTCACTGCAAACCAGAGTTACCAAATAAATCTTAAGAGTCTTACTGAACTCGACCAAGAGCATGAGTTATGAACGAGTTCGTAAGCAGCACCCTCCCCCCTGCTGCCACTAAAGCTGAAGTTTCACTATTTCACCTCTAAACCAGGGCCAAGGTCACAAGCGCTGTACAGGGCACGGCTGGAACAAACCAACGGCTTCACTCCCACCTGAACCACCGCCGCACCTCCCACCGCGCAGCCACCGACACACCAGCGGTCCCAGCACCAAACACACCGGCATCGCTCCCCGCTTCTCCCGCCCGGCCGCCCCCCGGTGATGGCGCGGACAGGGCGCCCAGCTCGCGGGGACGGGGCTTCTCCTCTCCCGCCGCCCGCGGGCACTCACCGCTGGGAGCCGCCGGGCACCCCTCGTGCTGGTTCCCGGGAGAGGCCACGGCGCTTCTGCAGCGAAAACAAAAGCGATTAACGGGTGTCCCCGACCCCGCGACCGGCCCCCAACGGCGGCCACCCGACAGGCGCCACCAAAGGCAGGGAACGGCCTCACCTCTCCCCTCCCGCCGGCCCGACAAACCGCTCTCCGCGAGGACGCTGCCGGCAGCGGCTCCCCCCGCCGTGTCCTGCCGCCCAACTCACCGCTTCCAGCCGGCCGGGCTCCCCCCGCACGGATCCTGCTCCAGCGGCGACGCCTGAGGAGACAGCCCCGCTTCGCGAGTCACCCCCATAGCGACCGGCCGGGCTCCTTCCGCTCAGGAAACAACCCGCAACGCAACAACGCGGCCACCACGACACAGCTCGGCTCAGCACCGCCCGCTCCCGCCGCTCGGCAGCGACTGAGGGAGGCGAGAACCTTCCAGAAATGCCCCCCGCACCGTTACGTAACGGGAGGCCAGCGCGCATGCGCAGAGGGCTGGCGCCTCCACTGCGCGTGCGCACGGGCCGCCCCTGCTCCCCCCTCGCCGCGAGTCCTGTGGCACATGCGCAGAAGGATCCTTTGGGACGACGACGACGACGACGACACACACCGCCGCCTGCACGCAGTGCGCCTGCGCGGGGCCGCTCCGCCGGGCATGCGCAGTGTGGGCGGCTGGCGGCGGTGGGGCAGCTGCGCGCGCGGCGGTGAGCCGCCGGCCGACGGTCGTTCCCCGCCCTGAGGTAACGCGGGGCGGCGGCGGCGGGAGGCGGGAGCGANGGGAGGGCGGCGCGGCCCCCTCCGAGGGCTGGGCGCGCTGGCCGGCGGTGTCACGGCCTCAGCCAGCCGCGGCCCGGGTGGGTGTCGGTGCGCTGGCTCTGCCGGCGCGGCCCTCCCTCGGCGGCGGGCCCCGGTCTGGGGTTTGCAGGCAGCCCGTAGCAGTTTTAACCCGCCTGGCACGATGCGCAGCGGCGGGGGCCGGCCCCTGAAGCGCGGCGGGTTTCATCTTGGAAAGAAATGTCCCTTTTTCTTCTCTGCGTCTCCAGAGCGCTGAAAAATGTCCGGTTTCCTTGAGAGCTTGAGGTGCTCGGAGTGCGTTGACTGGGGAGAGAAACGAAACACCATCGCTTCCGTTGCTGCAGGAGTGCTGGTACGTACAGCTTCTCTAACGCTGCTTTTGGGCTCTTTAGATGTAGTCCCCTCTTGCTGAGCTAAAAATTATTAGTCGTTTGGAAGCAAAAGGAAGAACAGGGGCACGTTATCCTCATGTGTAGCAGCAAAGTTAACAACAAAATCTGATGTGGGTGCTCACATCCACGTGTTATTTATTTTTCACAGCTTCTACCCAGGTAGTAGCTATTGGAGTAGGTAAATCTCTGGTTTTGCATTTAACCTTGTGCCTAAATTCATAACAAAACTAATTATGCTGTCAGTTGACTCGGTTGGAAGCTGTAAGAATGATTTTGTATATTAACATATTTTTTTTCTAGAGCAGCCTTATATACTGTTAAAAGGCTTATGTCTGTATTTTAACCTATTGTGCTCTATCTTCTTTTTTAATAGTTTTTTACAGGTTGGTGGATAATCATAGATGCAGCTGTAAAATACCCTAAAGTGGAAGATTTCAACCACTCCTACCATGCTTGTGGGGTTATAGCCACTATTGCATTCCTAATGTAAGTGTAGTTTCTTGATCAGAGCTACGTATTCCCAGAACTTATTTTATGCAATTAGTAAAATAATGCGCAGTCTTTAAATGGAATGGTAACTTAAGAAGCAGTTACTACCTGAGTATCTCTAATATCTTGTATTTGTTGATGTTTATAGTCAGGAACTAGTTTTTTTAAAATTAAGTGTGTTATACACATCCAAGTCTTTGGAGAAATGCTTTTTAAGTTTTAATGTTGTCCACCTTAAAAAAAAAAAACAAAACAGAAAAACGCAAGAAATACAAGATCATCCTTTTTATATAGGTTTCTGAGAATTTTCTCCTATTGCTTTGTAAAGACGCGCTTCTTGCTTTAGCGATGTTTACCCAGTTTTCTCCTCGTTTGCTCCTGCAGGATCAATGCGGTGTCGAACGGACAAGTGCGGGGTGACAGTTACAGCGAAGGCTGCCTGGGCCAAACAGGTACGGTGGTGCGGGCTGTTGTGTAGCCATCGATCTGCGAAGCCGTTAAGTCTTGGAAAAGTTGATAGAACTGCACCAGCGTGGCCGTTGTGTGTCTGCCCGGAGCTCTGGTGCGACACAGAAGGTGCTCAGAAACAACAGCCGGCTGAAAGTCACCCAAAACATCCCTGCTTCTTTTCCAAGGTGCTCGGATCTGGCTGTTCATCGGGTTTATGATGGCTTTTGGATCTCTGATTGCTTCCATGTGGATCCTTTTCGGAGGTTACGTTGTTAAAGGTGAGATACAGCATGGAATGCGACCTGATCCGGTTTTGAAAGTTTGAAGTATTTTAAACGACTGTTGAATTTTAGAACTGACTTTTAGATAGCATCTAGGCACGACCAGTTTTAATATTTTGGTTCCCTGCGCAGCAGCGTTCCATGCTGTCTGCTGTTACTGGGGTGGATTTTATCTACTTATAAGTCACAGACTTCCAACTACCCTCATTAGCAACACAGGTCCTGGTCACCTGGGAACTATACTGATATAATTAAACTGCTGCGGTTATATGGGAATAATTCCCTGGGTGAACACTTATTCCCAGAATAAAAATTACCGGTTTTGTACAAATTGCTCTCAAAGCCTCTGCGCTAAATTAGCAAAAGGGAAAAAAAATAATTCAAATTGCCTATTTAAATTCATACCTTAACATGTACCGTGGTAACTTTTTGTGAAGGCAGGTCTTGGGAAAGGCATGAAAACGTGCCTTTGGTTTTCAAAAAGGGAGTCAGGTCGTTTAAATAAAGCTCCTACTTTTATCTGGAGCTGAAGCGAATTTTCACCCCAGTCAGGGCACATCGGTTTTGTTTAATTTACATTCTCGTCAGCGCTAGCCTTAATTCACGGGGGGGTTTTCAGGGAAACCTGGGCGCATCGGTGTCACACTAGTGCCACTAATGTGCGCTCCCGTGTTGTCTTGTCATTCTACGTGACTATCCAGAGGTACATATACTTACACACACGCATTCCAAGCAGGTGATAATTACAGTCTTTACGAGCATTGTCTTTGAGATGCACGTTTTTGGTTAGAGGAGAGCCTTCTTTTATTTGGAAAATTAAATGATGGGGGGGCACAAAAGCCATCAAATGAACTTTCCAGTGGGGCGAGGCTTATGCTGGTCTCCTGTGTCACACCAGTGAGCGACAGGGACTGGAGGGGACCGTCGTGTTAGAGAATGGAAGGGCTCTGTGGGCTGCACGGGGCTGCCTTAATTCCTAATTCCACGTGAGAACAACCCAGTTTAGGCAGATCAGTAACGCAGCAGCACCAGCACCGGGAGTGTGTTGTCACTTGGCCCCTGTATCTTGTCGGGAATCCTGCCTGGTGACCACGGACCCCTCTGGAACGCAGCTCCTTCGCGCAGCCTCTGCGGGGTCTTTACTAAGTGAGACTGGTTGTCCTCGCTGACGTAGTGCGTGTTCCTGAAACGTCTGAGATGCAATGTTCTCAAAAATTTATGGAGATTCTTTCTTTTGTTAGAAAAACCAGTCGTATACCCAGGAATAGCTGTGTTTTTCCAGAACGCCTTCATCTTTTTTGGGTAAGACTATCTTCCTTTGTTTGTTTTTTTATCTAATTGAAACCGAAATTGAAACTTGCTGCAATCTGTTTTTTCTTAAGCCCTGTTTCGTAACTAGACAAGGGGGAATAAACTGTTGGGAAAGGCAGTAGATTTCTGGGATCTGTCCGCTTAGGTTTCGTTGCAGGATTTATAAATACTGCAACTTGCTGCCTGAAATCATGTATTTAAACTCCGAGGCAGTTGATTTGCTCCCTTACCTACTCCTGTTCCTTTATTGTGTTTTAAACAGAGGGCTGGTCTTCAAATTCGGTCGCACGGAAGATTTGTGGCAGTGAAGACGCCTGGGGAAGTGCATTGGCCACGCTGGTTTTTTAACTGCACACTCCCAACATTTTGTAAAACCATTTTCTAAGCAGTGACCCTCAATTGTGTCTAAAGATAAAACCAGGAGAACTTCCATCATAGCACTAAAAATTCTGGTTCTATTCTGTTTGCTTGTTTTACTCTTGTATGTGGATTTAAATGTTGTCATGTTTTTGACAAATGTCAAACTGCTACAGGTAACAATGGGAGTCACTTTTATGATACGATGTTTGCTACAAGTGAATAGAATAGTGGAAAATGGATGTATTTAACCAGCTGTTTCTATGACCGTATTTACAACCCAAGACTTACTAAAAATGCTTTAAACCAACTTTTTAACATATATTTATTAAATATTTCCTATATCTGGACAATATAACCATTTCTTCCATTTCAAAACTCACTGTGTGTGGCTTTTCTTGTGCAACGTAGAACGACGCTGCCTTGGGATTTCTCTTCTCCCTCCCTGAATATTTAATTTTCCCTGATTTAATAATCAGTAGCAACTTGCTGTTGCTGTGCATGACGTCGTAGAGGCACAAGTACAAATTGCTCATCCACAAAGCTTGTGGTAAACTATTTTCTAACCACTGTAAAACAAAGGAAGAGAACTCCTCTCAGCAGAGTTGTGCCTGCAGGAAGAGCACGCCTCAGACCAGGGACGCTCACCACCAGGGAGAATTTTCCTGCTCGCCCAGCGAGGGGCGAGATAGCTCTTCCCTACACATTCACCTAGGCTAGGTGCCCAAAAAAATCAATGGTAAAAGACGTGTTGGGGAAAAAGGAGGGAATAAAAAATTATTCCTTAAAAGCGCTCCTGGTAGAAAACAGCAGAAGCTGTTTGTGTTGCAGAAGTTACGTTTGGTCGGTTGCTGGAAAGTCAAGAAGGTGAAGGCGGCGAGTTGAGGGTGGGTTATGCTGTGAGGCGGGCGGTATGTGTTACCTGGGAGGTGGTGCACTCTGGGAAGCATGCATCCAGGTGGAATGTCGCCGTCAGCTTTGGTGGAAGCTCTGGGCAGCTGCTAAACTCAGCAGATTGCTGGTTATTTTGCGACCTGGGAAGAAGAAAAACTGGCCTTTCCTCCGCGAGGAATTTTTCATGTCTTGAAACCTGTCTCGCACGTCTTCAGCGGCAGTGATCTGCTTTGCTTAATCCCTCGGGAATGAATTGAGGTCGGAGTGCGTTACTGCAGGGAGCATCAAAGAACTCGTGCTTTGGCTTCAATGCTAAAATTTTCTCAAGACTTCATTTTTTAGGCAAGTGTGCCGAATAAATAAAAACAATCAAATTTTGACCTCTTTTTTTATTACGTAAGCATTTCTGAAAGAACTTTTCCTATGTCAACTATTTAGAAAGAAACAAGAAAGGCTGCGGATCACAATCCGTTTAAAAACAAGGGTTCCTTTGCACAGAATGCTCTGCCCCATCAGCCCCTGGCTCACGCACCAAAGCTTGTCTCGGAGTAAAACGGCTCAACATCAGACACTGCGCAGCCGGGCTGTTGTGGGCTTTGCTGCCAAACAAACACGGGTAATACCACCGATTTCAGGGGCGCCATCCACAAACAGAACAATTTAACTTCTTGCCATTTGAACTTCCAAATATCTGGCCTGAGCCAAGCAATTACAGATTTTCTTGAAGCAGTCGGGCAACTCGCAGAGTTTTGGCTCTGCTGCAGGTCACTCATCAAATCCTTGCTTAACAAGGCCTTCAACAGAATTAATTTAGCTTAAAAACAAGTACTTTAATGCTTCGCTAGTTAAGAATGAGTATGTCCTCCTTGAAAAATTATACTTTTAAAATACATATTTTGGCTTTTCAACTTGGGAGCTAAAAATAGTTGAAAGTTTCCAAGCATTTTGATTGATAAGCCATTCCAGCAATGAATGCAGCCAACTTTTTTGTACATATCCTACAAAAAAAAGACGTAAGGGAAGACCATGGGAGCAGAAAAGCTAAATGCATTGTAAGTTTGCGTTGGTAAATTTACACCCTGAGTCTTTCAAGAAAAACTAGAAGAGTTCATGACTGATTTTTTTGTGTGCCCACGGGGATGGCTTTTTCGGGGGCTGAGAACTGACCCTGCAGCACTCTTTCCACCCATCACAGCTATTCATTTTCTCTAGGGCCGAAGAGGAAACGCTTATCTTGGTCAAATCTGTCATCTGGGATCCTCCACTCAAAATCCAACGGCCAAATGGGGAAACTGCAAAGACAAACGTTCTTGTGTCAGAACACTTCATACATCAAATCATTACACGCAAAAAAAAAAAAAAAAAAAAAAGGCAATGAAAAACCTTATCAGAAGCTTATTTTCATTAATTTCTTTTTCCCGGTGAGGCAGACACAGCAGCACACTCAGCACCTAACGGTGCCCCAGGCCTGTTTGTGTGTGGCCCCTCTGCACCCACGATGGCTGGGAGACTTGGTCTGTTCCATTCCACCCGCTGCCTTCTAAAAATCCCTCTCTCTGACGGTGCTCAGGCTCCTCAGGGGCTGGGTAGGATGCAGGGAGCCGAGAGGATGTCTGAGTACCTCGGGCTACACGTCACGAGATCATTTCAGATTCAGCCCTGAGCCCACCAACGCCTCTGCCAACCCGAGCTGCAGACCACGCTTTTACAGCGTTCAGGCTCTGAATCACTTCAAACAGGGCATCTAAAAACGTACCGTGCAATGGAATTATCCTCTGTTTTTTGGGTTTTTTTAAATTCAAACACCTGGAGTTCTTCACCAAGCTCAACAAGGTGCTATCTATGCTCCCACACAGTTGATTTGACGTTGAAACTTACCTCCCAATAAAACTGGTCTTCAAAGTACTTTGATACGGGGATGGTCTTAAACAGTTTGAGGTTTAAGATGAAACCTGTTTGTAAAAAACACATATATCCAATATAAAATATACATCGGGGAAAGGGGAAGATTGTGCCTAACTGGAGGTTTTTTGGTAACGCGCACCCAAACGCAAAATAGATCAAAACACAAATTCAGAACTAAATGCTTCAGCAGAGCCCCTTGACTCAAGCTGACCTTAAACACAAAGAGAGAAGCTTGCCAGGATCAAGGCTTGTGTTATTAAAAATTAATTACTCTAGGTAATTAATCCCCATTAAACAGCCTGCCAGATGCTAAAAATACATCAAAAATTATTAACTTCTTGTGTGAAAAATGCCTGTGTATTTAAAGCAATCGGGCTTATCAGCACTGGCAGCTTGGGATTTCAGATGGAAATATCTAGATTTTTAAACAATTGGTTAAACGCTGAAAGTTTGATTATTTTAGCTGACTTTTTTTTTAACAACCTGCTTGACTAGCTCAGTTTCTTAATTACACTGAAGGTAACGCAAAGGTTTCAGATCAATTAAAGCACCAAAAAAAAAAAAATATCATCTTGGAGTGTATTTCACAGCAATTTTCATCTGCCGTTTCTCTTTTATTCAAGACAGAATTAACAGCTGTAGAAAACCCAGCAGCTGCCATAAACCAGCGTGTCACAAAGGAAACACACGAGCCCTGATGATCCCAAACCACCAGCGATCAAAGGCCTCCTGCTTGGCTGATGCGAGCGAGCTACTGACGTTAGCGAAACTTTGCAGATTTATACCAACTGGCCTGAAAAGCGACAAGCTCTAGACAGCACTTTTCTGTCACTAAGACAATACCCAAATGTAAAAAATATCTCCACCCTCACACATCTCCTGTCTGGAAGATGAAGGCAGCTGTTCAGCCTCTGTTAAAATAAACTTCACCAGTGAAAGAATGGTGCTACTAGGTGATGTATGTTGACTACATCACTTCTTCAAAAGATGGCTTTGAAGAATCCCCGGTGTTTGTGTTTCTCATGACAACTTCTACAAATAATTCACCCACAGAAACACACTTCAGAGCCCCACTTAAACCGGCCTCTTTCTGCAAAGGGTTGCGCTGACACGAGAGCAGGTGCAGTAAGATGACCCACCCCTTGCCCCAAGGAAATGAGGAAGATCCTACTGAAACACGTTTTCCGACACTGACCTGTAAAAAAACCTGTTACCAGGGCAACACTGATGGTCACGCAGACGGCACCGATGTGAAACAAGACCAAAAAGCCCAGTCTGAAAAGCAAAACAAGCGTTTCACCTTTTACAGTTGCTGAATTTAGCATTAAGCCTGTGAATGAATCTGTATCTACATGGCATTTTACATCAAAACCTCTCATAAAAGCTCTGTTATTCTCAAATCTCTCTGCAGCTGCAGTTAGATGTTTTAAGAGATCCTATTAGCAGCCTAATACAGACTTCAGAGGATGTATTTTGCCCTTAGAAACCATCACTGTGGTACTAAAACTTCATTACATTTGTGTGTTTGTTTCAGTAAGAACATGACGAGAAGCGCAAGGTCCTTACGCTGTGCTGCGATTTCCTTCCTGCGTAAACTGAGAAAATTGGAGAACTCCTTGGATGACACAACATGAGCTTGATTTGCAAAAATAATGTGCCAGTGTCAGATCAGAACAACCTATGGAGAATATCCTTAACCGAGCCCTTCAGCTTTTGCAAGGTATCTCCCCAAGTGTATTTTCCAGTTCGGTGTCCAGACCGGCTTTAGTCCAAACTGGCATTCTTGCCCCTGACTCAGAGTTAAAATCTCATTCAAAAAGAAATGCTGTTTCTGCCCCCGCTGCATTAGCATGCAAAGCTCCTCAAAACACATCACAAAATCCAAACTGAGTCTTGGAAGGATGCACATCCCAGCCTTCATCGCCTACATCTGCTGTATTTAATATCAAATAAAAAGGGAGACAGAAAACAGGACTAAAAGCTAATATTGAACTTTTGATCCACAGCCCGCTCAACTCTGGAAGTCTTTTTTACTGACTTTTTTGGATTTCAGAGATTATCTTCCATTATCTGGCATAAAATGATTTACCTGTGATGATGTTCAGACATTCTTTATGTACAAGAACTCCTCTCAAGGAATACCACGATAATCATTACTTATTACTTAACAGCAGGAATTTACATACCTTGGTAAATTATTCCAGTTTTTTATTACTAAGAGGATGACCTGGGCAAGAGCTCCAAGCACAGCAGGCAAGCCAAAAGTGAAATGAACTCCAGAGGAATCATGCATCTTCATAGCGGGATTGAAGCATCTCTGGGAAGAAGAAAAGGTTTAATTGATGCACAGAAAGACAATTGATAACAGCAGATTGTCTGTCACAGCTGTAGAAAATTAACTTTGGTCTCACAAGCTGCAATCCTGCACTCCACTCAAAAGATCTCAGGTTCCCTGGCTCTAATCTCTTTGAAAAAGAGCTTTCCTTTGAGGAACCCTACACTGGAAAAGAAGTTTATATAGCTTATACAAAAACAATTTCAGGTTTTCAGTACTACCTCTAAACAGTAAGATCCTAAAACGGTTATCACACTGGCAAGCAGACCCAAAATCATCGCAATCCAAGGATACTCGATACTGTGTGCTGCATAACCAACAGTGACGCCACCAGCCAGCACTGCACTGTGGATGTGAGTCTGTAAAATAAAACAACAAAACCATGGAGTGAGAATTTGGTCATCACTTAGAGCAGCCCAACACGGCAGATTGCTATTCTCACGCAAGCGCAATCTCTTTAGGGTGAATTTGGGCCTGTCTATGCTGTAAATTACAACCTCAGAATGTGATTTCTAAGTTACAGCTTCAGCTTGGGAGGTTAATAATGACTGTAAGGCTGAAAATCTGGACTTGTTTATACCTAATAGCTATTATACTTTCCGTGTATTACTGGGAGTAACGGAAAAATATCTTACATGCAGTGATTTTCTCTCATGTCTTACCATTCTGAACTTTCCATCCTTTGTGGTCAGAACAGACAACAGGAAGGCAGTTACAGCGCTCGCTGCAAGGGCAAAGTAGGTGTTGTAGATGGCTCTTCTCTTGTAGTTCACAGCTAGCACAGAATTGAAGCTTGGCCAGAACGCCCAGAGAAAGAGAGTGCCTTGGAGACAAAGACAAGCAACAATCATTACCTGCTCTGAACCACAGTGAATCCATCACTGGCTGTCTCCGGAGGGCTCCAGCCCACATTCGCATTCACTGTAACTCCCACATTATAAACAAAGGATAACAATTCCCAACACAGACAGCCCTGAGAGTTCCCTGCTATACCAACACCTTCCCAGGAACGCACCACCGTCATGTCAAACACACAGCCAAAGCACAGCTCCGCTGGCAGCTGGCTGGTCCTTCACACAGTTGAAGGACGCTCTTTTCAAGAACACCTTTAACATCAGCTTTGTCCTATCTACCATCCCCTTAAACGCACATTCAGATACAAGCAGAGACAATTCCACTCTTGATTTCCGAACAATCAGCATCCTGCCTGTTCTACACAAGCACTGGGGGCTTGCTCCTTGGCCAAAATTCCTGCTCCTTTCCGTGGAACCATGGAATAACATCAAAACCAGTTGCAAGGCAGAATGGAAGAAAGCCAAGGAGGAAGAGAAAACCGCTCACATGGTACAAAACACTGTAAAGAAACCCAAAGTGCACTTTGGAATGTCTTTTACCTTGACTGCTAGCATGACTGGTACTGGTTGTCTTGCCTCCTGGCAGAATTTGAAGAGAAAAAGAGGATGAACTGGATCATAGGGAGGTTTAGGTTGGATATTAGGATAAACTTCTTTACGGAAAGGGTTATCAAGCATTGGAACAGGCTGCCCAGGGAGGTGGTGGAATGGCCGTCCCTGGAGGTATTTAAAAGCCGGGCAGACGTGGTGCTGAGGGACATGGGTTAGGGGTGGTTTTGGCACAGGTTTATGGTTGGACTTGATGATCTTGAAGGTCTCTTCCAACCCAAGTGATTCTGTGATTCTGTAGAACAGAATCCTCTCTACCTCTACTAGGATTACTCCAGAGGATGGCTAAAGACCAACAGCTTGAGCTGATGTGATGATGCTTCACCAACCCAGCTATACACAGCTTAACTTTCTTGTTACTTGTAGAAGAGTTCTCTACCGAATAGCTACTCCCTGGTATATGGGTCCAAAAGAACAATTCACTTTCCTCCTGTAACATCACTGCAGGGTCACACTTTCATGACCACACAGGCTTCACTAACAACAGGGATGAAAACAGGTTCTTCTGCTTCTATGACCTGGGCCCTAATTGTTGGTATTTAGGAATCTTGGCGTCTACCAAACAAGTCCACTGCTTGGCAGGATACATCCTTTTGCACGTGCGTATGGATACAAACTCCAACCCGCTGAGGGAAGTAGGTGGTCTCACACTAAGCCAAGTTGGACTACGTATCGCAATCTGTGCCTCTGCTCCCCGAGTTGTGCATAGCTCTAATTGCACAGGTGAGAACACAAAACAAGCAACAGTTTATTTTGACTTGTCCAGTCATTATTTTTTGCTGTCCAGTCAACTTCCATAGCTAACGGTCTGTTCCCCATGCCACCGAGCTACCAGAGCCTTGTGCAACGCACCTGACGGTAAAATTTGAAGTGTTCTTGGTCAATTAAGAACTGACACGGGCACTGTCACTATAAAGCACAATGGTTAAATTCAGCTTCTAGCAACCCTGGCAGCTGCTGCTTTTCCATAAGCTTATCTTGGCTCCTTGAAATCCAATTTCCATTGCTAATTTTCACTCTTCCGTTGCACCAAGGCAATGATAACCATGCCTCTCAGACAGAAGAGGCCATTTTGGCAATTCAAAACCTATGGTAGCAGTGAGGACTGGTGGAATGACCCATACAATGACAATCTTATTCCCATTGATTAGATAGTTAGTCACTCATTAATGTAACTAGATGCACTAATGCCACTGAAGCCTTCTTATGAGTATCTGCTCAGCTACGGAAATAACATAGTCACGACATGAGTGCAGATACAGGTGAAGACCTCAGCACCCTTCACACCTCCCTCAGAAGCAGGATGCAAAAAGCAACTACGAGGAATTTGCCTGCTCGGTTGCTCCCTTCTACCCACGTTACCTCAAGAATTATTCAAGACATGGCAATGAAATTCCTCCAAATCGCAAGCATTTGGTTGTAGCAAGCTGCACTAAACTTATAATGAAGGCTTAACAGTGTCTTGATGAGTTAGATTAAAATACTGATCTCCTCAAATTCTCCAGCAAAGCAACAACTCCAGAGACTCAAAAGAGCAGCATTTGAATTTCTCTTTCCCTCAAGTGGGCGAAGACTGACTGAGAGTGACGCTCTGTGGGTCTCTGGCAGAAAGATGGCAGTTACATAACAGAAGTCATGACAATAAGAAACCCAAATTGCTTCTTTAAGAAAAAGAACGGAACTGCCATACATTCAGCCTATCGTCACTCAGCTCCCTTCTCGCGTGCCTGTCTGTATCGTATTCCCCACCCTTCATCAGGCTTTTATCGTTTCATTTACATTACTAGGCAGGGACTGCCTTTTTCTATCTCTGTACAGCACCTTGCAAAACAAAACCGAGCCCTGGCCCCAGCTGGGAACCATGAGCGCTACTGAAATACACAAGTAATGACCTCAACTTTGGTGCGTAGGTCTCTTACCAAGATACCTACACGAGCCCAAAGGGGACAACTTAGCTGGGCGAGGGAACAGTTAACCTGGCACAGCCTTTATGCCGAGACCAACAAAAGCAAAGGAAGGCACAGCCGTTGCAGGAGTGGCTTACACGCCTGGTAGGAAACACAGCCGAGACTCACCAGCTCGTTGTCAGAAACCACGAACTGCAGCAGCAGCAGTTTTCTATGCTCAGCTGCATTCAGACCTGCACTTTGTCTGCAAACGCTTCAGTGTGCTGTGGCCAGCCCCAAAAAACATTCCTTATGTTCTCCCTGCAATCTCTTCTTCCAACTGAGTCATTAAAGCAAATGCCTTACCCAACATTGACAATAAGTCTGACTTTGGGGTACTTGCATTCTTCTCAGACCTCGGTGACGGCTCAGAGAAGTATGAGGAAACCACCAGGCCAAAGTAGGCTCCAAACAGGAGAACATGCATCATGCCGATATCCTCTGGAACCTGTATCAATAGAACAACCACATTTGTAGTTTATTTCATCCCACAGGAAGCCCTCAGTGCAGTTCCTGACATAGCTGCTCATGTGACCTCCCTATAAGCAATTTATTTTCACAGTCCCTCAGTTTATGCATGAGTTATTAACGCAAGGATAACTTATCGGAGTTCAACGCAGCTCATAAATGCACAATTCACAGACAGAGAGTTTGGGGTATTTTTACAGCGTACATTAAATGCAGGTCTGACTCTGCAGTGCAGACTGGGCTGATACACCATCCATACTGGAAACCTTCCAGGCTGAACTGACACAGGGAGGGGGTAAAGTTTAAAGGCAATTAGCACCTTAGGCCAGGTCAAGGCTTTCATTCGTGTGTTGGGGATGGTCTGGGGAAGGTTAAATGCACTATATCCCAATCCATCACATCAGCTCGCCCTTTAACGCCAAGAATATAGATGTTAGTTATATAGAGCATACAGGGCTTGGAGTTTGATGTCCTTAAGTATAGTCCCAAGTCAGACCTCATCTCTTAATGAAAACATGGCCACAATCTAACTGAGATGAGGTAAAACACGCTAACATTCCTGTCAGCAGAGCACTAACAAACCACCCAAAGGCAACATTCCAAAGTCCCAGTGAAGTTTTCCCCACTGTGCCTGGAAATCGTACTACGGTACCTCCAGGAATGTGTTGTTGATCCATCTGCTCAAATGGAAAAATATTATCTCCACAACTGTCATCAGAATTAATTGCAGAGGATTAGTCTTCCCAAGAACAGCTCCAGTGGAGATGACCACAGCAGTCATACTCACAGCAGCCTTTGCTATTCTGCGATAAAAGAAAGAAAGAAAAAGTAAATCCGCATCAGGACCACACCAGGGCCAATAAATAAAGAATTACAGACAGTAAAATGTACTTAAAAACTCAAGGCTTTCTAAAATATCTGTGAATATAACTGTGCTAATTCGCAAATGGGTCCATACAACAGGGCATTATCTTCCACAAAGAGCAACCAGCAGTTCTAGATTATTCCAATTCTAACACAAACTAATTACCTTTTCACACCATCCTCGTTTGGTTTTTGAAGAAGGAAAACTAATAAATCTTCTATTAGCACGGAGCATTGGACACCAAGTACAATGATCAGGAGGTTGAACCCAGTGCTGCTAAACCCGTATCTTCTCAGAAATGTCAGGAAAAAGCCAAATCCAAAAATTACCATGTGGTTGACATCTTGAAATGCTGCATGACAGAAAAGACCAAGACAGGAGTGAAGTTATTAATGCAGACTGGATTTTCGGTTAAAAAATAAATCCAAAAAACAAATTTAAAAAACAATCACAATTAACTAAGACGACTTCAGATAAAAATTCAGGTGCCGTTATTATTTAGTACTTGGAAAGAATTCCAGAGGCTGCTTTCTAATCCATAAGTAATGAGAAAAACAATACCCTTGACCCTCAATTTAATTTTACAAAGTGATCAGGATGGATGCCATAGGACGGGGGTTGAGGGGTCACAAAGCAGGACAGAAATGAAGTACGTTTAGCAATTAAATTTGGACATTCATTTTTCCTGAGGTGAATTCAAAGAGCGTAAGTTGAACTTCTCTGGAAGCGTTACTGTGAATTAGTGCCGATCCATTCCTTGAGGGCATCAGGGAAGAAATGAGTTACAAAGAGAAACCTGCATGATGTCCTCATCTGGGTAGAACGAACAGGAACAGAACTAGCAGTAGGAGTTTAAAATGGTTACCAGCACCATTTCATGAAAGGTAGAGGCTGTCCAAGACATAAGCGCTTGGATCCATAGGTGTGGAAGTGTCACCTAGGACACACCAACAGTCACATTCTCGTACGGTTGTGCTGGCCTCTGTATATAGCAAAACATCAAACTGCTGGTAAGTAGATCTCAGTTTTCAAGCTATAAAACAGGGAGGGTAACACAAGAATGTCATGAGGATTAATCAGCTCGTATTTGCACAACACCGTAAATACATCGCACGCTATGGCCATTACATTCATCGATGCACAAAATACATCTCCAGAATATATTTAAACCTTTCATTCCGCTGTATTAACTCCATTTATTTGCATCAAGCGTTCAAATGGAAAATAACGCCACTCTGAATTCTTACTTTTTAGCATAACACCTTCGCGTGCCCAGACCTCACAGAGTTACGCACTTAGTGCAGAGCAGTGCCGGCCCTCGGAGGTTTGTTACGCTCCCAGGAGTCAAGTTTACCACAACCAGGCAGCAGAGAACAGACCAGCAGTGCAATTTTGGTATCACTTATGTCTTCTTGCACTGTCTTTGTTTTGATATAAATAAATACACGCCGTAGGGTACTTCAAGGGCAGTAAAACATCCTACTTCTCACTAACCAATACACAATATTGGTGAATCCCACCTCTATTGCACCGCGAAACAAAAGCACGCGCTAACCCTTCCTTTCACAGCAAGGCTGCCGATCTTACCTGGGTAGGAGATGCGTGATCTGGGTGCAACATCTTCTGAGAACAAAAAGTAAAAGAGGACGATGAAAACAGCTTCCAGAAAAAGGATTAGCCATGGCACGTTGTTTCGGAAGTTGCGGTAATTGTAAGACATTGTGCAGTAGGCTACATTAAGCACAAACACATTGATATTTTTTTCTATAAAAACGTTTCTAGTAACCTCAAACCAATCGAAAAGGAGGTGTTGGGGGGCAGGAATAAAAACTTGGTGAGATAAAAAGCCCAAGACACGTCAGCAAGGAACAGTTCCTTATCTGTGGCATGTCAGGAGCCCAAACTTACCACAACTGACATAGACTGAACTCAAAAAGTGCTCATGAGCACAGACACATCAAGCTGTCAATACCGTAACGCTCCAGGGTGCCATCCATACACAGCACCTCAGCTGCTGTTGAGCCTGGCGTATCAGCTACATGGCAAGTAAAGAAGAATGTGGGCTCCTAAGAGCAGGATGCTGAAGTTTATGCCAAATCATTATTTATTTACATAGCTCCTATCCATCCTAGCCCCAAGTTCTTTCACGCAAAGGTGGGGAAGGTCCTGTTGAGAGTCCCAGTGTGATTCTCGGCTTGGTTAGGCTACAGCTCTGCACCCGTGTCCCACAACAAACCTTCTCAGACACAAATCCCACCCAACGCCAGAGAGCCAAGATTCTCTGGACGCGTAGAGGCGACGCAGCATTTCCTACGCTCCTTGTCAGGTCAGATCACTCTGTTGTTTATAGGATGGCCATGGAAAGAGCGACATTGAACACTTTGGAAGACCTTGTCCCCAGGCCAGTAAGGTGCAGGCAGGCAGCACCGTTCAGAGCGCTGCAGGCTTTTAATTGAGAACTAAACCACGGACCTACACCCTCCTGCTTCGTTCTTTAATTCAGACCCAACCTTCATCCAGAAGCATATCAACTTCTATTACCACACTGTAGCTACAAGGCACCCGTTGCATTAGGGGTTCAGAGCCTTTTGGTAAGGCACAGCCTATTTTTATTTGTTGTTGTTGTTTTTGGCATTTTAAAGCAGGAACCATTAGAATGAGCGTATTGGGCACACGAGCAGGGCTATATGGTGGAAGCTACGTTCAGTAGATCCCTATGAACAGACATCATAACTTGTTAGATAAGATTATACAGTTGTTGAGGACAATTTATGAATCCATAATATGGACATTACCAGCTTCTCAGTATTCACTGTACTTTCAGTAAACTGAACCCTTCTTTTTTCAGGTAGTCAAGGAGATTAAAGTACTGCAATTATTCCTCAGACTTTCTACTTTAAGGCTATTTCAAAGCAAGTCCTCTGCTTGCACGCTGGCGTTTGAGATAGTTAACAACGCATACAAATGGGTAGAAAGCCACCTGCTGGTGACAGAAATAAGCACCAGACAAACATACGCAGAAAAATTCCAGTTCACTTATATTTTAGGACATTGCTCCTGCAAACCAAGGCTATACGGCACAACAGTAGTTTTCATTTGTGGTGGTAACTTGTACCTTCCCAACATGCGGTATCCAATTGCTTTACCAGCTTTTGCTTAGGCCTAATAAAACCGTAAGTTAGGTATCCTTACTCCCACTTAAGAAACTCCTAAACAACACTCAAAAGACTTTCCAGACATGCAGAGCATGGCCCTGACTTCAGAAAAATCTACACTCAGCTCCTTCTCCTGGGAATTCTGTGATCACGTGGGTAATTCAGCCAGAACCAGAACGCATGGTAAACTTTCTCTAGATGAGAAAAAGGTTAACAGCTGAAACAGCAACTTAGAAATTGTTTTAGCGAACTGCTGAGGTGTCTTTGTGTGGTTTATAAAAGCCATGTATCTAGTTAGCTTTCACCTGTCTCCTGCAAGACAAACCCTTAGGACTCAGACTCAATTTGACAATGATCTGTAACTCCTTCAACCATTTTGCCCTGGTCAAATGAACACAATTAATTGACATTCATTACCAAGCCCAGCCAGCATTAGCACTCAGGGAAAATACACCAAAGGCTCGGAATTCACCCATGTTTCTCCCTCAGGATGACACGCCACGCTGTAAATGCTGAAGCTCCGATTTCCAGCTCAAACTCCCTCCCTGACAAAAAGACAGTGACCTCAGGCGGGGTGAAACACACAGTAACTGTCACATTAGAGCTCCGCTACCAGCAAAACGGCCCCATCGGCTCAGCCGAGGGGAACCGGCCACCTCAGGTTCATCCCCCCGTGTGTGTTTTAACGCTATAACCGGACCAAACGCCTCAGGCTCAGCGTGGCCCGGGCTCGGGGAGGCCCGTTATCCCCCAGGGAGGCGAGGCGGGCCCGTGGCACCCAGTCCAGCTGCAGGCGAGGCCGGAGAGGACACGGCAGCAGGGAGAGGCGCGGGGGGGCCCGGGCACCGCTACCCTCCGGTCAGCCAAAGGGCGGGAAGGGCCCGGGGCGGGGCGGGCCAGGCCGCGTTGGCGCCCTCCCTCAGGCTCGGGGGCCGCCATTGGTTTCCTCACGGTTTCCACAGTCCAAAGGAGGCCACAGGCCTCGGGGCGGGGGCTCTGCCCAGCGGGTCCCACCGTGCAGAGGCCCAAAGGCCCGACCCGGGCCCCAACCGGCGGCGGCGGGCGGGGAGGGGGCGGTGTCCGGCCGTGACTAGGCAGCCCCGGGCGGCGGCGGCGGCAGGATCGCCCCGCCCTTCGCCTCCCATTGGCTGAACACCTGCCCCTCCCAACAGGCCTCCCTTAGGGACTAGCCTTCCATTGGCTGTAGGCTGGCTTCCCCCGCGACCTCTGATTGGCCCATCTCCAGCCACCGTCCGTCTTTGGGCCGATCGGGGAAAGAGAGGCCGAGTCGCCCCGCCTCCCCCATCTTCCTGCCTCGCGATTGGGCCAATCGCTTGTCACTCTGTCTTATGCGTTCCTTTACTGGCTGGAGGAGTATGTCAGTCACTCTGAGGGGTTCTTCCCCCCCACCTCCACCGAGCCATCACCACAGGGCTGCGCTGGGGGGGAAGCACAGGGCGCGGCGAGCTGCCGCCTCTTACCTGTGCTGTGCGCCCCGAGACTGCCTTCCCTTGGCCTGCAGCCTATTTGTCAGCCAGGTTGTCAGTCAAGTGTGAGGGGCGGTACTTGAGTCCCACGGTGACAGAGGAAATTGAGCCCTCCTTCTTCCGTTTCCGAATGGATAGCTGAGCTGTCCTTTTATTTTTATTTGTCGGTTCCATTGGGCAGTCTTGCTGTCGATCACCACACGGGGCGGCAGCCAGCCTAGAAGGATAGTAGGCAGGAGAAGAAAGAGGCCTACTCAGGGATTGGCCCACAAGCCATCAATTGACGAATCCTTCTCGTTGACTGGCTCTCGCGCCCGTCAATCAAGGGCGTGGGCTGGCCACCCGATAGCGTGGGGTGGGATCAACTTTCTGAGGCGGCGATGGGCCTTTTCGGCCGTCCGTCTGCTTTTCGCCGCTGCCGATTGGTCGAGCGCGCCGTCATTCAGGTGAGGTCCGCGGCTTGATTGGGCAGCGCCGGGAAGGGCGGGGCGTTGCGCGGCGGCTGCGCGGGGGGACGCGGCGGGGAGGGACGGACCAGGAATTATTTTTATTTCTTTGTTTCCCGGGGAAAAAAAAAAAAATTAAAAAAAAATTT
>VZSF01000516.1:65525-94718 GCA_013398295.1 Chionis minor
TGCTGGGTGTAACAGCCAGGGATGCGGGCGAGGAGTCATGTGGGTAGTGCCTGGATGGGTGGGTGGGTGGGTGGATGGATGGATGGATGGTGGCCTTATGGTGGAAACACGGTTTGGGTGTCTTGACTCAGCTCTGACCTGCAAAATGAGAAAGGAAACCGTAGTGAAACGAGCTCCAGGTGCTTCGGTACAGGATGAGTGTCTTGGAATAAAAGCGTGCTTTCCAGGTGTTTAGGTGCGGAACACACAGAAATGCAGGTTCCTAAACGTTTGCCTGGTGTGAGCCTGTTTTCAAGAGTGTTTTAGAGCTCTGCCTTCCTGAGGAGCTAAGTATGCCAAATTTAATACGAAATACAGTAATCGTGTATTTCTGAATAGAGAGGAGTTAGTTGTAGTAGAGGCTGGAAAGCTGCCTTTGAAAGTTACACCAAGCGTTATGTCCCATTTCTTTTTCTACTTCGGTTGAGGTTTATGTATGTGGTGGCTGGAAACTCGAGCAAACTTTACCCAATGCAGATGTTGGCTCTGCGTAAGGGAAACGGTCGGTAGTGAGCTCTGTCTGTCAGAAAATTGTCACAATGTCCTGCTCGTGCTAGTTGCCCTGAGTCTCTGCTTGAGAGTAGAGCGCATCTTGGTGCTCTGGACTCCCAGGTTTTGAGAAAACGGTGCTTGGAATGTTAAAAAAAACATCAGTTGCTTATAAGTTAGTATTTAAGGCGACCAGTCTTAGGAAAATAATTCAAATGGAAGCAGTTCTGTATATAATTACTTAGTTTTCAAAAGTCATTCAAAACCATAAGCTCTCCGTTATCTTTGAGGTGACTGGCTGGAAAGGTGGAGTGAGAGAAAGAGGGAAAACCAGAAAAAGATGAGAACGCACCGCCAGATGCTGAGTGCGTTCAGCTCGTAGAGCTGTGGTACTTGCATGTGCTGCTAATAGAGACGTCTGGCTTCTTGTGCTAACTTCTCCTGGAATGCTTTAGTTCAGAAATAGGATTTTTAGCTTTTGTTTCACGTGGCATTTTGATAACCAGAAGTGGTCAGTGGCTTCAAAGTATTGTCCCACAGAAAGAAAAGAGAAACTGGTGTGAGGACTTGCCTCTTTGGAAATATAACTGCAGAGAGGTACTTCTATGTGGATTCTGGCTCTCTTGGGTTTGTGTTTTTTCTCCTCCTCTTCTTTTTTTCTTTGTTTTTCTTTTATAGGAGAGGAGAGGGTAGTTTCTCATGGAACTATAGATTTCTAAATTCTTGTGATTACTGTAGTTATTTACTCACCTTATCTTAATTGTCACCATCAGCTTACACAAACCCAGTAAATACAGTTATCAGTAGGTAACATCATAGCGTTATAAGCAAAGCAGCTTGGCTGATTGAGGTGCTTCCCTCTTGTAGGATTTTTGTTTGCTTTTTAAATTAGGACTGATCTTCCCACCCTTGTTCCCTCTCCAGTCGCTCAATACAGAGCGAGGCGCAGCTGTCGCTGACAGACGCACAGGAGCGTAGTGGAGAGCTGCAAAGCTGAAGCGTTTTGGAGCAGGTGAAGCAATGAAGGAATTCTCCTGCAGTCAAACTGGTGGCAGGGTTCCTTACATGCGTAAATCTGGAGCAGATTATAAGAAGCGAGAGGAAAAGAATTTCTAGTCACAGAACAGAGTTAGAAATGTAAAATCCTGGGTTGCGTTGAAAAATATGCATGTTCTGTCTCCCTGAAGGTTAATTTTTTTTGCCAACGTCTGCAGTATCCTTTTGAAAAAGTTTATCTAAGGGTTCACAGCCTTTCTTATTTGAAATTTTACAGCAGTAGCTCTTTAAAGTACTTTCCCCAACATTTCACTACCTGAACTAAATGGACTGTTTGGCATCAGCCCTTCATAAACACTTTCAAAGCTATTCCTGACCAATCTTCCCCCCCACCCCTTCCCCACCAAATTCTCAACAGCTGCCCTCCCGGCTCTTCTTTAAGCTGCTTTTCCCAGTCTGCTGTTTTTCCTTCCTTCTGCTTCCTGCCTTTTTTACCCTATTTTTTTTTATTCCTTTCAGTTCAGTTTTGCTCCCCACGTGCAGCTCGGAGGTCCTTCCGGTTGCGTACAGGCGCCGTGTAAGATGGCACGCCAGCTCTGCTCCCGTGTTCTGCCACTGGAGCCTTGGATCCCAGTGGTGCAGAATTGCAGCTTGAAGGGAATATTGCTACCTGTACTCCGAAAAACCTCATGAATCCCAATCTAGTATTATGCACAAGCGTGATAAAAGACTTGTGCTATTTAGAAGTATTGCGGTATCTGTGGAAGGAACATTATTACAATTAAAACATAACTGTGCTTTCCAATAGATCTCCAAAACCGACAAAAAATGGTAGGAAATGTGAGATCTCTTGTTATTTCTGCAGTGGATCTTCAAAACTCTGCCTTCTCACTTTTTAAGCTATCTTTTGCCGTTGCTTTATGATGCTTGAGTGATTAACAACTTATACCTTTGACACTGTGCATGCATTAAAACCTTAATTGTTAATTAAAGTATTCATTGCAGCTTGTCATCAGTTAAGCAATTAAAGTTTACTTGTTACTGCTTGTTTCTAAGTGTCCCCAGTCCTCATCCTTGATCTATTTAAAATCCTTCAGCTTTATTGCTGATACTGCTTGTTTTGGCTCCACTGAGTCATATTGGCACTTGCTACCAATTCTGGAGCTGGTTAAGTTTTGAGATGAATTCCACATGGCTTAACTTCCACATCGGCTGACTTACGCTATGCATGGTGGAGTTCCTGACAACAGCCCTTAAACACTGTGTGCTTCTTTAGTATTAGGTGGGGGGTTTTTTTAGCCCTATATATATATCTATATTGCTCTTTATCACAGGCAATACCTGGGCCGGCAGCCAAGTGAGCGCCTGGGAGGATGCGTACGTGTCTGCGATCTCCAAGTGGTTACGGAGATACCCACGGATGGCGTACAGGCAGCCTGTGCCCCTGGGCGTCTCGTACCGGGCAGCGTTTTTTTGACACCACGCTGCCCTTGCGAAGATACTCCTGTGGTTCCGCACACTTCTCGTGTGGCTTATTTCCAAGGACTAGATTTTTGAGTCTGCCGACAGCCAAATAAACTGCAAGGAAAACCAGTTCATTACTAACTCTAGGAATGTGGCCTTTTTTAGGCTTCCCCCCACCCCCCAATCCATAATGTTATTTCCTACTGATTTATTCTGGCACTTTTTTTATAAGCTTCCTATATGGGGAAAAACATTTTCTTCTCAACCTGCCCTGGAGGTCTGTAACAAACCAGCAGTGCTACCTTTTATGACTTTAACTTAAATTCAGGTCTCAAATCTAATTTAGCTTACATTTAAATGTGTTCTACTGTGTCAACCCCAATGGTACATGTAATATTGCTTCCCTCTGCCAGTGACTTTCATTCTCTGCACACTGCAGTTCCTTTAGCTTTATTTTATGTGCTCTGGACTTGGGTGTTTTCAGCTGAGTTACCCCAGTGGGCTAACAGTTCCTCTTGTTTCAGTGCTACAATACTGATTGCTGATTATATGCCTGTGGTTCAGCAGTCTATTATACTCGCTTCCAGAATTACTGTAAGAGTTTTCTATTTTGTCTTCCTTTACTTACATTTCCGTAGTTCAGCCATCGATATATTCTGTGCTGTATCAAGACACTGAATAAGTAGTCAGGGAGGTTTCCTGAGATTCTTTACATTTCTCTTCCTCTTCAAAAATTTGGTTGGCAAAAATTTCACTTAAGTTTCCAAAACGCATACCACGCCACGGCGGTCGTGTTTTCTCTCTTCCATGCTTGCAGTGCTCATTCTGTACTATTCTTCTTGTCCACTCGGAATACTTTTTTATATATATGTTTGTGTGTTTACATATATCAAGCATTTTTATTTGAAAATCTCCAGTGGTATTCAGTCAGCATCCCCAGTGTCCTGTCTGACATTGGATGCGTAACCTTGAGATAGTGGTTGTTGACTCTCTGGTAATTTCACACACGTGTTAAACTTGACCTTTCTAAAGTGTTTGGTGCCCTGCCAGCCTCAGGATGCCTTCCCCTCCATTGTCTTGCGTGAGTCAGGCTGCAGAATGAAACAGGCCGTCAATTCTACTAAGATTCACTTTCCAGCCTTTGGGACTTCCTGATAATAGCGGGGTAGAATAGAGGTTTAATTTGCTACCGGTTTGGATTTGGGGTGCATAATTATGTTATTTTTTTTCTAGTGATTTTTTTTAAAAATGTTTTTACCTTACAGCAAGCACAATATCTGTTTCAGTGGGGTAGTAAAAAGAGAACAAAGAAAAAGAGGGTGGAAAAAAAGGGGGGGGGGGGGAAGAGAAGAAAATGGCATCTGGCACTTGGGGTGGGGAGGAGAATAAGGAGGAAAATTATTTGTTTGAAAATTCAAAGGGGGAGCGCAGCCACTGGGTTATGAATAAATCTTTATGTTCAGTATACATTAGCAATCAATTGACCTTTTACAGAATTTGCGGCACTGTAATCACTGCTCCTTCCCATTCGGCTCCCTGCTCTTCTCATGAACGTGTCCATCCTTCTCCCTCCTCTTGCATCACCCTACGAGATTAGCCACCATATGGTAGGGTTAGAGGGAAAGCCCAGTCCTTCTTAAACCTCTCTCGATGACTGAAGTCAGATTTTTTGGACATGTGTCAGCAAATTGGATAACCCAGATTTTTGGTATTTATCTGCATCAATCTTCCCCTGTATTGAGAACGAACTCGGAATTATAATTGGCATCGTGGAACGTGTTTGAGCCTTTGTAATACAAGGGCTACAGAGGTTAGAAAGCACTTCTGTCTAGTGAGTGTTATCTCTGAGGGAGGATACTGACGCAGCAGCTATCAAAATTGGAGAGCTGTGTGGATGTGCCCAGAAAGATCAATGACTGTCAGAGGTTCACAGACACCAAATGGCTGGTGCCGGATTCCGGAGGAGCGCTGGCTGGCTCGGCCCAAGGATGAATGTTGGAGGGGAAGGCGCGGTGGGGACAGCGGCTGGATAACAATAGAAACACACTGAAGGGAAGAACGGCGTCTGGAAGGAAGGAATCAAGGGGCTGAAGAGCAAAGATGAAATCGAAGTGGCTGGTACAAAGCAGAGAAAGGGAGAGGAGGGCTGTTGCTAAATTTTGTTAGTCATTTCATTCATGTGATCTTATTTGAACAGGCTGTCATGTGAGACAGAACGGCAGGGGAGTGATTTGCCTGTTAAAGCGAGAGGTCTGTTAGCCTGTTTTTCTTTGGGAAAAGGAAAAAAAGATAATCTCTTTTTTTTTTTTTTCTGCTGGACATTTTTCAGCTATGGCTAATTTAAGGGTTCACTGAAGGGGCTTCTCTTCAGTAAGCACCTGTAAATTAACCTGTAAATTAAATTGTCAGGGACAGCAAACGTGGGTGTGCGGCGTACCTTGATGGAAGAAGGGAAGCGGAGACGCGTGTTCCTTTCTTCCTCCTGCCGAGGCTGGTTGCCCCCTGCAGACCGCGGTGTGCTGCAAAGGCGCCCGAGCTGGTTGTACCCCGGCTGCGCGTGGAACCGTGGCAGCATGGAAGCTCGGCGCAGTTTGTGAAACCGGCCCGTTTCGAGGAGGAGCTGCTGGCTGTAGGCTACTGCTTACATCCATTTTTAAAGCTGGGGCAGAGCGTTTAGTTATGGACTCTGGGTCTGCAGTCCTGCACGCTTTAATTTGGGTGCGACGTGGATCCTGATGCAAAAAAACCCAAAACCAAACCAACCAATTGATGTAGTAGACTACCTTTAAAATGTTTTCTCTAAGTGAGCGTATGCATGTGGACTCACGGAGGTGAACACGTATGTAGAATATATTACGGAACACTGAACTTTGTCGCTGAGGCCAACATAAGTGAGTGAAGTATTTTATAAAAGGAAATAACTTTCTTGTGTTCTTATTAAATTCTTTTGAGCCCTTCGGATGACGGAGAAGTAGGCTCCTTAATATTGTTGGGAAAACCTTATTACAAATGTTGTATTGTTACAATTCCACTTTAAAAGGTGGTAAATGTCACCATAGCCTTCGGATTGATACGAATTTAATATTAGAAATCACTTTAATGGCTGTATTACAGACCTCTTATTCAGCAAATCTTTAACTTAGAGTGGCACTTAACAATTGAAAAGCATTAGCTCTGACAACCCTAATTTGCTAGGAAAAATGTAGTCTCCTTATGGATTTCAGGGGCAGAAAAATAAACAATAGCCATAACTTTAACCCAGGAAAAAGTGCCTACACAACATAACTGCTTTTCCAGCTAAACAGACAGAATAATGATTGCCTGGGTGTGATGCCTTTATGTATTTCCTCCGATCTTGAGCTGCACATGTACAATTCAACAGTGTGCTCAGAACAAACAGTGGGGACTGTGCCCACATGTCTGTCACCTTTTATGCCTAAGTATTGTCTGAATGCAGCTGCTTTTTACAGATTTCTGTTGGAGATTCAAACTTTAAATAAACAGAGAACGCAAGCATAATCTCCCAGAACAAATGTGACCATTTAAGGGGTTTTTGGGCAGGTTTTGGTTGCTTGGTTTTTGTTGTGGGGGTGGGTTTGTAGGTTTTTTATTACTTATGTTGTCGTTTTCTTCTTCTCCAGGAGTAATTTTTGACTAAGTGGTTGGGGATGGTTCTGTAAAAACTGAAAAAAGCAGTACCTTAACTTTTCCAAGTGTGTGTGTGTCATTAATTTTGTTTCCATTAAATTAAAGTGCTTCCTGTAGCCTCTTTATCGGCCTTTTTTCCCCCCCTAATCTCATTGTGTTAAACTCCAGGTACAGAATGTTCAAAAAAAGTGGGCAGGGGGGAGGCCAAGGTGAGTTCAGTGTAGGAGTAGTTGCTTATTTGTTTCAGACTTCAAAAATGTATTTTCTCTGAAGTCTCTCTTTAGCTCGTACATTCGAGAGCATTTAGGTAAGTCGTTCTACAGAAGCGATTCCTTTCAGGGGGTCCAGTTGCAGTGAAAACCTCGGCATTGGACTTTTAGGGGAGAGCCTGATAACATACAGTAAGCAAGAAAGATAAGCAAAAATTCTTCCATTGGGGGGAAGCTCTAGGGCCAGGACAGTTGCTCGGAGTCGCTCTCAAGCACGTGCAATTAATCTTTGATTCACAAGAAATCCAAGTGTTTTCCCAGTTGCGTGGTTTGGAAGTTGACCTTGTGGTACAATTCTCTGAGTGAGAGTTGGATGAGTAGTTCGGTTGCTTCTAAGCTCCTGCTGGCCCGAAACGCTTCTCATAGATGTTTTCTATTTTGTATCTTTTGTCATGCTCTGAACAACTTCCTAAAAAAGCCACGTGTTGGTGAACAGTGCAGAAACTTGACCCTACCTGGCACCATGCATACAAACTCTTGGCAACTTATCGGTAAACATTCCAGGGCAAAGTTCTATGGGTTTTGTTGGCAGTATCATAGCAGAGGAAAAATAAGTTACTAAAAGGAAAAAAACAAAAAACCCTGCCCTTGACTTAAAAAAGTAAACATATATTTTAAAACCCCACTTTTCTTATAACCCAGTACAGTGCGAGCAGGTAGTTGCGTTTTGGGGCACACTAGATCTCTGGGCTCTGGGTTTTGGGGGGGAAAAGGGTTTTTGCTGTTTTAGCACAAGGGATTGGGCCGATCCCTCAAGTGCTGCTGTGCTAGGTAGGATCTCAAAACATTTTGAGCTCTGTACCCCAGAAGGATCATCAGTGGTTCAAAATGCAGGACTAAGAATAAGGGAATGTGGTTTTGAAATAATACTAATAAAAAAATAAGTTAGACTGTCTGGTCTCAAGTGCCTCCATTTTTCTGTTGTGTTGTTGTTTTTTTCCTTAATGGATGCATTTACTTTAATGTGGATGTTTTCAAACATAACTCTGACAACTCAGTATCAAAACAATCTTCCTAATTGCTATAGTTATAGGCTTAAAATATATCTCAATTTATTGGTGTTGCAGTTTGTGTTAAATGTGGAAAATGAGTGAACATCTGCAGTCTGTTGAGGAGAGGGAACACAGAGATTTCTGAGCTCCAAGTGGGAGAGAAGCGTTTCAGCTGTGGCAGGATACCTGTTGGCAAGACTTCACTTTATAAAAATATGCTGCAAAGCTAAAGGGAGATTGTCACTGAATGTCTTGTAAGAGCAGCGAGCCTTCTGTTTGCTCTGTACTTTAAAAACAAATGCGGTTGAATATAATTCACTTTATTAGACCAGGCCTGATTTTAATGTAATGATAAAATTACCTATATTGTAAAATTATTTTGGATAAAGTTTTCTTACCTGTATTATAGTTGTCTATAGCTTTTATTCCTGAACTTTTAATTTTATTTAAAAAAAAAAAAAGTAAGCCAGTCTCTCTGTTGGAAATGCTGACCAGAAATTGCCTTCCTCTTTTTATTTACAGTACTTTTCTGTATCTGAAGTTCCTGGTAGTGTGGGCCCTCGTATTGTTGGCAGATTTTGTCCTGGAGTTCAGATTTGAGTATCTGTGGCCATTCTGGCTCTTCATCAGGAGTGTTTACGATTCCTTCAGATACCAGGGGTTGGTAAGTATAACTTACTTTCCCTTTGTAGGGAAATCCCACAATGTTTCAGGCCATATTCCATGTTGGACAACTCACTTAATGGCGCTGATGATCATTTTCGCAAGCAGAGGAATTTTCAAGTGACTTGGTGACCGGGGCTCAAGTCTCTCCTCTCTGCCTATTTTATCTGTGGCAAGAGGAATTGAAATACATAGCTGTCAAATTTTCACCGTAGGAAAATACTGTTTGAATTCCTGAGATTAGTGAATTGGTTTAGATCCCTATGTAACAAGGTTTTCTTTAAAATAAAGCAGAAGCCCTTGCTTGTTGAGCTGTTTACTGCTCTTTCAGAGACTAAATGACACTGCTGGTTGGTTGGTTGTTTTCCAGAAGGAGAATATAGTAATGATAATACTATATCAACAGTGTAAATGAAAGTCTTCAAACAAAATAATAAGGAATAACTATAGCTGTGTGGAGACTTGTTGGAAGAGTGGATGGGCACAAATCCTCAAGTTGCCCCCATTTTCTCTTAATTGGCCGAGTTTCCACTTTCATTGGCTAGGCTGCTCCATTTCTTTGCCCCGATTATAAACAACACGAGTGTTTCTATGTTGAAATCATTGTGGTGTCACCATGAATAAACAAACTGCTAATATTTGCTGGATTAAACCAAAACACTCTTCTTTCCCCTCACCCCTCCTTTCTTTTAGGCCTTCTCAGTATTTTTTGTGTGTGTAGCATTCACATCAAATATAATATGTCTACTCTTCATACCAATACAATGGCTGTTTTTTGCTGCCAGCACGTATGTTTGGGTACAGTATGTCTGGCACACAGGTAGGTCACTATTTTTTATTCACAACTTACTGATTTGAATATGTATATTTCAGCTTTCAGTAGCATGCAGGAACCCTCTTCTATTTGTTACCATCTTTGGTTTAATGCATTTCTGTCAGACAGTTGAAAAATGTTCTTTTGTATTTGTTAGTCTGCTGATCTGCATTTGCTACGTGACTGGGTGCAACCTGTAGTAATCGTTAAAGCCTGACCAATGGAACTGAAGGTGTAAAAACAGAATTTCAGAGCAGTAGGGAAAAAATAAATTTCCTGACTTCAGAACATTTCTGCAGCAGTTCAACAAATACAGAGCACGTAGGAAAAGTTTGTGAAACAGTGTTACAGTCTTCCTACTGCTTGATTAGTGTGCTGCTAATTTTGGATATTATCATAGTTTAAATTCATGTTAGTCAAATCTCTGTGTCAACTGGATTCAGTTTCTGAGCAAAAACGCTGGTAATACCAGTGGCTGCCCCAACAGTTTGAGACGTATTGAGAAATCTTCTCTGTGCCACCTTCACTCTTTTTTTGTTTAATCCTTAGTAGTTTGAGGGTTTTTTAATAAATCCTTGGGTTCTGGGGTTTTGGAGCAGCAGTTGGATCGGGCGGTGGGGGGGGGTTAGTTTGCATGAGCACTGATACGTGACATGAGTTATAGATATGTCTTTCCCTCAATCAAAAAAAATGAGGAATAGAACTTGATTTTTTTTTTTTTTTTGGTAGGTTTTCCCAACCCGAATCCGTGGGATTTGGGGCTTTTGTAATATTTCATGTTAGACTTGCCGTCAGATCACAAGAATTTGCAGGCTAGCATGGATCATTTCTCAGCTTACTGGTGAAAGCAGTCATCTTTCTGACAAATTAGTCATTTATAATAATGACAATGTGGGAGCTAATGGAAGATACTGTGAACCAGTTGCTGCCCAATTTAAAATATGTAAAAAAATCTAGTGTTATTTTTAGGATTGTATTAAGATGTTGAAGTGTTATCCGAAGTTGTTCTCAGAGTCGACGTTTAGAACCTTCAAGAGCAAAACTTGATGGGCCAGTTTTAACTGTAGCTGTTGAGTTTGTTTAATATTTTAATTCACCGCAACCTTAGGGATTCTTCTTTTTAAATGCTCATCTAGGTTGATGGGAGCTTGCTGGTTTTTTGGGGCTTTTTCTTGGTTTTTTAGGGATTTATGATCTCTTTAGGTGGTGTGTCTACCTGGCTGAAATGTTGAGTCCCTTTAAGCTGACAGTTTCTGCTATAGGTTTCTCAGTTATGCAGAGCGCAGCTATTCAAGAGAGACCAAAATAGAGACCACAGTAAAGAACAGCAGGGCCTCAGAGTAATGCTCTTTTTAGTTTTGATTTTAAGATCTGTTTCCAAACCAGCGCGCAATATGTTGATGTCAGTATGTAATCAAGAACTTCACGAAGCCTGTGGCACGTGACTGGAATTGATTTGTGGAAATTTAGAGTGGCTTTATTGAGTGCAACAGTGGTGTCCTCCGTTGGCCAAGAGGATTGAGACCTTAGTTGGGCTTGGCTACTATTTTATGTTCTCACCAGTAGTGCTGGAGAGGGAAGTCGATACAGCATCCTAAATATTTCCCTGACGGAGAGTTTTGAGGCGCAGACTGTCGTCTGCATTACTGTATATGGAGTAACCAGTACTGTGCTTACTCACTCCTGCTTTCTCAGCTGATTTGCTCGCTGCTGCTACCAAGATATACCTAACTTGGAGTGAAAAAGTAGTCCAAGCTTACCACTTCTGACTCAAAGATCATAAGCTCTAACATTACCTCATCTTCTGCAGTTTCTTCCATTTGTGTTCCTTCTCTGTACAGGGTTTTGTGCCAAGCTATTTCATTAGCTGTGCATCTGTTATTTTTCACTGATGCCTTATAAAAGTAATATGGCAAGATAAGGAGCCAAAAGTTTAGACTTGGTTTAAAATAAAGACATCCTAGATACGTCATTCTGGAGAAAAAAAACCTCTTGCGGTTCTCTATATGACTGTCTGAAAACTTCCCTTGACTTTTGGCATGTTTTAAAAATAACTTTAAAATATTTGCTGCTTATAATATATTACTAAAGTGTTTCTTTTTCTCAATAGAGAGGGGCGTGTGCTTACCAACAGTATCACTGTGGATACTTTTTGTTTATATTGAAGCAGCCATTAGATTTAAAGATTTAAAAAACTTCCATGTAGACCTTTGTCGTCCCTTTGCAGCACACTGGTAAGTGGGTTTTTTTTTCTCCTTTTCATATTATTAACCTTTATTTCACCAGGAAAATTATTATTCAGGGCTTTTTATTTTGGTTCAGGGTTTGACTGCTCAGTTCTACCTTCACACATCATTCTCATTCCATGAGAAACGTATGCTAAACATTAATCAAGTGCAACCTGTCTGAAGATAACAGTGCACCTGAGCTGTAGGGAATTTGTAGCATGAGTATTTCTAGCATTTCTTGAAAGTTCTTGTCATCAGTTTACAAATTGTGTAATAATGAATAGATGGTAAAAGTAGCAAAAAAAAAGTTTCACTGATTATTTATCCTGTTACAGAAATATTCTTCTTTTTCTATAGAAAAACATTCCTCTCTTTTCCCTCCAATGAGAAGGGCTCTCGTGAGCGTCTTGATTTCATAATTCACCAGAGGAAGTGAATAAGCTTCAGGTTGAAAGTTGTGACAAAAAATAAAAACCAACCACTACTTATTACACTACTTCTTCGGAAGGCTTAACTGCAGAGTATCTGTATCTGGAAGAAACGCACTTTTATTCTGCAAGTTTTCAGTGTAGTATGCATTGATCGGGCTACGTTTAAAACGTGTCCTGTTTTTCCTGGAGTCATTTGGTCCAGCTCCTTGTGATGCAGTCTCCAATAAATTAGACATCTGTCATTTTAATTTATATTGTCTACATTGTGCAATAAATCCCTTAAACACTAATTAAATCCTGTAGTAGGTTACAAAAGCACTTTAGGAGCTGTGAAGAAAGGTCTTTCTCCTGCTGAATTGGATGCAAACATTTCAGCTTGTCATCAGAGTTTTAGAACTGTAGCTACAGCTGGCTTTACATGGAATTACAAAAGAAGCATTGGCAGAGATAATGTCAGATGCATATGCAAATGATTCTTGCATTCTGGCAGCTTGCTTAGAAATGCAGTTTGCACAGTGCAATTACTGAGCAAAGACTGGGAAGATTTTAATGGTTAATAGTCATCTGCATCTGAGCTTTCCCCTGATCTAGCACACCTTCAGCGTTTATAATTTGTTAAAATACTTGTCAAAGATATATTTATTTTTATACAGGGATGTTTGCTCATTGATCAGGTATCCTGGTTAATAAATACACTAGCATGATTTGTTAGCATTCTGTACTGGTGCAGTTGTCACAAGCTAGTAAGAACACCTAAATTCTGCGTGATGAAGCTGATAACGCAAAAAAAAAAAAAAAATTCCAGAGTTGCGTTACGCTTCTGTCATCCCCGACAACAAACGGAACCGGAGAGTCTGGCTGGAAGTGAAATTCTTCATATCTTATCTGTCAGTAAGATAAGGGGAAGAACTAAGTTTAGAGATTAGATGGTTTTCGCTTACAGCTTCAAGGTCAGTCTCCTAAATGAGGAATTTCCAAAGGCCGTTTGTTGCCCTGCAAAGATGTTTTAATTGTGGCCGTCCTCATCAGAGGCAGGTGGTTCCTGCGGCTTTGCCTCCAGGGTCAGGTCTGGCAGCACCAGGGGTGGGTGCTGGCGTGTTGGCTGGCAGCCTTGGCCGCCCCCAGAAATGCAGGAGCCCCAAAGCCGCATGTTCCAGCGGCTTTTCCAGCTCCTGTCGCTCAGCCCGGGCTGCAGCGAGAAGGTATTGCAGAGCCTGTTGCGGAGGCGGCGTTTTTGGAGAACCGTTGTTCTGTCACGGCTGTAAAGAGCAGCGGAAGAGGGATCCGCTCTCAATTTCTGAGTGCAAAGGGATGGGGCTGAGGATCAGTTTGTCCTTTCGCTGCTCTGGATGTTGGTAACGCATCTCCCAGCTTAACCTCTGGTGTGTTTCACGGCCCTTTAGGAGCAAAACTTGGGAACGTCTGCTGCATTTGGCTGTTATCTCCTTAAAAGATGCGTAATTCCTACTCCGGTGCTTGTCTAAAAGCCGTCTCTGCTACGCATAGTGCAATTGCATTGTCATAATCCTTTAATCTGTGCTACAGTTAATTGCTGTCTGTAATGAACTGTAATTTTATCTTGATAAAGAAGTGCCTATGTTTTTGAACTGTAGCTTTATTGTAGTACAGCAAAAAATAATTGATATGTAATTTTCTATGAAAACTGGTAATCCAGATGTGTTTGCAGCTATGTAATTTATTACAAGTTATTAGTTTGCTATTATGATTACATTTTGAATAATGATGTTGCTTTTTTCCTTAGTATTGGCTACCCTGTTGTGACTTTGGGCTTTGGCTTTAAAAGTTACGTCAGCTATAAGATGCGTTTGAGAAAACAAAAAGAAGTGCAGAAGGAGAATGAATTCTACATGCAGCTTCTCCAGCAAGCCCTGCCCCCAGAACAGCAGATGCTACAAAGGCAAGAGAGGGAGGCAGAGGAAGGCAAGTTATACTTACTGCTTAATGTGTTTGCTATTATCTGCTATTTAATTAAAAAAAAAAAAAAAAAGAAGCCTGCTAAGGAGGAGCTTCTTTAGTCCATGTTGCTTTGATGAAGGTACAGTGAACTCAGAAACAGAGGAGCCAGAAATAAAATTATTTTGGCAGTGGTTAGTATGACGGTAGAAATAAATTATGTCTTCTCTGTTTAGTTCTTTATTAGCAACTGCATCAATCTAATCGGTGAGTGCTCTGTGAAGCTTTAGTATTTATTATAAAATCCCTTGGTTACTGTTTCCTGCCTGTAATGAGAGAAAAGTCTTAAAATACCATGTGACTTCTGATTTTCTTTTCTAAGATAGACTCTAATAATGATTGTTTTCTGCAGAAATGATCGATGTAGTTAATGATTTTCTTTGTATATCACAGTATTGATTGATTTAATGAACTAAGTTGGTTTTTTGGTGTTTTTCTTTTTGGTATTGCAGCAGCCAAAGGATTATCCGATATGGATTCCTCAATACTTTTGCAGCACAATGGAGGCATTCCAGCCAATAAAAAAATATCTGCAACATTGCCAGAGCTAGAATATAGAGAAAAAGGGAAAGAAAAGGACAAGGATGCTAAGAAACACAACCTTGGAATAAATAACAACATTTTGCAACCTGTAGACTCTAAAATACAAGAAATTGAATATATGGAAAACCATATCAATAGTAAAAGATTAAATAATGATCTTGTAGGAAGTACAGAAAACCTCTTAAAAGAGGACTCATGCACTGCCTCATCCAAAAATTACAAAAATGTCAGCGGAGTTGTGAACTCCTCGCCTCGCAGTCACAGTGCAACTAACGGGAGCATCCCTTCCTCATCTACTAAAAATGAGAAAAAACAGAAATGTGCTAGCAAGAGCCCGAGCACACACAAGGACTTAATGGAAAATTGTATTCCTAATAACCAGCTAAGCAAACCAGATGCACTGGTAAGGTAAGTTTGATCTGAGCATTGTGTAACAGCCTGTCTTGTCCTCCCTCTTCATTCCAGTACATCACACGTGTGTTTTCCTTAGGAAAATATAACGATCCCATAAAGAAGACAGAATTATCTAGTAATGGAATAGGATAACTAGGAGCTGTGCCTTTGGGTTCTGTTCCTGATTTTTTGCTTCTGGTGTGCTGTGCAGCTTTGAGTAAATTTCTTCCTTTCTACCTCAGAAGATGATGCTTACCTACCTCACAGGGGTGTTGTGAGGCATAATAAATAGCTTTGACGATTGTTCGATAGAAGGCACGAGAAAAATGTGAAGAATCTTTATTACAGACCGCAGTGGATGTTTTCCTTACAAATCTTCCATGGAGTGACCTTTACATCTCCAGGGAATTCAGTGGGGTGTGATGGTGCCTGAACAGGTGTTTTGTCTTAATTTTTTGTTTTGTTTTGTTGCCCTGAAATGTTTAGCTTTTGTTTTAATCTTCAATTGACAAGTATAGAGGCAAAGTATCAGCTACTATGTAAGCCCTTGAAGTGCTAAGTTCAGATTCCTGCTTGCATACCTGCTGCCCTAATGGTTTAAGTACAGATCACAGGGATTTTAATTTAGCTGCCTTGTAAACTATAAAGACTGAAAAAGTCCCATCTTTACATATGCTTATCTGAAGTTTTAAATAAAGATGTATTTATGAAATGCAGTTACAGACTTACAGCATGTGAGTCCTGAGGCATATGGTGTTGTCGTATGTTACCAAAACAAGTACTTGTAAGAAAAATAGTGTGTAATTGTTCAAAATGGGGATAGAGATACGTCTCTAGCAATTATGCGCTTTCCTACCATTCCTGGCTTATGTCTTTTTCCTTCTCTCATGTGCTGAACACTTTTTGGCCAACAAATCCTCATTGGCTAAGTTAATTGGCAGATCAGGTTCGCTTTCTCTGCAGGTACCTTTTGGTAATTGGACTTTTGACTCTGGCCTCTCTGAGGATTTGTGCCGTGTGAATACAGTTACTTCAGTGAAAATATTATTTTCTCCTCCGATAATCACTCTGCCACTGATTGGCGTACCTCTGCCAATTAAATATCCAGACTAATTGATACCTAATGTCTGTAGAGAACTTGTATGAGGCAAGTAAGAAACCAGCTAATCAACCTAATCTGTGAGTCACATTCAGCCAAGATTAATGGGATGCAAATGGCTCTGTCTTCAGCAAAGCTGCATCTAAATAAACATGTATCAGACTGCTGTATTTGTATGTTGCCGGTTTCAGCTGGGTATCTCTGTGCTCTTTACATGGCTTCTTGGCTCCCTGAAGAAGAGAACAGGTCAGTTCATCTTTGCTGCAGTTCAAAACGTGGTTCGTAAATCCCGAGAACAGAGAAGGGAGGTGCTTTATAGAATGACCTGGCAGACTAACAATTTTGTCCTATGTGGCTGTGACAAGGAATGAGATTTAAACCACGGATGTGTGAAGCTTTGAAATTTTTATATGCTGTGATGTGAGTTTAGACCAGCTGGTCATTGTAATTGACCAAAGTGGGTTTTCTACTGCGGAAGCCAGTATACAATAAATGAGATTGTGCCCATGCGGAATTCGAGCTCCTCTAATGCGCTGGGTAGGGACGGAGTACATGGTTAGTGTCCTCTGAAAGTGCCTTTGTGCGACGTAGCCTTATTTTCCCCTGAAAGTGAATTAAGCTACTTCGGTCTTTTGTTTGTGGAGTATTTCTGCATGATGTGTGGGCGTGATGTGGCTGTTATGCTACGAATTCGTGTAGCTGCTTATTGTGCGCCGATTTCCCCATGCGGGCGAGCCAGGAGCACTTAAAACACCAACGTCCCATGTGTCGCTGCTTACAGAGTCTCACAAACGTGGATGACTGAATTCATTCATAAAATCTTGTTTCTATTCAGACTGAGTACGTAACTCAGTAGAAGCGTAAACTTACCTGACAAACTGGATGGGATGGAATGCACTTAAATTTAAAAATTCATGGGTTTTTTTTTTTAAAAACTTGTCAGTTATGCTGTCCCTGGAGCGTAAGGCACTTGTTCATCTTTTCCACTTCCAGTGGCATTACTCATTCCCGTTTATTAAACTTGTAGTCTGCCTCAGTGCTGTACCCTGAAAAGGGCTCTCTGAAGTCCCGCGTTTGTGTCCGGCTTCCAGAGCAGATCTGCTCAGCTACCAAATAAAGATGCTTTTTATAACCTCTCGTCCAGCAGACTCGCAGCAGGATGTCAAAGCCAAGCTGCTTTCCTCTCGTGTTCACAAATGATTTCCTTGAGCTGACTAACCAGTATTAAATGTAAAGTATTGCCTTATGACTGCTGGGGACTCAGGATTAACAGGGCTTATTCGAGACAGTGAAGATTGGGGGGTTTTGGAGAACAGGACAGTCTTGCACATTTGTTAACTTTCTCTTAAATGCTTGATGTCACCTTTATATCTGAAAGGGTACTGCTAATTAATTTAAGCTTATATTTTTATATATGTAATATTGTTCTTAATTGAAAGAGTAAGTTTTTATTTTTGTTCCGTTTGGTAAATGGTTAGTGCGCGTGTGTTTGGTTTTCTGGAGGTGAAGTTACCGATCCCCATTTCTACGTATTTCAGTGAATATTATGTTATTGTCATCTTGATGGCTAGAGCAGAGGGACTGAAGAGGCTCTGTCCCTGCGGATCAGCCTTGAAAAGTAATCTCTGTCTTGGGGTTTTTTTGTTCCTACTGTTGAAACGAATATCTGCTTCTGATGGACGCTGAAATCTGCTGTTTGTTTGTCAAGCGCTTAATAATTGAATCTCTGTGATCCGAGCTGCTTATTTGCCAGCGCTATGGTAATTGGGCCAGTGGAGGGACACGTTTGGTATCCGGTGGAGGGATAAACTTGGTATCCTTTTACACTTAATATTGTTTATCAGTAGGTACGGAGCAAGTTCACCTCGTTACTGTTTCACTGCCCCTTCTGAGGTGCAGCAGGTTTTGTTCAAGTTTTAGAGACTCAATCATAGAGTTGTAGAATGGTTTAGGTTGGAAGGGACCTTTAAGACCATCTAGTAATGTATTACTGAACAAGCCCAAGCTGTAATTCCTGCAGAAGTTTGGAGGGGTTTTTGGTATTGCTTATTACACAGTAGTAATCATGTCCTGCCTCTAGCTATTTGCACCATTAACAAACAAACAAAAAAAACCCAACCACAAAAAAAACAAAGTGCAAAAAACAAACCCCCCAAAAACACACACCCAAAACTGGCAGTGCAGCTTGGCAAAACTGTCTGTATCCAGAGAGGTCTCGCCTTTGGCACACGAGGTGTTGAAACAAGCTGTCTTATGTACTAATTATTCTCAGAGATAACGATGACATCTTCGGGCAACTGGAATAAGAAAAATTATTTGTGAAGCAAGGGCTGGTCTGCCACATCTTATTTCGCTTTCCTAAAATTTGATGGTACCTGCAGAGACACACTTGAAGGTTTTAATGTAAATTCCTGCCCATTTGATGCTAATTATTGCACATCTCCTGCGGTACCATTAATGTCCTAAGAGGGATTCCTGCTCCTTCCTGATCCCCCCAGCCTGACATGGTGCAAGTATAGCAGAAGGCTTTCTGCTGCCAGCTGCAGTGGGGGAGATGGTCAGTGTTTCATGCAGTGCGATGGGAGCGAAGGAAAATACAGAATAGAAAAGCAAAAGAATTGGGAATGTAGATTAGAAATCTGGGAGATGATCCTTCCAGCAGGCCATTTCCAAGCCTCTGTCAACATAGTGCTTGGACTGTTCAGGAAGAGAATAACCTTTTGAAATGCCAGCTACTTAGATCAATTCTGTGCAGGAGAAGAATAACTAGCTCTGCGTTCGCTCTGTGGATTACTGTCCTTTTGGTCATGAAAAATATTCTGAGGAGCTGCTAGTAAGAGCGTATTAGTTACAGCAACTTCAGTGCTGCGGGATCACACTGGCTGCTTCAAAGAAGTAGGTTCACTGTGGGGGATGCTTATGCCAGCAGATTGGGCCAGAACAGAAAAAAGGGAAAAATGGGTCTCTTAGAAAGACATCTGAGTGCCTTTCGGGTCTTTAAAACTTTAAGTTTTCTATAAATTGTGTTTAATTTGTGTGCAATTGCCACGTGATTATGGAATGGCAGTAACCGACTAAACTAAGCGACAAGGGTATGTTATTCACCCGTTGTCAATACTTAGGGGGATTAAGCTGAATTGAGTTGTCTTTAAGTTGATCCATCAATCTTCCCCGAAGCGTTTGGAAAAATGCTCAGTCTGGGAGGTGATTAGTGATTAATTCTCTGTGTCAGCGAGCTCAGGAATGATATGTGGTAGTGCTGAGAAAAGAAAAAGGGTAAATCTGCATTTATAGTAATGATGAACTGAAAAGAATTGGCCTTGGCTGTATAAACAGCACAATGTAATAATCTGCAACTAAACCCTCATTTTAAAAATAGTTGTGTGACAAAATGACTTGCAGTTTGTGCAGCAATAGAGAAAAGTATCTTCTAGAACTCAAGTTATCTTCACTCCCCTTTGTAAATAACTTTTCCAATAAGCCTGGAAATAAGAGAGTTAAGCAGAAAATGAAATGGTAGAATAATAATAATAAAAAAAAAAGTGCTGTCTTATTGGGTCATTTATCATTGTAACAGTAGTGCAGACTATTAGGGAGGGGAGGAGGTTTCTGTTAGCACGTTGTATTGGTTTACCTTGGTGATGTGCTTTCCTTTTGGAAAGGGGGCAACAGAAAGGGTGGTTTTCATCTCCTTGTATTCCTGTGGAAATGATGGGTGACCTCTCTGTCTATATACAGAGAAGAATTTTGACTTGATGTTCCACTGAAAGAAATTTTTAGGCTGAAAATGTTTGACTGGACTTGATAAGGTGGATAAGAACATGGTTACACACCAGAGAATGCCAGGAGTACATGTGGTTCTGAGGGGGAACTAATTTCATCTCTCTCTCTCTTTTTTTCTTTTTTTTTTTTTTTAAATTTTGTAATGAAGCTGTATCTCTAGATAATTGTAGCAGGTCTGGGAGACAAGCCATATAGGAAACATTTGGTCCTTGCGTTATGATGGGTTATTAGCTTCCTAACTCATTTTAGATAGTAAGGAACATTTATTTGCTCTATAAATTGCAGAAAATGTCTGCTCTGGTATTTAAAGCTATAGCAAAATCTACAGCATCATGAAAAGGAGTCATTAAAATCTGGTAAAATCTTACTTCAAAACTTACTTCTATACAAGTCCATTGACAGATAAATTTCCGGTTTTGTCTGCCATTGACTTGAAAAAGAGTACTTTTCTCTGTATTATTTTTGACCCGTTGGAATTGCACTACAGTAGTTGATCACTCACTGTATGTAGGTTGATCATGTTTTACATGGGTTATTCTGGCTTTCAGCTGTTTGAGTTGGGTCGTCCGTACTGATAGGAGTGATTGTTTCACCACAGAACAAGAACAGTTAACTGCATGATGGTCTGGAAAATTCAGATGTACAGAAGCACTGGAATCCTTCGATTAGAGTAAGTCAAACAAGTTAATTTGCTGGTCTTTCACTCCTGAGCCTACTGTGAGCTCATTTAGGGTGGCTAATAAATTGGAGTGTCGTCATGTTTTAATGGACACACAAGGTATGCTCTGACTTTACACCTGCGAGTGGCTTCTGAGAAAAACAAACTCCTCTCTGCAGCCTTTAGTGAATTAAGGGTTGTAGGCGAAGAGCGCCGACGGCTTGTAGGCAGGAATATTCTGCCGCTGCGTGGTCTGCCTGGGTCTATTTTAGCGGTGCGGCTCCTGGTTTTCCATAAACAATGGAAGCACCCAGAGTTTGATCAATTCTTGTTGAGCTTAATCCTGACTTCTTTGTGATTTGCGGTGAAAGTCGTCGTGAATGGCAGGTCGGTCTCGTTTTCCTGTAGGAGTTAAAAGGATGAATATTTGACACCTGGAGCCTGCTTGGGAAGTTCAGGAGGAAAAGGCATCCCTGAGGTTTTGGCTCTGCGTTCAGGCAGGATTTGAGCAATGGATCATGAGTGTGCAATGCTTCCCGGTCCCCATTCTCACAAATTTAATGTACGCGGCTCTAGTTGGACAACTTTACCTATGATAAGTGAAAAAACAAGTCTGTGCCTTGCGACCTCGTGTATTTCCTCCTGGTTGGGAAAGCCGGCATCCTTTGTGGTCACGTTTGTGTGTCCTCTGCGGATCGCGCGGGTTTATCTTCCTTCCCAGCACAGGCTGGACCAGCCCCACGAGCACCGGCAGGTCCAGAGCCCTCGTTGAAACCGGCAGGAATGCCGTGAACCAGATGGCTTAAGAAGTTTGAACTAATGGCAGTGCTCTGTTGCCAAAAATACAAATTCAGCTTGTCCTGTGCCAGCACGCTGATTTATTCGGGCTTTACCTGATCAGCGCTTCTTTTCCTGGAATACTAAATACTCAAAACAAATCCTGGTGTATCTTATTTGAGCAAGTTTGACATAGTGTTAGTTATAGGGAAAAGTTTATTTACAGCTGCCTTATTTTCACAGTTACCACTTTATTGTAGAGATACATGTTGAAATTGTTTATGGATACTTGTCAATGTGCGTGATGTATGTGCATCCCTTTACATTCTCCTACCAACCGTTTTGTCACCTATTTATGAAAACTTGTATTAAAACAGATCAGCTGTTGACAGACTGCAGTCTGTTAATGCTTCCTACAGCATCTTAATCTCTTCAGTTAATGTTTGCTCTTTCTAAAATATTTACTGCTTATTGGAAGATTAAATTGAACTGTTACATCATCGCCCAACGCCTGCCCAGCTCTATCACTTAATATACTGAAGAGGGTGAAAATACCTAATACCGTCTGCTGATAGGTTTTCCATTTTTGGTTTGTGTGCTGTGGTTACATGGTTGAATGAGTATTTGGTTAAGTTTGCAAATTCTTTCCCTCCTACAACAGAGTATGAGGTGTTAAAATGACTTGTGGTCTTCAATATTATATGTATATTTGCTTTGTACTATTACTATTTGCCTACTGAGTATAAGTTGGGCTTTTTTTCTTTTTAAAGGTACGTTTGGCCATAATTTATACTATATGAGAAGGAATTCATCTCACCGGTAGGGCAGTTCAAGTATAACTAGAAAGACAGCTTAGTCCAGCTGTAGGAAGTGGGATCTGAGCATTTGAGTTGTAGGAGTGTGCTATAGACCACGCTCCTTTCTAGGCTGTTTCTTGCTGTTAATTGACCCGGTAGACCTCTTTGGTGCAGTTTTGGCCTATTACAGACCTACTTTTATGAATTTTCATGAGTTTGATGATTCCACGTTTAACCTCTTGGTTCAATCACACGGGATGTTGTTATGCCTCATGTCGTCACGTCTTTCATTAGCATTTTAGGTTGAGATTCTTCTGCGCTGAAGCCCAAAAGAGTTTTCATTATGAGGATAAAAAGCTATAGCCGTTCATCTGCACTAGCGAATGGCAATAAGGGCAGCTCACTTTGGCTTTTGTGACTATTTTCCCCAAGTCTTAATGTTCGACTACCACTAATTCTCTATGGAACTTCAGGAAATAAAACCATCTTTATCTTCTTTATGAACAATTAAAAGACTTTTAAATCAATAACTGACAGAGCAAATGAGGACTATGTGTGAATGACGGAGGCATATTTGCTTTAAATAAGTATGTAACACAGTGCTCATAAAAACGGTTGATTGTTCACCTATCAAAAATGGTTGATTGTTCACTTATCATGTGTTTTTAATTCTAAGAATTAATAATCTTATTTTGAAAATGTGAGAGGAAAATTAAGGTGAGCTGGAGGCCTCTCTTTAGAAATTGGTGGTTTATTTAACCAGTTTTGGTTGAAAATACTTTAATAAGCTTGCCTTAGTCTTCAAGAACTTTCTAAAGCTACAATTAAGTGTATAGCAGATGGTCTCTGTTCAGAAGCAATTAAAACTAAATTTACTGACTCCTGAACTGCGGATGACTTAACACATGCTCTTTATTCAACATGCACATCATGTACTTCAAGAAAAAAACCCTGTTTAGGTGAGAATTCAGCAGTATGCTCCATAGCTCAGCTATAACTGACAAATGAAACTCAAAATTTGTTGAGAAAAGTAAAATTTGTTCACATGTGCACCTGTCTGTGTTTACAACTTCTCAGACTTACCCATTTCACTTCTGCATGAGGAGGAAAAATATAATTCCATAGGATTTGTTTTACAACTCTGCACTGCATGGAGGAAAACAAATTTCCTGTGGGAGGTTATGAAGTGTGTGTATAGCTACGCATGGAGCTATATACGTATAGTTATATAAAACATTATTATTATTTAGCAAGGATACCCATAATTTCTGAGAGTCTTATTATTTTAGGAATCAAGGGTTTGGGGGGTTGGCAGATGGTATGATGTTTACTTTGGTTATTTTTACACGGCGTGCTTGAACCTTTGGGTAACTGGGAAATAAAGTTGAAACTGTCTTTTAAAATTGTCTTTCTTAGGTTGGAACAAGATATTAAAAAATTAAAGGCTGACCTGCAAGCGAGCAGGCAGGTCGAACAGGAGCTACGTAGTCAGATCAGTTCGCTGACTAACACAGAGCGGGGAATTCGATCTGAAATGGGGCAGCTCCGGCAAGAAAACGAACTGCTTCAGAACAAGTATGTGCTTCTACTCAGCGGTGTTAATTAGTTGCTGATGACTGTAGTCTGGTAAAGGGGAGGTATTATGTTGAGACTACAAGATTTGAGGCACTTGTCTGCACGTCTAGCAAGACTCATTTGGGACTGTTCACAGCAGTTTGTTTTTAGTAAGTAAAATCCTCCGTTAAATACCATACCTCTTACCTTGCAGATTACACAATGCTGTACAAATGAAACAAAAAGACAAACAAATGATCAGCCAGTTGGAGAAGAAACTAAAGGCAGAGCAGGAGGCACGAGCCTTTGTAGAAAAACAATTAATGGAAGAAAAGAAAAGAAAGAAGTTGGAAGAAGCAACTGCTGCACGTGCTGTCGCATTTGCTGCTGCTACGAGGTACTTTGTTCTAGCCCAGATGCAAGCTCAGACTTGAAGCCCAGAAAATGACTGAAATGTAGCTGTTGCTGCTGAGTTGTGTTTTGGGGGGATTTGGGGAGGCGTTCTTCGCTCTTCTGCACATAAAGGAGTAATCTGTATTTGATTTAACAAAAAAAAAACCCAAAACCACCAAAAAAAAGGAGCTTTATGTGTGCTCAGAGGTTTATTTGTATTAAGGCAGCTGAAGGACTGGGAGATCCATCCCCTTCCATGAAGCTGGGTCTCAGTACTCGTATACTTTACGTTTTCAGGGTGTAAAGGATGAATATGCTCTAAATTATCTGCTGTATCTTGACTGCGCTAACAGAGATGATGTACCCTGCATGGGTTGGTCTGCTTTAAAAAGTGGAACATCCCCTTTCAGGTGGGGACGGGGCATCAAGGATTCATGCAGCGATGTTGGCCAAAATACTGTCTTGATCTCACATCTTGATAGTCTTCTGCTCTAGCCGAGGACTGCCGGCGCTCAGCACACTGGTGTTTCAGTAGTAACGGAGGTGTGTAGATGGGAGATTTTTCAAGATGAAAGCATGGCACGAATGGGGATGACTTTAATCTGCAGTGCTCCAAATGTCTAAAAAAAATTATTTCTGCTTTTCTATTCTCTGTATTTCATGAACATTCCAAATTTCCTAATACTTCAGGCATAACATTGAGAACTTTTTGCAGCTTTTTGCATTGTTGCCATAAGGGAAATTATCTTGCTGAAAAGAACAAAGTTAGCTTCTTCCTTTTTATCCTTCAATATTTGTAGTAATTTTCATACTATCAACAGTTCAGGAATGACAGCCTCATTCTTATTTCATCTTCTTCTCTTTTCATGTTTTTTTTCTGCAGAGGAGAATGTACTGAAACTCTACGAAATCGTATCCGAGAGCTGGAGACAGAGTGCAAGAAGCTAACAATTGACATAAAGCTGAAAGAAGATCAGATACGAGAACTAGAAATGAAAGTTCAGGTAATGAGAAAGCACCAGGGACTTAGATCAGCATCACAATGAGGGCTTTCAGCCCTCTGAAATTGGTGGATCTGCATAAGAGGCAATCAACACCTTCAAGAATTACGCTCTTCAGATGTCTGTCTTGCATGTCTCACATCAGGCTTTGTAAGAACGTGGGTATGAGAAAGGTTAATAGGCTCAGTTCCACACTATTCAATTGTTTAAATTATTGGAATTTTTTTTTTCCCCAAAACCAATGGTCTGGGTAGACTGAGAGTATAATCCATAAACAACATTTTTTGTCTAATGCGAGGAGCTTGTTGCCAGTCTGTATCATCATAAACTTTACTGTTAGCGAGTAAGATTGCTTGCTCAATGCAGTCTTAATCACTGGCCAGGCTTTTTTTTTTTTTCTTTTTAGTGACAGTGCTTGAATATTGAAGGTACATTGTGGTAGACTTGCAGCAGACACATCGTCTGGCATGTTAAGAGTTTAAGAGCTCAAATGTGTGAGTTAAAGTTGACCTTATTCCTTTAAAATGTCTGTTCCTAAAGATGTACTCGGACTGAACTGACAATTTGCTTGAATGTGTCTTTTTAATGTCTTGTGGTTCTTTAGACACTCTTCAAAAATCCACCTGGTGTTATTGTGAACTTGTTTCCAAATAACATACGCAGCTTGTTGTTCCTGTGTTTACCAAACCCTTGAAAACAAGCGTGGTTTATCTATGGAGAATATGAACATGGCTTTTAAATAATTAAAACCAGCTATAATCAAGCTTTTCAATTTTATAAGCATCTTCAATTTTTTAAAAAAGCTTTTTGTTACTGGTATCAGTATTTCCCTGGTTGTATTATTCTTTCTTCTTTTAAAAGCATAGCATTTTTTTTTCGTGTATAGTATTTCCTTTTTTCTTGGCCAAAATGTTCATGCATACTGCCCAGCCACAACGTGCCTGGCTCTTATGTGCGGAAAACTTGCTCCCTCCTTTTCACTTTTCTGAATTTCTGGGTTTGCAGCACAGTTAGGTTCAGTGTGGGAAGTATTCTGAGATAAAGAAATCCCCACTCATCAGCCAGCTGAAATAGCTTAAAATGCAGTGTTCCGTCAGTCACTTTAAACTCTCTAGCCAGAGATCAGTTCCCATTCTAGCCATTTTGCTTGTGGGAAGTGTTTTCATATTCCAGAGCTTGGCTCAGGGAACTCTGCGGCTGCTTAGCTGGCACTTGGAAGTGCTGAGGAGGATTTCTGGGTGGAGGGTCTCGATACGGATGATAGAGGGTTGAGAAGCAGAATAAGTGGTACTTGCTCTCCACACTGTAATTATGCGTCGTACAATATGGCTTTAATCACTTGTATGATGGCCATGTATAATTACTGGAGGTAATATTACAGTGTCCTTAATTAACCATCATTTTAATTTTACAGTATTAATACCAGGCCCAGTGGTGTGCTGTGGAAGAGAAAGACTTCTCGGCGTATCTCATGTGTAAAGTCGATGAGAGTAACATTTGTCCTAATTACTCCTACAGGAACTGCGGAAGTACAAGGAAAATGAGAAGGATACGGAGGTGTTAATGTCAGCACTTTCAGCCATGCAGGATAAAACACAGCACTTAGAGAACAGCCTGAGTGCAGAGACGAGAATCAAGCTGGATCTGTTCTCTGCGTTAGGAGATGCAAAACGGCAGCTTGAGATTGCCCAAGGTAACGTGGGATAGTTTAATTCAACATACAGCACTGACTGCAATTGGGCAAATACAACAGAAAAGAGAATCCTACCTTTTTATTGAAGGTTGAGCTACGGCCTCCACTCAGCATTTCATCTTTCAGGGGTTTTTGTGGTGTAGAGCTTTGTGAACGTGAGCCTAAGCAATCCAGCTCATCAGCTGAGCTAATTTCCCCAAGCTATTGAACTGAAGACAATAAACATCGAGATGGGCATTTAAGTTAATTTATGATTGTTTTCTACACTTCTATAAACCATTACCTTAAAGCTGGACTTGCCATCTATTACGCCCCTTCCCTCAAATCCTAATAATACTTTCTTACTGCTTAAATTAAATAACAACCTGACTGGGGAGGGGGCAGAAATAACCCAACCTGGTTTAAACTTCCCGCTGGTTGAGGTCTTGTGGGCGCTGGTGTCTGTGTTGGGCTGGTGTTGCAGCCACCAGAGGGAGCATGAAGCCAGCATAAAACCCTGCCTGGGCTGTCCTTTGTTCAGCTGTGCAGGCCGTGAAGCAAAATTAAATAACCTTTTAATTTAGTAACTGGTTAATTTCCTTGCAGAAGTTTGCTTGGTTGCAGGAAAATTTGGTTAGAGTGAGATTGGTTTGTTTCATTTCATTGGTGTTTCTCTTTATGTAGTTTCATAAATTTCTGTAGTGATGCTGCGTGTGTGGGAAGGGGCTTTAGAAAAATGGTGAGAATAGAAGAGTTTTGAAAATAAAGTGAACAACGCATTTAATAAGTGAACACCAGTGCTCCTGTGAGGCGCTTGTAGAATGTGAAGGGAAAAAGTGGAGAGAAAAAAGTTGAGCCGTAGAAATAATCATTTTGGTACGGTGCAGCTGGGAATCCGAGCGCTGCGAAGTCTAACGAAGCGCTGTGTCTAGTGGTGGTGCTCATAACTGGAGGTAATTAAACACAGTTCTGTGCCACAGAGCGGGAGTTACGTGGGTTGGGCTTTTACTAATGGTCACGTCAGAGCCCCGAATGTCGCCTGGGTGTTTGGCTCCGACAGCTCTTGTCGTCGAACAGTTGGTGGAGGGTGGAAACACGCTGCTGGTTCTAAGCGATGTTATTTGCTGTTTTCAGGGCAAATCATTCAAAAAGATCAGGAAATCAAGGACCTAAAACAGAAGATTGCAGAAGTTATGGCAGTAATGCCCAGCATAACGTACACTGCAGCCACCAGCACTCTGAGTCCTGTTTCCCCACATTACTCTTCCAAATTTGTGGAGACCAGCCCTTCTGGACTTGATCCCAATGCCTCTGTTTATCAGCCCTTGAAGAAATGAATGCCAATTTTCTTTTTGCCCAGTAATTTTGTCATGCTGAAGGCATCACACAGGAGTGTCTCTTGCAGTCAAGATGAAATTGTATTGTGTGAGACTGTATTTGTTGTCATTTAAAACAGGATAAAAGAACATCTGGATTGACTAGAACTGCCCATCAGTTTTTCTTGTAAATTTTTAGAAAACCTCACAGAACTTTGCAATTTATTTTCCTTGGCCAATGCATTAAAAACAATTCTTGGTTTTCAAGTAGCCAATTTTGCCTTTTTATGTACTCTTGCATGGTTTCCTCTTGAAAAATACAGGGCTTTGCTTGATTTTGAACCCTTTCTTGATTTTTTTTTTTAATGATCAAGCTGAATTTACAGATTCATCAAGAAATAGTGAGGAAAAACCTTTAGTTTTTACAGTGAAAGGGTTAAATAATCTAACAAAGCTTTGATTTATAGATGTATTAAATACAAATATGTGATGTTGCGGAAGATAATTTGATTACCCCTCAAAGGACCAAACAAATTTCAGGGGCGTTGTTTAAGGGAAAGAATAAGAGAATAGATGATGTGACGGTGGTTGTTGTGTGAAATATTTATATTCCCATTGGTGTTTTTAGTCATTGAGAATTGCTAACAGTCTTGTTCACAGTGCCTTGGGAAAAGACATTTCAAGAGGAAACTTGATAGTTTAAACTATTTTTTCCCCCTTCACTGTCATCTAGCTTATATATCAAGCTCATTACAGAGTCTACTGCAAATTGTACATGGTAATTTGGATGTTCATTATAAACCAAGGTTACATCTTCTGTTTATTTTGATATAAACTCAGCAGTGTTCTGTAACTTGCCTTGATTATACTGCATCGTGGAAGGCACAATAGTAATACAGGAAGCGTTATTGTGAAGGCGGAACTGTGCAATGTACTGTATACAAGAGACTGTAAAGCTGGCTAATAAAAGCTGCAGTTCTGGGTTTTTTTTATTTTAGTCAACTGTGATTTACACTTTATATCACCTTGTGTTTGACAGGTTAAATGGAGCTGAATATTTTTCAGCCGTTGTGCCAAGGAGTTTTTAAGGAGTTTTAAAGGACACTCACAAATTGCACAAAGGTTTAATTTAAAATGTATATTATACATTGATAGAAAGTGTTTGCACTGGCAACTTCTGAAGTGTTTCAGATTTTTTTT
>VZSF01000516.1:94777-119604 GCA_013398295.1 Chionis minor
TTTTGTGGTTTTTTTTTTGGGGGGGGGGGGGGGGGGGGGGTTGGGGGGGGTGGGAAGCAAAATTGTATTGGAAATTAGCAGAATTATAAACCCAAGATTATGATTTTGCAAACATGCAGTGGACTCTGGAAGGACAAAGTTCTTCGTAAAGAATTTTTAAAAAAGTTTCATGTTAATTGGCATGTATGCCTCATTAAAAAAAAAAACCAAGTAGGACACGCAAGTCAATAGAAGTATTAAAGTTTCATCATTTTAATCACAGATATTCTTTTGGGATAAAACTTCTAGCTTTAGCCAGGTGTGCATGTTGCTGTCATTTGCATTTTTGAATCATCTTGTGTAATTGTCACCATAAAAGTGTTACTCAGAAATGTCATAGGTTTTTCATCTTTGTGCAAGACATGAAATATTGTCACTGACTTTTTGTGTTGAGGTTCCCCCATTTTGCTGCCTACTTTGGCAAAATTTTCGTTCAATACTTGGTCTTGGCTGCATTCTTTTTTTCTGTGGGGTTTACAAAGAATAAACATTTTCTTGCAGATTAAAACAAAAAAAAATTTTTTTTTTTTTGCCTTTTTAACTGCCCTGATTTAACCTGGTATAAAGAACACATTTTGTTTAAAAGAGCGCTCTGTTATTCCAGGTAAGTCTTCTCTTTTGCAACAGAACTTCACTTGTGTGAAACAGGAGGAAGAACAGATGGGTTTTCTGTATTCGATGTATAAACTTCGCAAGCTACCCTGTCTGTGGGCTCTAAAGAAAGCAGAAAAAGGTAAACTTCTTGAGAATTGCCGAAGGATGTCTTTAAGGTTAGCCTTTGTTCTTTCTAGCCATTCTCCTTACTGCAAAAGCAAAGCAGAGGTGGATGATTTGGAGGTTTAAGGACTGTCCTTGTCTAGACAAAAAGAAAGAAAACTTGTCCCTGGTTTTCAGTATCTGCTTAATCCTTGTAGCAGCCACAGTTGGTGGTGTAAAATCTTTTTCTTGGGAATCCTGCAGTTGTATTCAGGGTAAATGAGCCATTTTGTGTATCTTCTGCTTTGCCTGCTGCCATAGCTGGTCCTGACACGTGTGTTTTTTCTCTGACTGCATCTGTTCTAACTTCTACTCCAACCCGCAGCAGTTAGACCCTCTGGGTAACGTTTTTCAGGTACCAAGAAATTCCAACTTCAACTATTCTGTGAGTCCGCTGCAAGCACTGCCAGAACCTCCCAGTTCCCAGAGGACACATGGATTTTACTTTTTTTTTTGTATTATTTTTCTTTCTTCTCAAAGCACCACCCATCTGACATACACATAGATCATTTCCCACTCTAAAAGGAAAAAATTCAAAATGCATCATAGATGCGTTGCCATTTGAACAGATTGTGTTGCAGTGCAGCAGTAGGTGCGTTCCCTAGTACCCTCCTCAGTTCAAATGGATATATTCCTTTAGGAAAGGTAAAAGTATTTGCAGGCACCAGTCTGAAGGGTAAGTGGAGTGAGTGGAAGGAGATAATTTAAGCACTCAAATCTTATACCAGCCAGCCTCTGGATCTTTAAATATTTAAATGTCTGAAATGGAAAATATCTTAATGACTCATCATAAATTGTACTTGCAAGATTAATATATGGGGAATTTAAGTATGTAAGCCTGCAGAAGGGTCACCTAGGATATTTTGGTTTTTCTACAGTCAATTTTGAAATACTGCTGCAGAATAAATACTCGAGAGAGATCTGCCAAAGAAAAACTGAAGTGTCCAAAACTTTTTCCAGCCAGCATAAGTCTGGGGGGAAAAAATGGTAATGGAAAGTCAGGGCTTATATGTAATCATTTTGAGCACCTCGGGGTTTATCCTCACTAAAATTCTAAGTAGAGCGGAAAGCAATATGTAATTTTATTTTTAATATTTAAAGGAAAAGCTCCTTTTATTCATTGAAGCTATTCTATAACTATGCTAAGATGAACCAGCTCCCCTTTCTCAGCGTATTTCATGGTGATGGGGAAGGGAGGGCTTCAATGCAGGTATTGAACTCGGTCTTGCTTCATCAAATAACTTCCAGAAAGTAAAAATTTCTGCTTTGAGCGACGTGCCCTCTGTGGGCAGCTGGAAATGAAGCTGGCGATACGAACTTCAGCGCGGGAAAGCAGGTGAACTTCCACCTACCTTTAAATAGCTGTTTCCTCGAAAGTGCTTAAGCAGAACAAACTTGTGGTTTGGGTTTTTTGGGGTTTTTTTCTTCTTTTTTCTTCCTCAATTGTTAAATCAGATTGGAAGTTGCTTGCTTACCCCAGTGTTGCCTTAAGCACGCTGGATTTCCGCACTAGAGCGACTGGCTCCAAGACAGTTCCTTTGACCAAAAGGAAACGTGTCTCCCGGCATTTCCTGATCCTGGCATTACTGCGTCCAGGAACTGGCTGCCCCAAATAGGCTGGCGTTGGTATTTGTATGCAACAGATGGATTATTTTTTTTTGCACTTGGAATGAGTCTGACTTTTATTTTCAATAGTATTTGATAGAAAACACTCTGTAAAACCAGTTTAACCCTTTTCCTTTACCAGTAGTGCCTGCTGTTGAGAATAAGACTGTTCCCAAGACGAGCAGCTGAGAGGGGGAAGAGCCGAATCCAAAGTTAAGGGCCCTGCATTTCACCCCATCCAGAGGGGTTTGTGTGCTGCTGGCACTAAGCACCACGCTCGTCTGCAGCAGTGAGTTGTTGCATTTTTTGGTTTCTGAATTATTTTTATTTAAAACTTACAAGTTTTCATTACAAGCCCCGTGGTTATTAAACACTGACACAGGAGTTAGCGCGCGGTGGAGGATGGGTTCCTTGACTGCTGGGCACTTCCCTTTCTTGTATTGCAATTTGGAAGTCAAGGTCAGGAACAGACCTTCAGCAAGTTAATACATCATAGATTAAAAAAAAAAAGAAATCCGAGATGCCGCAGTATCTTAATTGAATCAGCTTCTATGATGCACTAAAATAATACGCAACCATTTAGACTAAAGCATTTCTAATAAAGGGGGAATAGACAGGAAAGAAAGGGCGAGAATCCATTTCAATCAAGTTCAAATGTAAGTGGCTCATTTACCTTATAATCCTTTGGAGTGGTAATTATGCTGTTGTCAGGTTCAGAAAATAGTGGGTTTTACTGCTTACAATGAAATTCTTTACACTGTATGTCCTACGTAATTAACAAGACATTATTTCCCATCAAAATTTAGCTGGTATGAACAATAATGGTTGGATTATAATAAAATAATAGTGGCAGTTAGTGAAAGCATAGCCTGCTCGCCTTATGTTTCTGGAAATGCTCCGGGAGCAGTACAGTTTTGGTGGGGAAATGCAGCTTTTCTTGCTCTAGCACAAAGTTTATCAATTTCCTAAAGAACCCTGACCAGAAACCACCTGTCAGCTGCAGGTGAATTTTCTTACCCTTTGCTTTCAAGCCGTTCCATTCACAGGCTGATTGAAACATTCCTTATGCAAAATGCACAGCAAGCAGTTTAAAGACAATTTAAGACGGTGCTAAAACCAAGGGATTCTTGCAAGATTGAAATAACCAGCATTTTACAATCTTTATCTCCGTCATTGCTTGCTTAATCTGATCTGTTTCCTCATGTATTTGCCACTATATCCTAACTTTCATTAACCTGGACTAAGCAATTGGTCTTCTTGATGACCTTTTTAGGTGGTCTCTCTCTTTTTTGTAACCTATTCGGGTGTATTGTCACTTAAACCCATCTGTTTATCTATATTTATTTTTTTTAATAGGCTTGGGGTTGGTGGTTTTTTTGTTCTTAGACCTCTCTATGAATTAACTGCTACATAGGATCATTGCAAATTATTTTTATCATGAGAAGATTTATTTTCCATCTGCTTTTAGTCCCGTGTATCAAAAAGCAAACTGAAGCGATTATATAGGCTGCATCCTTTACATGGATTTAACTGCCCGGAAATGCATTTCTGCATTTTTTACATCCTTTAAATCCATGGAAATGCATTTCTGTCTGCAAAGCCCCTGGGGCTCTCAGGAGGGCCCTGCATCTCTCAAAGAGCCTAATCATACGCCGTCCTTAAAAATTTAATGTTTAAAATGTGGAACTCTTTCGATGGGGTAGTGGAGTAGTCTTGTTGGCAGTTAGCTCGAAGCAAAAAGAAATCCAAGTAGCCCTAAATGCCAGGTAAATTCGGATCTGAGACTCAATGTTGTGGTTGATGGTGGTTCTCGGTTAGAATGGAAATATTTGGGATCTGGGGGGCCCGAAGAGAACGTCTGGAGAGTCTTCTGGAAGTGAGAACTTGGTGAAAGGAAAAGTGCTTTGTGTCCTCTCCGGAACAGCCACGAGAGGGCTCAGGATGCCTGGAGGGAGCCTGGCCCTGTCTAGGGAGCAAACCGGGATCCTTACTCGGCCACCAAAATACGGGAAAAAATTCCAGTTCTTTTTAAGCAGAGATCTGAATGTTATTTCATGGTCTTTCTGTTATGTGAAAGAATAGGAAATGAACGTTGGGAAGGCCAGAGATGTCAGAAATACGTGGATTTGTGTGATAATAAATGTATAATCGATACGCAAACTTTCTCTCCAGGTGAGGCTGTACCAAAATTTAAAGGAAGGGAAGAAGGAAGGCTTTGCTCTGTTCTCCGTATCCAAAAGCCTTTTTGTTTCAGAAACCAAAGCAATACAGATCCTTGGTTGAAGTTTGATGCGAACACAGGAAACTTTCCACCTTGTATAAGCCTACAGTAGCTCACCCACCTTCTCTCCGTGGGGACGGTACTTACCTGCGGAACTGCCTTTCCCGGGCGTCTGCCCGCTGCGGCTGCGCTTTGCCGGTAGCTCTTTTCCCTTGGGAACACTGAAATCACAGCCTAAATACCTTTCAGAGCCCCGTGGCTTTTCGTGATACACTACACCCCATTTTGTCTTTGCTATCCGAAAGGGTGGAATGGTCACCTTCCATAAAAGACAGGTATTTAGAAAGGCAGGTGAAAAACATTCAGCCTTGGACCAAAGTGGAGTTTATGATCCAATATCTGACCTCGTAGGGCTAAAAACAAGCTGCTGAACCGCTCCTCTGTTTGCAAAGTGGTACAATACGTATCTTGACTTGCGTGGAGGAGCTCGTTTGGATTTCTGTTGGAGAGCAATTCTTCTCCTCAAAGTTCAATTTATAGTAAAGTTGCCCGGTGTGAAAATTCACCACATTAAAAATACTCTATGTTTACAAATACTCTTTTTTAACCTTAGACAAATTAACACTTTATACCAAATCTTAACAGGGGACGGGGAGGAACTGCACCAGTGCTGTCATACGGCTTATTAATGCCCCGTTGTGGCGCTGACCTTCGCGAGCGCGTTCCTTTGGCTTCCTCATTTAAATGCAATTTTCCACGCTGGCTCCTTAAAACCCCGCGCTTTGTCTGGTGCGTACAGCCGGCATCGCCACGCAGCTGTACGGCAGGAGCCAGCGGGTGGGAGGTTATTCTTTGAAGAAGATGAGGATTACGGAATTAATTTGCTTTCCCTTTTTCCCCTCCTCCCCCTTCCATTTAGTTATTTTTAGCTCCTTTTTTATTACTTACATTGGTAATCTATAAGTAGCGCTTACAAGTCTGGACCAAACTCGGGGGATTTGTGCCTTGTGTTATGTGTATTGAGACAACGAGGGGGCTTTTTGCCCCGAAGTGCTCGGAGCCTGAGCGGACTTGCAGAAGAAGAGGTGGAGAAGAAGAAGAATCCCTCAAACACGCAGCACAGCAGCGTTCCCACTTTACAGCTTGGCTGGCAAGGCACAAGCATTCCGGGTTTGTTTCCCCTCCGCTGCCGCCTGGAAGACGGCTCTGCCGAGGCTGGGTTTGCAGAGGAGCTCCCCGCACATCCCCGTGCCCAGACGGAAGCTGAGCTCCTCGGAAAACTCATCTTGCCCAGTGAATTTCGTCGTGTTCAAGCCCTTGGCAGAGCTGGCACTTTGAATAAGACCTAGAGATTCCGGCTTAAACTGCTGCTACGACTGAAGATTCATGTCCGCGGCTCCGGGGAGTCAGTATATCAGTGCGAGTGCGGAGTATAAAAACGGCCCTGCCCTTTCCTGATGGCATTTTTACATGTCATTAGCACAACTTTCCCGACCGCTTGCAGCAAAGTGAGACCTTAAGGCTCTTTCCATTAGCAGACACCTGGCTTACCAGGTACGGATGATCCCTTTAATGCTTCACAAGGACACTTTTTTTTTTCCCAGATGCCTGTTTGAATTTGCCGAATTTTGTTAAGTGTTATTCACCTATGTTTTGCCATTACATTAAAAAAAATTCTATGCATTACAGGTGACCTTTTTGACATGTATTTCTGCATGCCTGGCAGGTGCAGATTGATAAAGCCCGATACTCTTACTTTTGTGGCTTTAATACAGAAATTTGAAAGTATGTTTCCTGCTCTCTTTTACCTGGTCTTCCTACAGAAATATAAGTAAATGGCTGGGTGTCTGTCTGTCTGCTTCAGCTGAATTTTTAAATCCCTTTCCATTAAAACTGGCAGGAAATCAGTAATGCTAAAGATACGCAAGTTCCTACAAGCTGTGAGAAAACGGGCAGTTGAGCGGAGAAGTGGGAGACCGGTGGCTGCCGCAGGAAGAGCCTCGCGTAGAGCTCGAGCCTTCTTAGGCTTTGTAGTTAATCAGGAGACCGACCCGTATCCACGGGATGGCAGATCCTGCAGGTTAGTGTGTTCGGACAACTCCGTGGTGTTCAAAGCCTCTTTAAAACCAAGTTGTACTTGTTAAGACGAAGGCTTGGCTGATGACAAATGGACATTATTCCTTCTCAGGCAGTAGTCTTGCCATTCATGCTTTGCTTTTGAAGCATCAAATCCGCTTTGATTTGCTGCAAAAACTTCATTTTGCATATTGGACTTTAGAGGGTCACGGCCAGTGTTGAGTGGTGACAAGAAACCAGGATCATGGGAACTTTAATACCATCTTCCTCATGAGGAGTATGTATGTATCCTGGAGAAAATCATTTAGCTTCTCTCTACTTGGCTGCCCACCTGCAAAATGGGATTTTTGTTTCTTGGCTTCTCAGGGAAATATTTTAAAGCTTGGTCAGTGTTTATTGCTGCTTTAAAAGCTTAGAGCATGATTAAAATGTTCAGTATTCCTGAGGGGGACTTCACCTGGCTCAGACATACAGGAACGCAGAGGCTGCACGGAATATAGTTTACAGGTAGGAATTTCTCTGGCAGATATTTTGTAGAGTATCTGGCTTCCTCCTATGTATTATCTTGCCCACAGCAGCAAAACTCTAGTAACGATAAAAGAAAAACTTAAATATATGCATACTTTTAGCAAAAGAGTCTGATATCTTCTGGTCCCTCTGTTTTTAATTTGTTTCTGATTTACCATAGCTAAAGAAAAAAGGAGGGAAAGGTAGTCATGCGATGGGGAACAGCAGGACCCCCACTCAGGCATTGACAGGGGAGAAGCTGGCGGAATTGAAACCATGGGTTTTACTACATTTTATGGCACGATGTAATGCATTAACAGTCTGATTTTCATGCTGTGTCTCTAAATGGCAGCAATACTTAGAAAGTCAAAACGCTCCTCAAGTATTCAAACACAAAAGCAAGAGTTATTCACTGCAGAGGGAGCCTGTTCAATTATCCCACATGTACCAAACCACTCAAAGGGGACCATTATCTGGTGGTTCAAGCAGAGCTCTGCAAAGCCCTGAGCAAAACTAGGTTCTGCTCCCAGCCCTGTCACTGTGACTCGCTGTAAAAAGGGGGTTTTTAGCTGAAAAATGGTAAGGCAGCTTCTTGCCCCGTAGAAACCGATCTGGAGAGTTAATGGGAAGACATAGGAGGGAGAAGGATTAAGCAGCAGAATTTTCTCAGCACTTCCTCCTTATTTTTTTTCAGCTTTGGGTGTTTAATAGTAGTTCCATTAACCAATTCTTGCTGATTCCCTTCTGCCCTTAGCTGAGGTCACTTTGCAATTTCTATGTATTTCAGTTGCACCGGCCATGTGCCTGCCCTGCTCTGAAGCAGAGGGTGATCCAAGGAAGCAAGAAGAGTAAGAGTGAGAAATACTGTTCTCCCCAGTTCGTGTATCCGATCTGGTTGACTTGTGAATCCGATCTGCTAAGCTTGTGAAACAGCAACTTTATTTGTTCTGTGATAGCCCTTAAAAGAGCTGTTGGACAGGGATTCAAAGCCATCCCTGGCAACTCAGCAACGGCATGCTTTGGGGTCCCTGTTGCTTTTGGTTTGACCTTTAAAATTCCTGGGGCGCCCAGCGCAACTGCAAAGTCCCGCAAGCCAATGCAATTGCTGAGCCGAGATACCTTGTTTGACAGATAGAAGTTATGCCCTGCCAGCTGGGCTTTCAGTGCGGCACCGCTCCGAAGACGACCGTCTCCCTCCACTCATTGCTTGACTCGTTAGAGAAGCAGTTCCTTTATCCTCCAGCAGGTAATTTGCTTTGCGGACCTCTTTCTTCGCCTGCCTCGCTTTTTGCATCCAGTAAGCAGCTGATGGAATTTCAGCCTGTTGAAAGTTTGTGGTCTTCCTTGATTGGATTTTGGATTGCACGGCTGCCAGTAATACTATTTCTCAAAGTCCAGGCTTTGGAAATTACTTAGCCTTATGTTTGGCAGTTCAGTTAATAAGCTGCATAATTACAGTTCTAGGAGCAGATCCAGTACCTTTAGAAAGTGCAGTGGAATCTAAATACCGTCTTCCTTCTCTGCCTTGAAATGGTATTCATTTCTTTCTCCTCTCAGTGGCAACAGAATTAATTTTGGAGAGACCTGTTGCTTGAAGTGGAGTCAGTGGATTAATAAAAGCGTTAATTATTAAAGCCTGCAAATGCTCCCTAATGATTGTTTGCTGCAGATTTAATGTTTGATTGGAGAAGGTCATCTGCAAGCCCGAGTAGAAAACCTGTCTCTGTAATAGCAGGTGAAAGCACAATTACCTTCTCTTGATGATACGCACCGCTACACTCCGCCTGATCATCCTAAACAATGAGCATGGAGGAAGAGCTGCTTTGCCGTGGGACAGCCGCAACCCCAAAAGGTCACTCTTTTTAATTAAGTGGGAGCAATTACATCCGTTACTGCGCTTCCTAGAAGGAGGCGTGGGCCCATCACTGGATCCCCACCTGAAAATGAACCTCACTCAGACTGAGGGCGCCTCGTTGTGTTTTGCAGCCCTTTGGGCTGCGCCGCACGCAGTTTCCTGAGAGCTCAACCACCGTGTGGCAGATGCGCGGAGGAAACGAGCAGATGCTGTGTTTCTACGCCCGCAATCTGTGCCGAAGTGACGTGCCGCCAGAAGTCTCCAGCAACAAGCTGTGCTGCAAAAACTTAGCTTGCGGTGCGACTGGGGCGGAAGGCGGCGTCCCAAAAACTCCGCGTGCAGTTGCCCGTCTACGATCGTCAGGTGTCATTGAACTGAACGGCACCAGCAGGTATTTTCCCCGAAAGAGATGGGCGTCCCATTGCTGCAGCTGAAGAATGATCTTCTCTGTTAGTTCGAGGTCGAAGGCACGCTGCTGAGCCTTTCTCATCTGATCTCCTAAGGGCAAGTTAACTGCGGGCTAGCCAGAGCCTGTGACGGTGTTTCAGTACCAAATCCTGCACTTTGGCTATTTTCCTCCACTAAAAGTTAATTGGAAAGGACACCAAGCGTCTAGCTTAACATTTGGATTTTCCTGAAATGATGGTTGGTAGTACTAAGGGTGGGAAGAGACCTCAGCTTTTCCCAACCCTGCCACTCACTCTCTTTGTGGTTTCGGGCAAAGCATTTAACCTGTCTGTGCTTTGAAGCTTTTTTTTTTTTCCCCCCCTGTTTAAAATCGGGATGATAACGCACAACCTTGAGAAAATACCTTGAGAGCCTCGTAGGAAGGGCGTTGTCACAGCGCTGCCAAGTTCTGTAGTTGTTGGGAGACCGGATGTTTAACTTTAGAATTTAAAACAAAACAAAACCCTCTGTGAGTGAAGCGGTGCGTGTAGCTGCTGGGTTTTAGGCATTAGTAATGTTGCAAGTCCCTGTGGACGCTCCCTAGCTTATTGCTTCATCAGAGGGATGAAAACAGTGTGTTTTGCAGGAGGAAGCGTAGTCAGAGGAGGAATATCAAGAGGTGAGTCTCTGCCAGAGGTGAACAGTCAGAAATGAAAAGGAGGGGAGCAGCCACACGCTCTTTGGTGCGGCTCCACCTCGAGTGAACAAAAGTCACAATGAAAGAACCTTCTTTATAGTAAACAAGGTAGTCAGGATGTAAAAACAGAGCTGAAAAGGGTGGGTGCTGACATGAAGAAATAAAAGCTGCTGCTGCTTTGTCTTTCAGAGTTAACAAGGGCTTTGGAAGCCCTGTTCCCCAGGAGGAAGAGGATGAGGGACACCTTAGATGTCTCCTGTGACACCTAGCACCAGGAGAAGCCCTCTCAGTCCGATAAAGGATCATGAGAGATCATCAGGTGGGAGAGAATTGAAATAATTCTGACCATTTGATGTAGGAAAGCTCTTGTCTGTCGTGGATTGTCTGTGCAATTGCTACAACTTTTAGGGATCTCTTCATGAACCTCTTAGATGTTCCTAGGCAGGCTCAAAGGAACGGTTCCTGTCTCCTGGGATTTTGGCCCCTTGCTTTGCAGCTTCAAATTAAGCCGACAAAAGGGGATTGAGCGGAATCCGAGCTGCACGTGCTCCCAGCGTAGGGAAATACAGCGAGAAATCTCCTGACTGATTCTGACAAACAGGAGCCGCGGCAGCGAGAAAACAAACACGCAGTGTCTGGGACTTCAGAGGTTTTGTACGTTCAGCCAACTGAGATTTACCAGCCGCCTTTTCACTGTAATTCACAGGGACATGGGAATGTTTCAGCCACGCCAGCGCTGCTGGGCGGTGAATGAGCGTGCGACGCCGGCAGCCGGGGCAGTTCCTGCTCGTAGCTGGGACTACAGGAGCGCGGGGCGAAGCAGCCTGTCTGTGCTCTGCCAGAGCCTCCAATTAAACCTCTCAAGCCTGTTATAATGACCCCGAGGCACAGCTCCAGCGGGAGGTCTCTCCCTTTCGCTCCCCTAATTTACGCTTGCTGTTGATCACTTCATATCCCTCATTCCAGCCCTTCGCTCAGCAGAAGGAAGGTCAACAAGGGAGAGCGGAGTTCTTGGCTCGCGCATCTGCCGTGCCGGGCTCTTGAGGAAGCGTCCGACACTTGCGGATGTCTGCAGTGTCTGGTGAAGGATGTCGGGATTCTACCCGTGGAGTAGGTCAGTATTTGTGAGCTGGCGGTGCCAGAGCCTCTTGTTCATGGAAGGATGTGGACAACAAGTGGCAGGGACTCAAGACTTCATCTGCGAGTACCTTCATGAGGTGCATTTCAGAGCCTACAAAAATGACCGATTTACTGATTTCTTCCCAGTCTGATCCTGGTGGGGTACGGGCCAGGCTGCACAAGAAGGGTGGGTGGGTTTGGTTTTTTTTTTTTAAGAGTCTAGTCAGCAGAAAAAAGGGCCAGAAATACATCTTGGCAGAGAAAAGCCTCCAAACCCCGTATCGAATTGAAGCTGCAGAAAGAAGGAAGGTTGGCAAAACGTTAATTATCTAAATTGGAGTTCAGCCAGGACCCTGGGGCTCACCCTCCTCCTCCTCCTGTGAAAGCGCCCTTGGCTGTTCAATAGCTATACTGGGTCCAACCGCTTGGTTGTATGTATCCCGTGAAAGGCCGGAGTTGCTGGAGCAGGAGAAGCCCCTCGGCTTTCTGCTGGAGCTAAGGCTATGGAGTAGCACCTACCCAATCTTCCCTCGCTCCCGCTTGCAGCACCTGAATTCTCTTTGGCAACCTCTACCCGGGTTCTGCCAGCTGAGAGCCTGTTTCCTCGCGGGTGGGATCTGGCAGGATCGCAGCCCGGAGGCAACACACCTGCAGGCACCGCTCGCGGCTTCGTCTTCATTAACGCTATGGTGGGCGACTGTGTCTTCGATCCGCTGCTCCCCCGCGCCCTCCCACCTTCAGCCGAACGCTCCCCCCCGCTTCCCGGAGCCGCAGCAGGGAGGGAAGGCGAGACGGGCAAGTTCTCCACACCTAAAGATTTTGCCGGTGCAGTTCCCCAAATCCCCTCGCTTTTGGCCACGTCTGGACACGTCAACGCAGCGTGGCGAGGAAGGGCAGCTCGCGCTTGCCAGCGGGTGAAGAGGAGAGTCCTGAATTCGCTGCTGCCGGTGCGTAACAAGCCCTGCCTTGTTCCATCCCGGTGCGACCAACAGGAGCCAGGGCTTCTCCGGCCGCCCCGTCACCGCGTGGGGGGGATGTCATTAGGGATGTCATTGTGGGCTCTGCCCAGCTGCCCTCAGCAGATGTGCTTCCGCCAGCGGGGTTAGCAGAGGGGTGACCTGATGCCTGCGTGTCACCGCTTTGTCCCAGCGGCCAGGACACACCGGAAAAGTCCTTTCTTCTGCTTCTTTGCTGTAAATATTTCATGCAACCCAGGAAGGTCCCAGGCGGGGGCTGCGCTGTGCACTCTGAACACGGGCCACGTGAATGGAAGTGGTGTATTAATTATTATGAAACAGCTCTGAGAAACAAATGCAGGTTGCCATGGAAGCACCGGCAGCGACAATGTCACCTCATTTTTAAGACGCTTTCAATGTTCCAAACACAATTTCCCTTCTCTTTCAAAACAGACAATGGCAAAATATCCCAGTGGAGGGGAGATGGGGCCGTGGCCACAGGCTGTGCCAAACTCCACTCCCCTTTCTAGGAGCTGAGAGATCAATTCCATGGCTGAGCTGTGGGGAAAGGGTCCGGGGGGCTGCGGGTGGAGAAGCTGACCCAGGAGGCGACGGAAAGCGCAGGCTGGAGAGCCAGGGAATAGGCTGTTCCTTCCCTGTTTGGAGATGTAAGGGCTGGGGATCCGCAGGGCAGCAAGTCTTGTGACCCCTGCTCCTTCCGAGGGTTGGGGCGTAGCGGGAGAAGAGTCAGACATTAAAGAGGGTCAGAACAGGGACACAGGAAGGCGTCTCTGAGGATTGGAATGGAATAAATTCAGATCTTGTACGAGGGAGGAAATGAAGCGAGCGGTAACGTCGAGAATTGATGATGCTGATTTAATGAATGCAAAAATTCAAATTATCAGAGAGCAATGAAACATACAACAGTCGATGCCTGGAAGCTGGGTTCTCCCTGCCCCTTTCACTCATCCGTGCAGAGCCAAACGGTGACCTTTTAACCCGCTTCATTTTAATGAACCTGTTGTTGCCCGACTCGCCCCAGGAACTTGTAGTTTTAGTGTGCGTAGCCAGGACCGGCAAATCTAAAGGAATAATCAGTCGTAGCCGAGTCTTGACTTGCCTGCTCTCCGGTAGTCCCGTCTGCGGGCTACGAGCACACACTTGAAGGCGTTTAACCGGTTGCGGGGTGTCAGCAGATGGATTTGCCGAGCCACTGGAACGCGAGCGCCTGCGAGCCCGTGTCCTGCGCCCTCAACAACGTGTTAATCGCGGGGATGCAACGTTCGTCCTCTTCTGGCTGTGCTCGTCCTGGAACGTGAACTGTTTCTGCCTTGGGAGCTGTGCTGCTCTTGGTCTTGCAGTTAGTCATAGAATCACAGAATCACCTGGGTTGGAAGAGACCTTCAAGATCATCAAGTCCAACCATAAACCTGTGCCAAAACCACCCCTAACCCATGTCCCTCAGCACCACGTCTGCCCGGCTTTTAAATACCTCCAGGGATGGCGATTCCACCACCTCCCTGGGCAGCCTGTTCCAATGCCTGAGAACCCTTTCCGTAAAGAAGTTTTTCCTAATATCCAACCTAAACCTCCCCTGGCACAACTTGAGGCCGTTTCCTCTTGTCCTGTCACTTGTTCCTTGGGAGAAGAGATTGACCCCACCTGGCTAGAACCTCCTTTCAGGGAGCTGTAGAGAGTGAGAAGGTCTCCCCTCAACCTTCTCTTCTCCAGGCTGAACAATCCCAACTCCCTCAGCTGCTCCTCATAAGACTTGTTCTCCAGACCCCTCACCAGCTCCGTTGCCCTTCTCTGGACACGCTCCAGCACCTCAATGTCTCTCCGATACTGCGGTGCCCAAACCTGAACACAGCACTCGAGCTGCGGCCTCACCAGTGCTGAGTACAGGGGCACAATCGCTTCCCTGCTCCTGCTGGCCACGTTATTCCTGGTACAGGCCAAGATGCCATTGGCCTTCTTGGCCACCTGGGCACACGCTGGCTCGTGTTCAGCCGATTGTCCACCAGGACCCCCAGATCCTTTTCCGCCAGGCAGTTTCCAGCCGCTCCTCCCCAAGCCTGTAGCGCTGCCTGGGGTTGTTGTCACCAAAGTGCAGGACCCGGCACTTGGCCTTGTTCAACCTCATCCCGTTGCCCTCAGCCCATCAATGCAGCCTGTTGAGATCCCCTTGCAGAGCCTTCCTACCCTCAAGCTCTCACTTCGCATTCGTTCTCTTGCAATTGGTGAATTTCCTGATTCTGGGGCCCCTACCTTGTTTTTTGGGGTTGTTCTTGCTATAGTACCACGCGTGTTTAAAAACCTGCCCCGTTAGCCACCTAGACAAGGGCCTTACGGCTATTTCTGTGCTGCTCAGAGCATGAGTAGAAATAGATTTACTGGACCCACACTGTTCAAAACTGGTGGAAAAAAGCCATTAAAATCTCATAAATTCATAAGACCCGACATCTCTGCTCTCTTGAAACCTTTAGGGGTGAGGATTTCTGCTGCCTTGGAAGATCTTAGTGGAGACCCCAGTTGGCAACACTGAGGGCAGCAAGTTTCATCCAGGAAGGATGGAATTGTGGCTGGGAAGCTGGGGCTCCAGCTCTTGGACAGTCTGTGCTTGCACAAAGGGGATTGTGTCCCCGTGTTTTTCACCCAAACCTGGAGAGGGGCTGCTCCATCATTCACGATTGGCCTTAAAATCTCTCTTGGACTAAAAAGGAACACTGCAACCCACTGTGCGTTTGAAAAAATCACATCTACTCAAATAAGCTTACTGAAAAAAAAAAAGCATTTTAGCCAAGTAACTAATGGCACAGCCTGTGTTTTGTGTCATTTGCTTGTGAGACGAAGAGCTTTTATTCCAGGCCACGGCGAAAATCAAAACGTAACGCCTTGCAATGTTTTTTCAGTGACCTTGGATGACCACGTGCAGAAAGAAAACTGCGGTATTCCAGCTGTTAAATCAAGTGATTGTGGATTTTGATTCCTTGCTGAAAGGCAGTGGTATCTCCCGGCAGTAACAGCCTGAGCCAGAGCCAACCCAGCGGGCAGCAGGCGGGCAGAGATGAAAAGTACTCAAATTCATTTTAATTCCCTCTGTATCTTATGATAACTGTTAAATTACCAGCACCAAGAATAGCATTTGTGGTTATTAAAAGCATCCGTCAGTCCACTTAGCCACTGTAGCTGGTGGTAACCCCAATCTGTCTGTTTTATGCTCCTGCTGTGTTGACTCTGCACCTCTGCAAGGATAACGGGGGCGCTGATTGAAGGGGGAGTATGGCAGGCGATGCCGGAAAGCAGGGGAAGACGCGCAGAGACTTTGAAATTCTCTTCATTAAAGGAGAAAAAGAATAGAAAATTGCTTTCTCAAAGGTCTGGCCTCGCCGAGCCTCAGCCCTCACCCAAAAGAGAGTGGCGGCTCTCGCTGCGACGCCGCTCGCTGGCCTTGAGCTGCAAACACACTTCATTTTTGTCAGTGTCTGGCTGGATCGCGGGATGCTAAGGAATCCCGGGCACATGGGCTGGAATACAGGGTCAGGGGGCTTCACAGCTGAGTTTCTCAGTGTTCTTCGTTGTCTGGTCTCTGCCTGGCACATCCCATCAACCGCGGCGAGACTTAAAAGCTCCCGGCATCCCTTCACAAGCAATTTTAATGCTTTGCCACCTGGGCTTGGAGGCTGGGGTGAAACCCCTCCTCCCAGAGTGACGAAGATGGAGACCTCCTAATCCCAGAGAGCAAATGTCAGCCTGAAGCTCGGGAAAGGGAGGAAAAATAAAAACCCAAAACATCAAAGGAGGCACAGATGGTCAAAAATTGATGGAGAGCACAGCTCCCTGGCAGGGAGCCTGTGGGCATTAATATGAAAGCAATTGTTCTACAGATGCGCGGTTCTTCTGATAAACCAAGTTCTAGCAGCTAATGACAAGATGGGGGGCATTAACGAAACAGCAGGCAATACAGATTTTCCCATACATTTTTGATGGAGTTTTTTAAAATAATGAGGTTTGTGGGTTTTGTGTTTGTTTTGAGTCCGGGGGGGAGTTGTCTTTTTTTAAAAAAGCCTCCTTTCAGTCGAGTTTAGAAAAGGCTCCTGTATTTCCTACCCATTCCATCTCCAACCTTAATGTTGAGCAGCTGCTGAGGAGTCCAGCTCAATGTCTGCACGCCGCACAAGTTTGCTGTGCCAGCAGCGAGCAGTTTTTAACAGCCTGAGTAGTCAATGCCTTTTCTGTCTGCTCCCGGGTTGCTGGCAGTGCCTGTGAGGCTGTAATCAAGCCCGTTCCCAAAGCCAGGCTGGGTTCGGCGCACGGGAAGCCGGCTCCAGCACGGAGCTGCTGGCACCAGGAGGTTTTTGGGCTTGCTCCTGACCTCCAGCACGCCGCCAGGAGAGCGCTTGCGGCCTGAGAGAAAATGTCGCGGAAGTCTGTACCTTGAACTCTTGCCATTGTTAATTAGCCACATAATCTCTCTCTTATGCAGCATTCTTCATCAGTTCGTTTGTCTTGTTCTCTTCACTTGGCAGGCAGAGAAGCTAAAACAGAGAGGACCGGCGTTTTGGCCAGTTGTCACCCGTCGAGCCCATCTGCAGAAGCCAAAATAAACCAAAGTTCCCCAAATGCCAGACCAGCACGCTAACCACGAGGAAGCGCTGCTTCCACCCTGTTCTCCCGTGAAGATCAGATAAAATGAGTCTTGTTTCTCTCGCTGATTCCTCTGGAAGTGCTAGGCTGCTGCGCTCCACTGATTCCCAAATGATTCCCCAACCTACCTCAAAACTTCGCGCCGCTTGCTCTGTCAACGAGCGCGTCGCTTGGTGTGCGGTGCCGGTAACACGGCGCTAGCGGTGATGGGAGCGCAGGCGGGGGGATCTGAGGCTCCTTTGCCAAGAGTGGGCAACTGGGGCTGTGGCCCCACGTCAGGTTTGTCGGTGCTGACTCCATCCCGGGGGGCGAGGAAGGTCTGCCCTCGCCGCGGCCATGCTCTACATTTCACCTCGCTAATAGCCAGGCACGGACCAAACCTGGATTTCCCACTGGGCAGACAGTGGGCTGGGGGAGAAGCAGCAAAATATCCCTTCTCACGCCCTGCACGGCTGCTGAGGGTGTTTCTTCTAGCCTGGCACCCTCCCACCCACCTCCTGGAAACTGCAGGCAGAGCACTGTTCCCGAAACGCGACAAGCCCGGCGCTTCTCAGCACAGTCCCTCTTCAGCAACTGGAGAAAACTAACAATGACAAAAGCTGCCCTAAAGGGTATTTGCTTCCCAGAGGAATGCACTTAAGGGCTCGGTGAAGCGCGCTGACGTTATTAAAAGGATGTGCGTGGGGGAGCGCTTGTCAGCCCTAAGTGAAATTGATAAAAAGATGTTTTATGCAACAGGCTGTATTTAAATCTAAGGGACAATTTAAGCTGCTTTGTGGGTAATGGCATCTCTTTGATTGAGAAGCCGTGTTGCAAATATGGAATTAGTGAAAGTGAGCGTGTTGGTGACCCTGTTTTCAGGGAAGGCGCCGTTATGCAGTTGCAGGGAGCAATGGGACTTGAGGCACAGTGGAGTGACTTTAACCCTTTAGTGGCTCTCACCTGATTAAAGACAGGCCCCTGGGCTCTTTCCTGCCACATCAGAAGCCGCCTGGGTTTGGTCTCTGACCGCTGTGTGGTGACTGCTCTCAGCTGGGAGCACCAGATTTGAGAGGAGAAGTAGAAATTCCCAGCTTTAGGCTTTTAAAGGGCTGACAGCAGAGAGGCATCTGCGCCAGCCCGGATCCCAAACCCTCTCCTGGTTAATTGTGTTCTGCCCGTGCGAGATCAGCCCCTGTTTCAGACATCTATCACATTCTTTGTCGTTCCTTTTCTGAGCTGTCATCCGACGTTACCGTTCCCCGTCGCACTCCACCCCAGGTCTGGCTTCTTTTCCGTGCTCCCTTGATGCAGTTTGGCATCTCTCTGGGCGAGAAGTGCTATTGCTGCCACCTTCCCCTATCAATATCCCTTTCCTGTAGCGCCCTTCTGCCTTGGCGCTCAATACCATCAACTCGGTAATTAGCATTGCATTGTAATTGGATTGTCAAAAGGAGCTTGCATCAGAGCCGAGCGAGTCAGAAGGGTTACTGCCGCCTCCTTTGGTCTTTCCTCATCTTTTTAACGTCTTTTCTTCATCACTTTACTAGTCATGATCGCATCGAGGGATTAGACGGGGAGCCTTTTGGGGCAGGCTCTGTGCCTTCGTGCTCCTGCAGTGCTGCAAGCAGCTCGAAACCTCTCTCGAGGGCTGCTGTTGGGTCCCCACCTCGTCACCGGCTCGCACCCTCTCTCCTCCTTCCGGCTGCGTCCTAAATCTCCCGGGCAGCTGAGAGGGGCGCGATTCCAGAGGAGCCTCGAGTGGCAGCAGATGTGCAGGGGTTTTTCCTGCCCAGCCAGGTAGAACCAGCTGTTAAACCAGCAGCTGGTGAGTGCTGGGAAGCAGCTGAAGTGGCTGCTAAAAAGGGCTTGAAGAAGCTCTCGCTGCGAGCTGGTGCCCCCCTTGGGAGCCACCCCCATCCTCCTCTACGCAATCCCACTCATCCCAGTCTGTGCTTCCAGTTCAGCCTGTGTGCCCTGCTCCTGCTTTCGGCGCGTCCGGGAGAGGGCTGGGTGCTGAGCACCTCGACACCTCTGCCAGGACGACTCTCCCAGCTCCTCCAGGCGGCACAGAAGTGCGTAGGAGCCTCCGACGGATGCAGCAGGGAGGAGAATCCCAGAGCCTGGCGCAGCTGCTTGCTGCAGCCAAATGCAAAAACAACTCCTCTGCCACTGCAACTCGTCCTCTCTTGGCCATGAATTTTGGGTTTCCCTTTTGGCAGCAGCATCAGAGGACTGGCAGATGAGAAGCCGTGCAGCGGAGGAGTGGGGCTGGAGCAGGAAGAAACACAGCGCTGCGGATTTGCCGGGCCCCCGCTGAACGCACTCCCCTCTTGTCTCACCGCCGCTTCCTACAAGATTAATGCAAAGAGCACGTAGAAATCGCCTCGGCAGAAATAAACACGTTTTCCATCCATCTGGGAATCCCAGCAATCTCTGTTGACGCTCCTGCTCGTAGCCAAGCCACGAGCTTTGAAAACACCATTGGGACCCATTTTACAGTAGCGTTTCCAAATAAAGTAGGCAGTTCTTGCACAGCGGTTTGCAGGGCTGAGGGAGGAAGCAAAGCCATGTGTTGTCTCGTTTGCAGGTGCTTTGACCTCTTTTTCCTGGGGCTCTTTTGCAGCAATACTTCTGTTCTCCTCTCCCTTCATCTCCCCATTCTAGGGTGCTCCAAAATTCCCCAGGGAGCTACTGCTGCCCTTCACCAGTACCATGAGTAAAGGGTGATGAGAAGAGCCTGCGTCGGGACCCACAAGCTAGTGAGACTCAGGCCCCTGGCTGCAAAGACAGCTCGGGCAGGGTTGCTTTGCACGCCAGCGAAGTTTTCCAGGCAAAGCTGGGCTCTTCCGAAAAGGTTAGGCTGACTTCCTAGCCAATTTGCATGCTGATTGAGGGTGGGTGTGCGGAAAGCAGCTGGGAAGGTAGAAACACCCAAGGGCTAGAGCAGGAGATGCGATCCAGGAGATAATTTCCATGCCGGCGGCTGGCAGGCCAGGACGAGTCCCTCCAGTGCTCCTGTCTCCACAAGCAGATGTCAAATGCCCCAGGGAGACTGTGAGCAGTGGGATACAGTCACTCCTGTCATGGCAAGAGGCTGGAGAAGCATCCCTCCAAGAAAACCGCTCGTACGCGGGATGTCAGCGGTGACCCCAGTGCGCTCACGCGGGGCTGTGCGACCCCGTCCCTCGCTGTTGGCAGCTGGCAGCTGGAAGAAAGGGCTCAGCTCCTCCTGCAAACGGGGCTAACGTGGGGCCACCAGAACGCCGCGTAACAGTTAATTTGGGTCTCTTGTGTGACCGCGGTGGCTGGCACAAGATTTACCAACCCTGAGTTACCTTAACTAAGTCAAGTTTACACTTATTGCTTAATGTTAATTACTGCTGAATACCCGTGGGGGTGTGGCTAAGCAAGGCGTCTTGGGCTACAACTGTGGGTGTGCCTGATGCCCGCTCCTTTTACCTTTAGTAAGAGATTAAGGGCATTTACACTGGGTCGCGGATACTCGCATGTATATGTTTGGCAAGAATTAACGGTAAGGTTAGGACTAAGTCTTTTGTCTTCGGGTGTGTAGGTAACCATCTTGGCATCTTCAGTGCCATGCTTTAATACTAAGCTACGAGGACTTGTTTGTTGTTTGTTGTTTGTTGTCTGTAGGGAGATTTCTTTATAGTATTTGATGTGTTTGTTGAATGACGATGGGTGAAATGTGATGTGTGTTTTATTAATGTAATTTCGGCGCTGATGATGTGTAATATGTCAAATATAAAATGTATGATGAAAAAAGTGAAAAAAAAATGGCACTCCTGGCACAGCCCTTGCATTGCCCACAGAGAGGCGCTTCGTGTGACGCAGCATTACTGCAAAGACCACGCGGATGGGGCTTAATACTCCAGGGTGGTGGCACTTCACCCGCTCCTGCTTTCAAGCAGGTGAGGAACGTTGCTGATCTGTGGGTTCTGCAGCCCCCTGCGCACGCACCAACTGCCCAGTGCTCCTACAAGCCTCTCAGCTGCTGTATTTCTTTCCTCATTAAAATTAAAACCCCCAGACCGATGCGTTTCAAACTCCTTTCCTGTTGCTGCATTCACTGAGCTACCTGTCCCTGCGCTTCCATTCACCCAGCAAGGATTTCCTCAGGAGCAGGAGCCTCTGCTTTGCTTTTGACTGCAGGAAGAGCGAGCTGCTGAACATCTGGAGGACGGGAGTGTGCCGAGAATAATCCATATTTTACAATACCTTCCCAGGCAGGCTGGAGGGTTTTACAGCCCGCAGGGAGCTGCACTGACTGACCTGCGGCTCCCGGCAAATGGAGATGCCACATTCAGAAACAGCCAAACACGGCGGGACTTCAGCAAAAAGGAGTCAAGCCCTCTTGTCGCCTGCTGCGCAGCCCCAGCTTCCTCTGGGATCGCGGAATGAATAGGAAAGACAATTCTCCCTGCAATGGTGGGACCTGCTTTGATTTCATGCAGCACCAGTAAAAGGAGCACCCTCCTCCTCCTGGATGGAAAGCCTGCCGGGCTCCTGCCAGCCCTGTATCCCTTGCCCGAGGTTAGCAGGGAAAGCTCCCAGGATGGCTTTGGATATTTCCCTGCTGTTTGGGGGCTCAGGGTTGGCACTTCTGCCACCGTAGCTGTGGGACAAACTCCTGGGTCCTGCTCTGGCTCCAGCTGAGGGACTGGTGCCCCAGGAGCTCGTGCTTTGCTGACTCTGGCATCCGAGATGAGGTGAATTCACCCACCTTCAGTGGGTGCGCGAAACTCGTAGGAAATCAGTGTCTGTGGAACCTCATTGCTCTGCCGAGCAGGGGGGAAACCAGGCGCTGGATGCAGGAGCTGCTGGGATGGACGTGCTGGCACAGAGGGTGGCTGTGCGCTTCTTCCTCAGAACAACCACCACTTCCCGGAGGACCTGGCGTGCCGGTTATTTCCTGTATTCCTGAATTTAGGTGCCATGTTGCCTCTTTCACTTCAAGGAAGGACCGTCCGGTCAGCTCTGCTCTCTAACTAGAAGCAGCACCTGATGTAGCGACATATTTTGGGGCTGAAGGGTGGCCAGTGACCTCCTGCAACCCAAGGCTAATAGCCAGGGAGAGGAGAGCCCAGGAGCAGCTCCCACACCATTCCGGTCCTGCTTAGCCGAGCACACAGCGGAGGCCTCGGCCGCCAGCGTCCTGCCGCATGTATTTCCCGATTTACGCTGCATCCCGATTTACATGTGATTAATTTAAACCTCTCGTTGCTATGGGACTGACATCTCCCTGCCTCACCTTGGCTTTCACCTTTTTGTTTTCCAGGTTTTCTTTGTTCTTTTCGCTTCCTGCTGAGATGTGGTGGAAAAACTGGGACTGGGGAAGGGGGCGGCGGGTGGGAAGGGGGAGCTGTAGATTGTAATAGGATATAACAGACTTTTGTAAATATGTAGACAGCTTTTGCATACAGTGCAGCAGAAATAATCTGCTTTTCGTGGGTCGGGAACCACGCAGTCGGACTGAGGCTGCAGGAGGGACTTCCCAGAAGAGAGGGAGCAGAAGAGACCTGGTACACAGGGTGGCAGGGAATGGGGCCGGGGAGGACCAGAGGGTGCTCGTTAGTCCATCCCTGTTCTCACATGCTCTGCTGCATCCCCAAACATCCGAGTCAGGCAGCCTGGGCATGCCATAATGTGAAGAGCCAGCATTTGGCACCGGCCAGTTTGAAATTAAAGCCACAAATCAAACCCCGCGTTTGCTGTTGGGGTGGCCACGCACTTGTCGCGTGGTCTTATTATTATCTGTCCTGGAAACAGCACCATAAATAGCAGAAGGGCTTAACACATGCGTTCACTGCCCCAAACCGCTTACAGTGTGGCAGATCCTCCCTTCCCTGCAGGAGAGAGTAGGAAGGGACTTCCCAGGGAGCGGCATTTCCTGGGGGATCAGGGCTGGGGTCTCCAGGACCTGTCCCCAGGATGGCAGATTCCCCGGGAGCCAGGGTTATCCCCAGGATGGGACTCGTGCACGGTGCCTGCTGGCTCAGTGTGGTGGCAGAGCTAAAAGCAGCAGCGGGGACCGTTCTGGCTTCCTTTGGGGTTAGTAAAGCTCCCGTTGGTCTCAGCGCTGGAGAAAAGCAGGACCTGGAGTCTGGCTGCGTCATTTGCCATGGCAGAGGCAGAACAGGGACTTGCTCCTCTGTGCCAAAGATGTCCACGAGAAATGTGCTAATCCCTGCCCCAGGGAGACTGTTAGTCCAACATCCTCTGTCTTTGCTCAAGGAGGGTTGTCTTTTAAGTTATTAACATGGAATTATCAATACTCATCATCTGGGTTTGTTATACCTCCTAGCAGGGTTCAAAGCAGGTAGGTTTCCAAAGAAGTGTGACAAGTTGTGCCAGGGGAGGTTTAGTTTGGATATTAGGAAAAACTTCTTTACCAAAAGGGTTCTCAAGCATTGGAACAGGCTGCCCAGGGAGGTGGTGGAATCACCGTCCCCGGAGGTATTTAAAAGCCGGGCAGACGTGGTGCTGAGGAACATGGGTTAAGGGTGGTTTTGGCACAGGTTTATGGTTGGACTCGATGATCTTGAAGGTCTCTTCCAACCCAAGTGATTCTGTGATTCTACGTTTCGGTGCAAACAAGAGAAGAATGACATTCAGCGTCGCGTCGGAGTACGAACCGGTGCTCCCGAGGCAGAGGATGTAAAGGCGATGCGGGTACCAGCAGCCTTTGGGGGAGCAGGTCGGGGGCACGGGTGGACGTGTAGCTCTGCCGTATGGTCAGGAGACCGGCAGCCACAGGAAAAAGAACCTGGATGCAGAACAGACTTATTTATCAGCTGCACCTGGCATGGAACAACCTGAAAGCCAGCGGGCAGCCAGCTTAGCGAATAAAAGGTCAGAGGGGAAGTCTGGGATCGCCACTCTGAATTCCTGAATAGTAGAAGCCACAGGACTTAATTCTCCCTTTCAGCAGGACATCCAGGCTTAGCTTAAGTTTTTCCACTGCTAGAAGATCCAACCCAATTCTTGATAAATTGTTCCAATGCCCAATTATCCTCATTCTTAAAAAAAAAAAACACCAAAAGAAAACAAAACCCAACAAAAAAAACCCCACCCAATAAAAAACCCCACACAATGTGTTCTGAGTCAGGTTTATCCAGCTTCATCCTTCCATAGCTGGATATGATTTCTTTGTCTCCCAGGTCGAAGAGCCTCTTTTGGTCAAGCTGCTGCTCCCTGGAATGCCGTGCTCCAGGCACAGAGCGGCCGGATTTGTTGGCCAAGCCCGTGGTGCCGCCTCCCGTCGCTGGCTCCGCTTGCAGGTGACAGAAGAGAGAGTCAGGCTCAGTATCGCCCCTCACACAGTGAGCTCAAACCACTTCAAAACTGGGAAACGATTTTGCTTTGCAACGGTGGGGGGGGGGAAAAAAATAAATCAAAAAGAGGAGCCAGCAAAGGCCAAGACTGTTTTCCAGAAGAGGATTCAGTGACTTTTCAAAGCGGTGAGTGCCTGCCCTTCCCTCTGCGGTCAGCTGAGACCTGAGTGCTCAGCCTCGGGAGGGCCAAGCTCCGCAGCCACGTGACCAGATTCCAGTATTACTATTAAAAGCTCAAAACCCCAGAGTCAGCTCCTCCCCTGAGCCTAAAGATTTAAAAAAAAAAAAAAAAAAANCCCCCCGAACCAAAAAAATTAAAAAAAAAAAAAAAAAAAAAAAAAGTCACATTTCTCAGCTTGCTGTCTGGGTTTTTGAACTTCTGTTCTTCATATTTTCAAGCACAAAAATCTAGAAACCTCATGTTTTAATGGAAGGGCAGACTTGTAATCTGATAACATAACCCCAAGGGCAGCGCGTAAAACAACAAGGCTTGTCGGAGCTGGCCACTCCAAAAGCTACAAAGCACATCCCGAGCAAAAGCGGGAATAAAATGTGCCCCCTGTTCTCTGGATGCACTCATCAGGAAATGTTTATTTCTTTGTTTAACTTGCTGACATGAAGAAGGGGT
>VZSF01000516.1:129688-164015 GCA_013398295.1 Chionis minor
CGCTTTTCTCCTCCCTCCCCTGCATTACACCCACGATCCCCCTGTACCCCTTCCCCTGTGCAGCGGTGGGGTGGGTGGGGGGCTGTCCCCGTCCCCCAGTGGGTGGGTTGGGGGGGGGCTGTCCCCGTCCCCCAAGCTGGGGTGAGGGCTGGAGCCCGGCGGGCTGTTCCTGGCCTTGTCCCACTGCTGGCTCCGTCACTCGATCAATGGCCCCATGGCAAGCGGCCACTTGGCCCCTGCCAGGCTGGTCCTCCCGCTGCGGCCGGGGAAGGGGGGGACCAGCCCGGCTGACCCTGCCCCGCCCCGGAGCCCCCCGCATGGGGGTGGGCAGCAGGAGGGTGCCTTGCCCTGCCCGCACCCCTCGCCGGCAGGATCAAACTTCTTGGGTTTACTAATCTGATGAGATCGACCCGGCATCGTCGCGCCTTTTTTGCGAGGATTAAGGGCCAACAGCTGTGGGACGCGCGGGGGCAGCTGGCTGGAGGGCGGCCTTGGGGCTTGGGGGGCTGCACGGCAGACATGGGTGCTGCCCCAGCGTGGCCCACAGCAGAGAGGGCCCCCCCCGAGACGAGACAGCCCTTGGACTGGCCGTGACCTTGCAAACCGTCCCCCCACTGGTGCCCATCGCTGGGGTGGGGGGTCGTTGCCGTCGCCCCACGGGACGGATGCGCCCCGTGCCGTGGTGGGAGGGTGGGTGAGGTGGTGGTGAGCGGTGCAGAACAGGATGCGTGGAGGAGCGTGCGTCCGTCTGTCTGTCTGTGCTGCCTCGCGTGCTCCTTCCTTTCCGAAAGCAGCGCTTCAGTGGCTGCGCTTAAATCACCCCTGTTTCTGTCCCAGCCCGGCCCGAGCTGCGGCATCGTCCCAGGCGGCGTGGGGGGCTCAGGGGGTCCCTGATGGCGGCGAGACCACGAGCCCCGCTGCCCACGGTATGGAACTGGGGGGCGCCTTGGCGAGGCTGGGAACGTGGGGCTCCCCAGGCAGGAGGAGGGGGCGCGTGGGGCAGGCAGCTGCCTGTCCCTTCCATGCGAACCCCAGCGCGCCGGCCCCGGCTTTGGCTGCCGAGGGTGGGAGGACAACGGCAGCACCCTTGACTTGTGAGAAATCTGGGCTTTTCACTAGCACCCCCCTGTTCCTCGCTGGGACGCGAGGTAAGCGCAGCATTCCTCCTCTCCTTGGTTTTTTCCTCTCCCCTCTTCAGCGCTGGGACCCGCCGCTGCGCGTTGGCCGTGGAGTCCCTGCTCTCCTGCAAACTCTCGTCTCCCCACGGGACTGTTCCCACCTGGCTTCCGTCGCCATGACCTTAGCCAGCGCCGGGGTGGTTCACCGCTTGGCACCCACACCCGGCGCGGGGAGTGGTGCCAGGGTTTATGGCTTATCTCCTGTCTCGCCTTCGCCAGGAGGCTGAGTCACCAGCAGTTACCCCGGCGGCACGTCTTGTCATCGTCGTCCCCCCCCGCCTTCCCCGTGTCCCCGCAGCGCTGCCCTCCTGGCGCTGCAGGTTTGCCGGGAGCTGCGGAGTTTGGCCCTGCTGCTTGGAGGCGGCCGAAGGAGGTCGAATGCAGGGCAGCGAAGCCTTTGGGGACGTATTTTATCTGCAGCGAGCACAGACTCCTCTCCGGGAGTCCCGTCGCTCCCCAGGGGCCATGGGGGCACCTCGGGAAGGCTGTGGTTTGTCGCCTCGTGCTCAAAGCAAGATTTTCCTTAAATGCGAGAGCTGCACATCCTGAGTTACCAGCGGCGTGGCTGGAGGTTAGATCCTGCAGTGCGATTTCAGACTTAGAAATACCCACCCGACTTCCAGTTTGGTCCCAAACTTCATTTAGGACCCCCCTTCCCACACCCCCGCCTCCAGCGTGCGAGGGAAGAGGCTGGGGGCCTCCTCGGCGCTCTCAAGGGGGAGCAGAGACCTCTCCTCGGGGGAGCTTCGCTCGCGCCATGGGCTGGTGGTGACCGATTTAGTAAGTTGCAGCACATCACCTGGATCCCCGCAGCTGCGCGTGGGCTTAGCTAGCAGCAAATCCCGGCTTAGCCCCCGTGGGCAGGTGATGGTTGGCACAGGGAAAGGTTATTCCTGTGCACGCAGCGGCACCCAGCCCTCCCCTGCGCCTGGCCGGGGCCGATGCTCAGGATCCCCTCGGTTCCGCTGTGGGCCTGGGCGCTCCCAATTAAACCGAGGAGCTGTTAGGAGGAGCTTAAAGGGTTGCTGCTGTTCGCTGTGTCTCCTGGAAAAAAATTTGGGGGTGGTTATTCTTGTCTCTGCCCCCAGCCGCTCAGGTGTGGGGCTGCAGGCAGTAGCTAAACCAACAGCCAGCTTGTACCTAAACCCTCCCTCGGGGCTCCGCAGGGGTATCCTTGTGGATTTGGGAATCTGAGAGCTTCTTTGTTGTCTCTCTCTAGAGCTCCCAGAGAACTGGACCGATACCCGTGAGACCTTGCTGGAGGGGATGCTCTTCAGCCTCAAGTACATGGGCATGACGCTGGTGGAGCAGCCCAAGGGCGAGGAGCTTTCCGCGGCAGCCGTCAAAAGGATCGTCGCCACCGTGAGTGTCCGTGCGGGAGCAGAGCCCCATCTCCTGCTGTTCAGACAACTCTGTCACCGGGGAGAGTTTCAAAAGCCGCAGGTCTGGAGGCAGTGCTGGCTGTCTGCAGGCTGGGGGGGTGTCCGGATTGCAGATCCAGCCCTTCCAGGGAGGAGCGGGCATCTGGTGGTACGGGTAGAAATGCAGACAGCGGCACTGGGAAGCCCTTGGGACCCCACAGATGGGGCAGGCTGCAGAAAGCTGGTGTTACATGTCTGAGCTCTGGCTCCCCGTGATAAGCTTGGGTGACCCTGGGTGTGGAAGAACTCTCTGACCTGGTGAAATCAGCCTTCCCCAGGGCCGTCTCTCCTCTTGCGAGGCAGGGAAAGCGTTTTGAGTGCAGCCAGTGCATGACCAAGAGCCGGCATATGGTTCTGGGGTTTCCTCCCGGGATTTGGAGGGTTAAGAGGAGAAGGGAGCAGGACAGCTTGCTCCGATTCCCAGCCAGTACAGCTGCCGTCCCGCTGTAACCTCTGATGCAAGAGGGACCGATTTCCAGCCATCCTCTCGCACCAAGCCTCCCCGGAGCCCCTGCTCACCGGGCTCCAAGTAAAATTAACGCTTCTTTAAGCCCTTATAAAACTGAATGAGGCAGAGACCCAATTGTACGGTTAACCGTCATAAAACTCAATGGGGTGGCGAACTGCGCTGGGTAATGACGGATCCATTCCGGGCATGTGCTGAGCTAGATGGGAGGGGAGCGCTGGCGTGAAACAGGAGCCGCTGGCAGAGCCCTTCACGTCTCCTCTGAGCGGCCGAGAACGAGAACGGAGCCTTAAAATAAAAGCCCCAGGGCTGGGGCCAGCCTCAGAGGGGAAGGACCCACCGCCGGCCAGTCTGGATGCGGCCCCAGTAAGGTCCCCGGGGTGCAGGGCTGAGGATCCAGGTCTGCAACTTTGATGGGGGTTTTTTTTGGCATCGTTTTTTTGTTTGTTTGTTTGTTTAGAGAAGCTGGGCGGTGAGCTGAATGTAACCTGAAGTTTGAAAGCGTGAGACTAGTAAATAAGAGAAAGTGGCCCCTAAAAGTCTTAGTCCTGAGCTTGGTGTGGGGGATGCTTTGCCACTCCAGCGGCTTGGGAGCCCACGTCCTGCAGGACTGTCCTCTCCCTTGTCCATGCTGGTGTCCCCCGCTGCTCCGGAGCTGGCCCTAAAGACAAAACTCCCCAGCGTTTCCCCAAGCGCTCGCACGGTTCGGCTGGAGCTGCCGCTGCTTCATGCTGGTGGCTGCAGGCGAATCCTGGTGGAGGTGCTGGGCTGGAAGTGCCTCCGTGTGGTGTGGGGTGGAGGGTGCGTGTCCTTGTCTCGTTAACGCCAGCAAAAATCACTGCTTCAGGGAAGGAAAAGTTTTAATGAGTGCTTTATCACACCTGGTAGTAAATTCAGTCTCTTGTACTAACGAGTGCTGTTAATATGCCCAATAGTGCATATCTAGAGTCTCTGCGCTGCTTACGTACCTTCGGACGTATCGGTGTAAAAAGCCTGTAACTTTCCTCTCCCTCTTTTCCTCCAAAGGCCAAAGCAAGTGGAAAGAAACTGCAGAAGGTGACTCTGAAAGTCTCGCCCAGAGGGATCGTGTTAAACGACAGTGGAACGAACGAGCTGATTGAGAACATCTCCATATACAGGTGGGTTACGGGATGCGCTTCAGCGGGTGCGTGCCCCGAGGGTCCTGCTCCGCTCGTGCCAGGGGGATGAGCTGGTGTCGCAGCCCCTCGCCTGGGCAGGCTCCAGGCTCCACCCGGGCTCCGCTGGCATCTCACCAGCCATCACATCTTGCAAAGGTGTGGGGGGAGAAGGTGGCTGCTGAATTTAAGGTAAATTTATGTCTGGTGCAAGGGCTGTTTAGCTGAGGGTAAGGAAGGATGTGGTGAGCCCGGAGGGGTGTGTGTGTGTGCAGGCTGCAGCCAAGCGCTCCACGGCCACGCGCGGCTTTAATGCCTCTTCTTGGCCACGGAAACGCCAAAGCATCCGGAGTGGCAGCGAGAGGCGAATGCGGGGAGCGGTCAGAGCCGGGACTTGCCCTCCCCTCGCTGGCTGCTCCGCAGCTCCCATACGTTTAAATAGCCCTGACAAAGAGCCGGGCTGGGGCAGCTGTTGAGACCCGGTACCGGTGTGGGGAGGGCGAGGGTGGGTTATCCGTATCTGCTGCTCGGGCTTTGGCAAGTATTTCTTCCAAAGAGGCTGGAGGCAGGTGCAGGCCTGGCAGAGCAGAGCTCGCCTTGGATCTGGCCCTTTCCATCTTCTCCATCCCTTCTCCCTTCACGCCCCCCACACTCCGCTTCTGTCCTTCACCTGCTGCTCTCTCCCCCTTTGCTGAACGTGGGACGGGGGGCGCCGGGTTGGGGCACTCTCTAACCGGGTTACTGCTAACCCGCTTGCTTTCCTCCAGTTCAGACTAAGCAGTCGCGTATGGCCACTGGTGCTGAGCCCCAGCCCACCCCGGGGGATAAACCCGCTGCTAAAGAGCAGAGCTGACGGGGATCGCTGCGCTGGAGCGACAGCAGGCAGAGCCGTGGGGCCGGGCTTTTTAGATGGTGCCTCAAATTCTGCCCAGGCACTTTAACAGCCGGCAGTAAAGCTGTTCCCTCCCGGTCAGTGCCTGTGTACGAGCATCCCCTCCACTCAGCTGCCTGAAGTGAGCGTATCCTAAATAGGCTGTTGACGTGGGGACGGATGCTGCTCCCCGGGGATGCTGGCGCTGTGGGAGCGGGTGGTCGTGGCAAAAGCTGGGGTCTGGGAGGGTGGAAAGGAGGGGTCATCTCCCCACTCTGCAAGCGTGCTCCACCGGTGGTGATCGCAGGGCTTCCTCTAGCACCTCTACTGTCTTCTCTTTGGCTTTTCTGCTCACCGGGGACGTGCCAGCTCTGAGCTCTCGCCCCGGCCCAGGTGCTTGGGCAGGACGGCGTGGTCATGGCTAAAATGCAGCCACTGTCACCAGACGTGCCGCTGCCAGAGCCCCTCGCTCCTAAAACTGGCTCGCTTCAGAGCCGGGTGCGAGTTATCCTTTCCCTGGAAATTCATGGCCGTCGTATATCGAGCTGAGGGTTGCTGGAAGGCGGCCACGCGCCTGCGTAGACAACCATCCATGGCTTTGTCATGATTATTAAAAGAGTGGCCACGCCACTTGGGGAACAAGCAGGAGAAAGGAGTGAGCATCCAAGTGCCTCTTTAAGCCAGGGCACGGCTCAGCTCTGGAAAACAAAATACAGGCCATTGAGCAGAGACATCCTCACGCACAACGGAAAACTAATGCGGTGTAAATAAATTTTGAATGTGGCTTTTTAAGTCCCAGCATCCGCTGGGAACTGGGACCTTCCAGTCCCCTCCGTGCACAGTCTTGGGGGCAGCAAGAGCAGGAGCTGAGGGGGCAACGTGGGGTCATGGGGAAAACTTTCGCTGATGTATCTCACTTTTTCCTTGGGTTTTCTCTTTCCTTAACACCTGTTGGATCTATTGTGTGCCCAGGGAAGGGGCTTTGCTCACTGCTAGCGCCTACCGCCTCGCACTAAACCTCCGGGGCTGCTCCGACCTGTGCTCACTGGCTCCAGATGAGACGCTCAGTCCTGCAGCTCCCGGGGGGGACAGACCTGTGGGAGACGGCAACGGCCAGTGCGGGGGGGACCCACTGCCCTGCAGAAGGGCGCCGAGCCCTCGGTCACAGCCTGGTCGCCCCAAACAGGTCAGCCTGTTGCTCTTCCAGAGCCTCATTTGGCATTTCGGAGTCGGCCCTGCCCTGCCCGGGGGCTGGAAGAGGCACAGCCATACTGGGGCCGCTCCAGCGAGGAGGCTGAGCCCCCTTCCCCGTGTGCTCAAGGGTCTCAGATCATCCCACACATCTGCTACTGCGGATCTCAGAGCCTGAACTGCAGCTTTTCTGCGGCTTTTCTTGCCCTGCCCCACATCAGTTTCCTAGTTTGAGGCTCAGGATTAAATTGTAGTCCGAGGAAAAAGTCTTTCTCTCTCCTTGCGAGCTTATCCTCCAAGGAAAATCTTACAGAGTCTCTCTTCTGAAGGCAGAGCATCCATCAGGCATAGTCTGCAGTCTTTACCTTCTCTAACCTCTGCTTTCCCACAAGGTGAAACATTTTCTCTTCTTTTCTGCCTGTGTGTGTGATGCACGGGGTTCACGCCACTGTGAGAGTCACTCTGGGCTCCTCTTACGCTCAAGCCGGTGGCGCCGACTGCTCTGCTTTGGGAAGGAGTTGCATCGAAGCCTGGCGATGCCCCTGTGCTCCCTCTGCCTTCCCTGCCTGCCCCGGAGCTGGAAGCCCAGGGATAGGCATTTGCTGGCGGGTCAGAGGAGGGGCTGTTCGATCTCCCTTGCAGACAGTGCCCCGGACAAGGCGTTTCATTCTGTCTTTCAGGATATCCTACTGCACGGCAGACAAGATCCACGATAAAGTGTTTGCCTACATTGCCCAGAACCAGCTCAATGAGAACCTGGAGTGCCATGCCTTCCTCTGTCCCAAACGGAAAATGGTCAGTCCAGAGGAAGAAGTGGGGATGTGGCTGGAGGAGGAGGAAGCAGAGAGGGGCTGCGCCCGGCAGATAACAGCGCTGCCCTGAGTTAGAGCGTGGGGTTCCCTGCCCCAGCGAAGGGCCACGGGAGAGCACCGACCCTCCTGCTGCCACCCAGTAACTCCGGGCTGGATTCAGCCCATCATGTTGCAGATAAAAGCCTTCCTGCCCCGAGGTTTTGGGTGGGGGTGAGAGCAGCTGGCCCTACCTGTGCTGCCATCCCAGCTGATGGAACTCTTCCATGTTCAGCATCCGCTATCCCGGCCCGTCGAGCACCGGTCTGAGCCCGGCATGGGGAGAGGTGTTGGCAGGCAGGGAGGTCTCCGGGGAGGCTGGCAGCGAGGTGCCTGGGGGAAGCCTTGTTGATGGGAAGCATTTAGCCAGCGGTTCTGGGCTCTCCGCCCTGGCTTCCTTCCATTTCTTGCCGTTTAAGCTTCCCCGTCCAATTTTTAGCGGCGTCTTTGCAGACGGGGCCGCGTCCTCCCCATGGGAGCAGCACCGGGGGACCCCTCTGCGTGCCGAGGACGGGGCTCGGAGCAGGGACCTGTGGATAGAAAACGTTTTCTGGCTCTTGCTTTGAACCCGCTGGTGGGATTTTTTTCCTGCTGATTCAGCACAGCAGGATGGGCAGGGACCCAGCACTGACGAACTGGGGAGGAAGAGAGGTGGGTCACTGGGCATTGGCTGCAAACGGGGCAAGGAGAGCCCTGGGGGTCTCTCCAGTGGAGCCACAGCTGGGGTTGAGCCCCCTCCCCGCAGCAGGAAGGGGCTTTAGGGGAGAGGGAGGGCAGGTCAGATCCTTCTGCCCACAGAAATCCTTCCCCTGGTGCCTGTTGCAAGGCCTGAGCAGAGCGGGATATCCTGGATCTGCAGGGAAACAACCTCCCAAGAGCTGTTTCCACCCAGTGCATCCCAGCTCGGCAATTCCTGGGGTCTTATGAGCATCCCTGTGCCCCAGGCTTTGCCACCACAGCTCTGTTAATATTCCACACTTCTCCCAGCTTGGTGGGTTTTGGTTTTTTTTTCCGGGGAGAGAATAATGGAAGCTACAAGTTGTCTCTCCTTTTCTCAGCGTGCGCTCCCATCCTTGCATGGCGCAGATAAGCCTCGCTCTGCAAATTAAAATTTAAATCTCTCCAGTGCTAAAAGAATTATCTCAGCGGTACATCAGCTCAGTCCGTCTCCCTCCAAATAAAGTTCTCCAAGGTCTTTTGTGGCAAAACCTAGACATTTTTTTTTTCCCCTTGTCTTTAAAACGCGTGAACATGGTGCTGATGAGGTGATACCCTGCTCCCAGACCAGGGCTGGTCCCTGCCACAGGGCAGGGTCCCTAAATGTACACACAGCTACCAGTCACGGGCATATAATTAGCCTGTATTTTTAGTTCATGGGTAATTCTCAACGGTAGCTGGGTCTATTAAACTTGATTCAGATGTGACAGCTTAAATTGTAAACAGCTGTGAGGAGTTTCGTACTTAATTACCATATTTAAGTTTTTGCCATAAAGCGTTTGCACTTCCATCAAAGATGTAAATAGCTCCGACATTCAAATGAGCTCTCCTGCTTTGCAAGGCTTAATTGGCAGTGATAGGTTTGCTGGGTCTCCTCGCCCCTCCCGTGCAGGAGCTTTTTGGCTTATGGGAGACGCCTGTGCTCCCTTCGTGCTCCCCCCATGTCTCCGTCCTCCCAGCTGCCAGGGGCTGAGGGTTACAGACCCGGATCTGGGTCTGTTTTGTTTGCAACTTCATGTCCAGAGAAGGGCAACGGAGCTGGTGAGGGGTCTGGAGAACAAGTCTCCTGAGGAGCGGCTGAGGGAGTTGGGATTGTTCAGCCTGGAGAAGAGAAGGTTGAGGGGAGACCTTCTCACTCTCTACAACTCCCTGAAAGGAGGTTCTAGCCAGGTGGGGTCGATCTCTTCTCCCAAGGAACAAGCAATAGGACAAGAGGAAACGGCCTCAAGTTGTGCCAGGGGAGGTTTAGGTTGGATATTAGGAAAAACTTCTTTACGGAAAGGGTTATCCAGCATTGGAACAGGCTGCCCAGGGAGGTGGTGGAATGGCCGTCCCTGGAGGTATTTAAAAGCCGGGTGGACGTGGTGCTGAGGGACATGGGTTAGGGGTGGTTTTGGCATAGGTTTGTGGTTGGACTCGATGATCTTGAAGGTCTCTTCCAACCCAAGTGATTCTGTGATTCTATAAAACAAACTCACGCCTCAAGGATCCTGTGGGGCGCCAGCCTTGCAGAGTGTTACTCGTTATCTCCTTGCACTTAAACTGCTCGTGAGCTCTGCCTTCTCCTAATGAAACTGGCATTTATGTCACTATTTATACATCTCCAGCAACTCCGGCTGTTGAAGGTGGTGGTGGGGCTTTTTTAAATTCTGATCAAGCTCTTGGACTGGGGAGGGATGGAGGGACCGAGGGGGATGGTGTCCCTGCTCCTGTGGCGTCCCTGGCTGCTGTAGCCCACGCTGTTGCTCTAAGCCAACAGCCAGGGGAAGACCCTGGGGTCTCTTGTCCTGCCTCTAAGATTGCTCCCCGTTGGAGACAGCTGCAAACTCCTGGTGTTTTCACCCTGTCGCTCTCAGAGCGTCCCTGCAGTCATGTGCGGTGCCGGGGAGGGATGGACCGCAGCTCCGCATCCCTCCCCAGCGCCACTGTGGTCAACGGCGACGTGGTCCGGGTCTCGGACCCCTTTGAGATGTTGGTGGTTCTGGTGGGTGTTGGTGTGCGGTGGGTGCAGCGTGGCTCAGCCCTGGAGCCACATCCCTCGGGGAAACATGGGGCAGGGAGCCACATCCCTCAGGGAAACATGAGGACGAGCCTGGGACCGTGCAGCACTTGTACTTGTTTTGATCATTCTTAGATGTGGGGGGCAGGAAGGGCTGCACATGCTCCGGGGTCAGGAGCAGCTCTTCTCTCCCCATCCATCCGCGCATCGGCTGTGACAGCCATGTCCCTGCCTCCTCCCTCTTTCCGTTACCCCTAAAGACGTGTCTGCAACGAGCTGCGTGTCCTGCACGGAGCTGGGCTCTGCTTCCATCAGTGTTTGACCACCCTTCCCCAGCCAGGTGGGGAGCGTGTGGAGCAGAGGACTGGTTGGATCTGGGTTAATATGAATCTGCAAAGCAGAACCTCCAAATGATTTAAATCCACGTGAGGACCCATCGATTAACGTGCTGCCCCACCACTGTCTTTCCAGGCGCAAGCGGTCACCCTCACCGTAGCCCAGGCCTTCAAAATCGCGTTTGAGCTCTGGCAAGCAGCTAAGGAAGGTGAGATTTTTTTTTTCCCTCTATTCCCACTCTTCACGTGAAAGCTCAAGGGATGATTTTCTGGGTTTTTTCCAGCTTTCAAGTGCCTTTTCCCCTCGCCCTCCAAATATCCAGGCTGCTGTTTAAAGTTGGTCCAGCCTCTGGTGTGATTTAAGGCATCTTCCAGGTTTCTTTCAACAGCCGTGTAAATCCAGCGGAGTTTTGGCTGCGCTCCTCTCTCGCAGGCAGGGTGGGAAGGACCTGGTGCTTGTCGGTGGTACCTCAGTCCTGCCAGCTGCTGCCAGGCTTTTTGCTTTCACCTTCCATGAGATTATAAAACGCCCCCAGAGGTTGGGCTGCTGTGGGCAGAGGAGACCTGGTGGCCTGTCCCCGCTGTCCCCTCGGTCTCTCCTCCCTAAAAGCTTGTGGGGGAGCGCTCTGCAGGAGGTGACGGGCTCTCCCCTCTTTTGCAGACAAAGAGAAGCGGGAAAGGTCCATCTTGGAAGGAGAAGGGACAAGCAGCCCCAGCTCGGAAGCCCCTGCCCACCCTGACACACGTAAGTCATCAGCAGCAGAGCTGGGCTTCGGGCTCAGGGATGGGGAACAGCCGGAGGTCTGCCGGGTTTTCCCTGGCCAGGGCAGGCTCCTGGGAGGGCTCGGAACACCAACGAGGAGCAAACAGCTAGGTGGTAGCGTAAACATTGCCCTCAGTAGGGTGCTTGGGACGTGGTGGCCTTCCAAATCCTTCCATCTCCCCTTGAAATATCTCGTGCAGCCCCTTGTCATCCCAAATCTGTTTACTTCTGCCGGAGGCAAATTGGCCGTAATGTCTTGACGAGCTCAGCGTGGCCCCATGCAGCCCGAGTTCGATTTTAGGTTTGTCTCAGACACAAAAGCCTTGCCGTTCCATCAGCTGAAGGAGATGGACATCCGGGTGCCACTCTGCCTCTGGCTCCCGTGAGGAAGGAGAGGCGTGTGAAAATAAAACAATTAAATAGTAAAACCCCTCATAATTCAGTGCCTGGCCACGGGTCCTCTGCTGCCTCTGAAACGCAAGCTGTGGAGCCAGGGAGAAGTGGGACAAAAGGCTAATCTCTCTTCCATGCTGGCCATGGAGATAAGAGGATTTGGCACGGAGAAAAATAGCGTTAAACTGGGCTTCCTTCCAGGCTGGCACATCTCGTTTCTTCATGGGAAGGTCCAGGACTGGAGGAATCTGTCACAAGCAGCGGCACATCAGGATAAATGAGGCCCGGGGATGTAGGAATGGGCTCTGGGGGCTGCCCTTTCTGCAGGGTGATGGGGAGGATTCGAGGCTTCCCTGAAACAGCCCATCCCGCCGCGTACCAGCAGCCCCCGAGCCATAAACTCTTCTTCGCCCGGTGCGGGATTTGCCCTTGCTCCCACAAAATAACGCTGCGTCTTTGTAAGACGCTGAATCGATGCCGTGGGCTGAGCGGAGCGAATCGTCCGGGGTCTGTTCCCACCCTGGGCTTGAGGTATCCGGGGGTTGGGATGTGTCAGATCCTGACTCACCCTGAACACAAGCGGGTGCCCGGGAGCCTTCCCGGATGGCTGCTGGAGGGACCAGCCGGCCGATCCTCCCCTGCATCCTTGTCGAGAGGGTTTCCAGTGCCTTGTTTGAGCATCAAGAATTTTCCAGGCTGAAGCCGCGTCCGCAGCTGGGGTGAGCGCAGCTCACCGTGGTTCCGTGCTAGATCCCATGCTAAATCTAGATTCCGTGCTAGAATCTGTGGCCATCCTAAAGAAATTTGATGGAACCCTTTGATTCCCCTCTTGAGGGGAAGCGATTAATGCACAAAGGCTCGGGTTTGTGCCATCTCTGTTTTCCCCCTCCCCTGCCTCATTCCCTGCCCTCTCTCTTCACAGCAGCAGCCACGGGGAACTTGCTGGATTTAGAAGATCCTGCCAAATCGCCCCTGACCAGCAGCGCCGACTCCCCCCACTTAGATAACAGCGTGTTTGGGCCCGGCTCCTCTGTAAATAACAACGTGGTGTGGGTAAGTGTGCGCCTGGGGCACCACGGCATCTGCCCAGCCGGGGTGGGAGGAGTGATGCCACCTCCATTTCGTGTCCTCCAAGGGGCTTTTCCTGGATCAAGCCTCCCAGGAGCTCCGGAGCGGCCGAGCCTTTCAGGCAGGGTTTCAGAGATGCCCGGGCGAGCTGGGCTTCATTGTCCTACTTGAAATGATCGATTAGCGTTCGAGTGCCTACTGCCCTTTTTAGGCTCTGTAAATAAATGAATGAGGTTGCGAGGCACTCTGAGAAACGCCGCTGTCAGATAATTGAATATTGCTTATTCTCCAGCAGCATTTCTCAGCGGTTTGTCACTTAATTGAGGGACCACCTAACTGCTCTGTTCAGGGGAAAAAATCATTACGTTGGTGGCTTTTGTTTACCGTTGACTAAAACCAGGTTATATTTATGTTCCTTATTACTCTTATTTTTCCCTTCCTCTTGTTTGCGGCTCTCTCTTGCTTGTGTGAGCATGGATGGCTTCTCTTAAATGTCCTCAGTTGTCCTTAATTGTTTCATGGACCGCTAATAGAAAAATAACGACCCAGACCATACGTCTGGGCGTGCAGCCACTGGGGAACCTCCTCCATGCCCAAGTGCTGCATCACCCAACTGGGCTGGGGGCTGATTTTTGAAGCCCCGCTTGACCTGAGACCTCGTCCCTCCCACGTGCCCTCTCTGGAAGCGCGCCGCTGTCGGCTAAATTTTGGAGAATCGAATGATAAAGGCCTTTGCCTGGAGCCTGTTTCTTGAGTCTGCCGGGTCTGAGCCTGAGGCTTTTCAGGTTAAACCTGAAGATCAACTCCAAGGCATATCAAAATCCTGGAGGCTTATCAGAGGTCTCCGACTCCTCCCTTCTTGCTGGGTTTTCATACTTTACATATTACATTAAGTCTTACAGACTTAATCACAAAATTTTGGGAATACTCAAGTCTCTCCATAGTGAAGCCCTCGCATGGAGCCCATCTTCCTGCGTGGGAAACCTTTCCCCCCGACGCAGCTCGAATACTTTCTCTGGGAAACCTTAAGAGCAGACTGGAGATAAAGGATCCCAGAGCTGCTTCCAAGCAGCGCAGGTTCCCCCTGTGCTGCTGCAGAGCTGCTTTCCAGGTTCCTGCTCCAGAAAAGCCCTGAGGGATACCCGGAGCATCCTGCCGATGTTCTGCCCGGGTCCCTCCTCTTAGCAGGAACCCGCAGCACATGCCAGTCTCTGGCGGGAGCTGGAAGAGCCGAGGGCTGTGGTTAACCCCAGAGGGGGATGTTGTCCAACTGATGGCCCAGATCCAGCCCATGCAGGCGGCGGGGCAGAACTAGCCTGGTTGGGAGGTGGTGGGAAAGGGCCAAGCCCTCGCTGTGTCCCAGGGCAGCGAGGGGAGCGCAGCATCCCCAATCCGAGCTCTGGGACCTGCTCCGAGGAAGCCTGGACCACCCAGAGTTACGCCTCTTGCCCTGGGACATGTGCAGAGAGTGAGGTAAAACCTGCCCGAGGAGGCAGAGTGCCGAGAGGAGTGTTGCTTTAGGCACTTGGGAGCCAATATATTTATTCTTTTTCGTCTGCTGTGCTCAAGTGCAGAGCCAGATCTCTAAATACACTTTTGTGCGTTCTCTTAGCAACTACTTCTCTCTCTTTTTATCTCTTTAACAAAGGAAATGGATGACGGTCTCGACGAGGCATTTTCAAGGTAATTCTAATAACTCCCTTTACGAGTTCATGCCACCAGGGACCAGCCCGGGAGACTTGACTAGTGACTGGCTTTTAATAATGCTTCTAATCTAACCAACCGCCCGTGATCTGACCTAGGCACCTGCCCCATCAGTGCCTCAGCTGTTAATTGAAAGATAGGTTTTGAGGCTGGCTGATAACGCAAATATTTTGACAACCTTTTAAGGATGGAGAGAGGCTGTATGTAATAGGGAATTTAATTCCCCAAGCAGTTTGCGTGTCCGCTCCCGCTTGCCGGGGCGGTTTGAGGCTGCCTGTTTCCAGCCCCCATGCTAGCTGTGATGATGTCGGTCCCAGTTTCTGGCACTGGGGACTTTACCCTTCCTTGCTGCTCCGTGAGGTTTGGACTAAGCCTGGGACTTGGTTCCCATCTGTCCCCAAACTGACAGTGACTGCAGCGGGCAGCCTCCCTGCTCCACCGCTCCCGGCTGCAGCGTGGTTGCATCAGGGCGACTCCGGTGCAGCCATTTGGAATTCGTGCACCTGAGCACATTCAGAGTTCCTGGCCGTAGCTTCATGCGGCTTAGTTCACTTTCCAACCCAAATTAGGAGCTTTCCTGCGTGCACACACCGAGCACTCCAGCAACGTTAAACAAACCCGTTTTCTTTCAGAGGAGTTTTCCCGTCTGTCCCGGTGCCGGCATGCCCCCGTGGGGTGATGGGGATGCTCTAGTGTTCATGGGTCCCATCCTTCGGATAAGGCATGGAGCCACCTGGCCACCATTCGGGCAGCGTGGGCTACGGAGGCCCTAGTTTGGGCCAAGAGCTGCCTTGGGTGCCCATGCTACGGGCAGCAGAGCGCTGCCAGGGCTCTTGCCCCAGCTGGGAGTCAGGCAGTGGCAGGGCTGAGCCCGATGCCGTCACCTCCCCGAGAGCTGCTCGCCTCCGCCGGGGTTTGCAGCAGCACAAAAACCGCACGCTCAGCCCTAAGGAAACAGACCCGAGTGCCTTGTTGGCTCTTGGGAACGATTTACAGCTCCCACTTCCCCGCTAGCCCTGTCCCAAGCCATGTCCGAGAAAGGGGCTGCTTGAATTTATGTCTTAATGTCGTCTGTTTTCCTCACCTCTGTTCCTTGCTGCACTTAATTAAGCAGATGTTGTTGGTTGCGGTCTCTTGTTTTGCGTTGCTGGATGCCGAGCTGTCTCATCACCCTTGGCCTTCTGGTGACTCAGTGTTTGGACTGCTCATCCACCGAGGCAGATGCTTCTGGGAGCGTTCCGGCCGCAACACCACGGCTGGTCGTTTTTCTTCTTTATTAAAACACGTGCGCATGGCTCGTTTAATCCGCGGCTTATTTGCCACCGTGCCTCCCCAGGATGAAACACCAAATATTTGAGTTAACCTTACGGCCCCGGGAGAATTGATGCCGCAGTGTTAACATTTTCGCAGAGGTATTTAATAACTCACCAGCAAAACGGGACTTGTTAGGTTTTGCGAGGCGTCTGGGATGGGCTGAGATGAAAAACCCTTCAAGCTGACCCTGTGGGCTATTCGGCATCGCCCGAGTCCTGCTGTGTCTTAAAAGAGTTAAATGCTTGGGCCGGGGAGCGCGGCGGGCAGCGAGCTGCGGCACACGCTGCTGCTGCTGCTGCTGCTGCTGCTGCGCGTCCAGACACGCCGCCGTGAAAATTGAGTCATTGCACGGAGGCTGCTCCTTTGGTCAGCCGAGCCTTGACGCCGAGATAAGATCCCAGCTACCGCTGCACCCGCCAGCAATAGCTCAGGGGAAAGAAACTCGCACCATTCTGCCCGGCCGCTAATATACGGGATGGCCAGACTGCAAATTCCCTGGATGCCTGTAGGGGAAATGTTAGGATAAAGCAGCAGCAAAGCTGCAACAAACTTGAAGGAGCTGCGGATGTTACGTGCCAGCTCTCCCCTCACTGAATTGCTTCACTCCGTTGGAGGATTTTGAAACGTGGAACTGCAGCTAGGGGTTCGGCATTACGGATGCATCGAGCATCCAGGCTATAAACGGCACGGATTTGTGTTCTTACTTTGTGTTTTCCTCCCCTCTCAGACTGGCTCAGTCGAGAACAAACCCGCACGTCCTCGACACGGGACTGACGGCTCAAGACATCCAGAGTGCAGAAACGCTCTCCCCTGTGGACTGGAACAAAATAGATTCCAACACGGGTGAGAAAGATGATCTGTTCATGTTCTGAGGTCAAACGCGTCTCACAGCTGACAAGAGAAGAACCACTAGGAGTCCGTGGACCGAATCACGCTGTGCCGGGTGCTGTACGCAAGGGACTTGTCTGAGGGTTCTTCACCAAGTCAGATGATGTTACAGCACAGTTTAGACCAAAGCTTTAGAAATCTAATGCAGATTTTTGTACCTTGCTTTTATCTAAACCACGAGATGCTCTTGAACATATTTATTCATAGCCGTTACAGTTTACATATATTATTGGAAGGTGTGTAGAGCATCTACAGTATTAGGTGGCAATATACCACGGAAGAGCCTTCAGCAGTGCCTGTTCCTCTCTGAAAAAGACTATGCAACACCAAAGTCTCTCTGTATATACTTTTCTAGACGAAGGTCTGCAGATGCAAATGCAATTGCAAGCACAACTGTTACTAATCCACTGTTTCTTGAACAACACATCACCGGCCGAGGCAGGGGGAGGAGATTTGCAGCAGCTGCTAACAGTGTTAAAATCAAAGAGGTAGCAGAGATCGTGCTTTTGTTGCGAGTGTCGGTGATACTCTCACAGTTGTCAGTCATCCCTGCGTCTTCTGGCTGTTTCTCCGCTGGCTTCGTATGGGAACTGACGCTTTGACCCAAAGACTCTATGAAGTTTTGCACTTTAAAACTCAAACTGAAAGCAATGGTCCGAATTGTCAAGGTAAGCAGTGCCTGTAACTTCTCTTCAGAAGCTATTTACCCAAAAAAAAACCCCCAAAAAAACCAACCAACCCCAACCCAGCAGTGCTGCAGATCTGTTTCCAAACTGACTCCTCGCGTGCACCGTTTCCGACGCGACTCGAAGTGCTACGGCTTCGTTGGCTTGGAAAGCAAAACCACCAGGGAGTAACAATTTGTTTTGCTTCAAGCCTGTTGAAAGTTGCAGGGTGGGTGAACCCGGCGGGGCGATAGATCTGTGTTCTGAGCTCTGCTAAGTGGATTTGGCTGTGCGTGCCTTTTGACTGTCTCCAAACCATTTGGTTGTTGCTCACTCGATAGACCCGAATGGAATTGGATTAGGCGAGACCAATACCTGGATGTTCAATTAGCGAGAGGTGCCCCGTCCAGCAGCACTCCCATCCTCTCCCCCCCCGCCAGCCGTGTCTCCCGTGAGGCTTGGGAAGCAGCCTTCGTCTGCTCCTGGAATTGGAAATAAGTAATGGAGGTATAAAGCTTATGCTAATTAAAAGATTAAGTTTAATGATCCTAAATAGTCGCACTGACAGTTTGCAGTGTTTGTGGCCTTATGTGAAGTATACTAATCTGTTTTATAGATTTGTGACTTGGGTTTGAAACACTAATTCATTCCCCAGATAGCTCTTTATAACTCTCTTAAAACTGCTTGCGGGGAAAAAAAAAAAATAAAAACCTCTTTGTCAGCTGTAAGAATTTATTAGGAAACAGCTGAGTGACTCTAACTTAGATTTGATTTTTTTTTTCCCTCCCTAAGTGTTACTGTGATAAGGTATCAAGGACTCATGGAGCTGACTCATCATGTCTCTTAATAAAATGCGTGTTCTGTTTATCCTGCAAAATTGTGTTTAAAGCAATTTTACGTCTTGAAACTACCGTGCCCATGACTTATTTGATCTTATGTGCAGCATCAGTCTCTCGCGATTGAAGGAGTTATTTGAAGTTTGCCCGTGCCGCAGAGGCACACGGTAGAGACATGGACCTGTGGTGTAAGCAATGCCAAAACTGCGCAGAACTGGTTGTAGCCAGCGCCTTGTCCCGGCGAGGGGCGGTTTTCCTAGGAAAGAGCTCGGGCCGCGGGAATGGACCGTGAGCATTTCTCTGTACGTTGATCTTTCTCCTTTTCTAGAGACTCTAGGAGCATATACTGAAATGCACAGTACTATATATGTATGTATATAGTTTTTTAAGAAAACCTCCTGCTGTAAAGAATATACTGAGGAAAATAAAAATTCTACCATTTTTTGGGAGTGTCTGTGCTGGGGAGCTTTATTTTTACTGGGGTTCTTCCAAAGTGTAGAAGCCTTTGTATTTCTAACTGATTGAATTCTCCATCTCCCATAAGCAGTAAGCAATCGGCAACGCCCGCGGGAGGTTTGCGTCCATCGGAAGGCTGTTCCCAGTGCCATCCGGGCGCGAAGGTGGCTGCAGGGAGACACCGGCCCGTGGTGCTGCCTCCTGGAAATGCTGATGGGATTGGATGCAGCCACGCGGGATGCACGGAGGGATGCGCAATGGCCGCCTTCCCTCCTGCACCGGGCCAGGAGGTGACCGTTGCACCGGCTCAGTAAATCCCTCCCTGCCTGAGCCCCTGCGTCGCTGGATCAGCCTCCGGCTACAGGTGTGATGAGGAGTGAGAAGAGGGAGATGCTTCGGGTTCGTCTGCAGGTAAACGTGGTGCTGGTGACATCAAACCCCAAAATCTCTTAATTGATAGAGTTCCTGAGCTGCCGTGCAAAGTGCTTCTCCCTTGGGGGGAGTTTTAATTTGTACAGCTGCCTTTTTAAACAAAACCAGCCCGGAGAGCCCAGTGCTGCCCTGGGTAATGGGTCTCCCGCCGCGATTCCTGCCTTTGCTGGCTGCGAGCTGGCAGCCAGCGGGTTCCCGCAGCTCCCGGCTAACCACGCTGCTGCCGCTCGCCTGGGCAGCACGCGGAGACGCTCATCCGGGAATGCCGACAAACTGATTTAACCCGCGTGTACCCCCACGCTGCCCTTGGGGTATTGGAGCTGGGCTGCCGGCAGAGCCTCTCTTCCCACAGTGTTAGACTAACAAAGAAAAGAATCAATAAAAGTCTATTTTTTCCGTTTAAATGGTCTGTCCCGGTGTGAGGAGACGCCCCAGACGACAAGTGCCGAGCACCGGCGGTCTGCGCTTTCATGCATGACGGATGGTGATGCGGAGGAACAAACTGATCTTTCAGTTTTGACGTTGCCTTTGGGTTTTTTTAAGTGCCAGTTACCAAACTTTCGGTATCCGTTCCCTCCACCTGCGCTGGCTGCGAGGGAGGGAGGCAGGAAGGGGCTCACCCTGGCGGGACGGGGGGCTGCGGCACGAAGGGGGCAGCCGGTGGCTCTGCCCACCCCGGGGCCGCGTTTGCCCAGGGAGGGATGTGCTGCAGCTCCGCTGCCCGTTTTTCCTCCCTTGGAGCAGCCTCAGCAGCTGCGGCTGCGCTGTGAAATGCTGCTCCGTCGCCCTGCGGTGGCACGGGGCGTGCGGAGGACGGAACGACCCCATCCGAGCTGCCGATGGGAGCCAGCCTGGGTGAGGAAGCTGACTCAGAGCCCGTGTTCCCTCTCCCTCCCCAAAGCACCTGCTAAAGAAACAAAACCTGCAGCGAGTGGAAGCCACCTGGTTCGGAGCTATCTTTAACTGCTGGTGCCGTAACTCGTTAAACCCATTTAATGCACCCCCCAAAACTGCAACCACAAACCCAGCTGGTTGCTGCCAAGTTACGGGCTGGGTTTACACGCAGACATTAAGTTTATTATCGAGCATTGTTGGTTTCTCTCTATTTAACACACGCTCTCCGGTGCCGGGCGGTTGTGTTACCGGAGTCAAGGCCAAATCCAGCTCTGAGGTTACCAACCGGCTGCACGGGGGGTACGGAGCTCCCAACTTCCCTCCTCGCCTTGGAGCACCAACAGAGTTTGTAAATTCGTGCCGAGCCTGAGCAAGAGCCGTAGGGCTGTCGTTACCCAGATCATTCTTTTTTAAAGTCCAAATAAAGAGAGTGACGTTTCATCCCAGCACCTGAACGCTGTATTCTGGGTTTTACAGCCGGCCCCAGGGTGCCAGGAGCCATGGGCTGCTCTGCATGGCGTTCCGTGCTCTCCAGCAAGCAGAAATCATCGTCCTGATGGAGAAGCACCGACACGTTTTGGCTGGGGATGGAGGAGGGAGATGGAGTGGGAAAGGAGGGAGGTGTTGAGCGCTGCTCTCCTCCGCTCCGACGTGTCACCCTTGCGTGACGGCTGCCAGACCCCGAGGGGATCCATCCCTGTCGAAGCCAAGGGGAGATGAACCTGGAAAAAGGCCGGGCAGCAGCGTTCCAGCGTGAGCAAACGGCTTTTGTCAAAGTTTCCGTCACCGGGAGCTGCGGAGCCGCGCGCCGACGCGGCCGCCCTCCATCCACAGGAGCAACGAGGGGCGCGGGGGGATCCTGCCAAACTCCCGCACGTGAAAGTGGCTATTTCTGAAAAAGCTGTCATTTCAGTAATGACATAAACTTGTCAAAGAGTTAAAGTCTTTACACCCTCCTCCCCCCAGCCCTTCAGAGGAAATCCTGCCGACCGCCCTTCCCCGGAGCCCGGGGCCTCGATTTCATAGAATCAGAGAATCACTTGGGTTGGAAGAGACCTTCAAGATCATCTTCAAGTCCATCGATTTGTCCGGTCGGTGGTAACGGCAGGTCAATGGCAACCGTGTTGTGCCCCTGCTCTGTCATGCTCAATGAAATCTCCCCGAGCGGCTCCTTCGCCGGAGGTGGCACAAGCCCCGTCGGACACCTGGACCCAGCAAGGTGCCGTGTGGCCGTGGGGGGATCCAGGAGCTTTCCCCATCCGCAGTCCAGAGGGGACCTGGGAGCCCAGAGCGGCAGCCGCAGGGCCCAGAAGCTGATGAAATTACCCGGTGCAAACGAGACACGAGCGAGCGGAGCCTCAGCTTCCAGCCCTCGCTCCGAAGTCCTTTTAGCAGCAAGCTGGCATCTGACTGTGAGCAATTTATCAGGAGCGAGCGGATACTGCTTATGACAGAGGGAGTCTTAATATTGCATTACTTCATTTATTTAGCACCTCTCCTCTAATGCCCAGGGGAAGGATAATGGGAAACAGTGTTGTGGGTTGCTGGGGGTTGGTTGTTATTTTTCTTCCCTGCTAAAAGCAAACATCTCCAGCTGGTTCTTGGCTGCGAGAAGAAATACTGGCTTTACAAAAAGAAGGGATGTCAAGTCATTAGGAGCTGCAGGAAGAGAAAGCCTTCTGAGATAGGAGTGGAAATGGGGCCAGAGAGCTGGAGCCAGAAAGCAGATGTAGGAAGCGCAGGAAGACCGGGGGCAGTCGCACAGCCCATGTGCAGGCAGAAGGTAATTAGTGACCAAGTGCCGGTTAATTTACTGTCACCGGCCTCTCACGCTGGGCACACACATCGTCCCTTCTCCGCTGGGCTCTGATCTTCGTTAGCAGCGGTTGCATCTCGCTCCTGGCTCTGGAGCAGCTCCCGGCGCGGTGGTTTTCTGGACCAGCAGAGCCAAAGGCACCCTCTGCTCTGCCCGGAAAGCGGATTAGCGCTCGGCTATCGGGGCCACGCGCCGCCGTCAGCCGGTGCTGGCCTGCAGCCAGGCGCCACGGCGCAGGGAGCTGGAGCCTGGGGCTCTCCATCCCGGCTGGCACCGCTCGCCTTTGGCAGCACAGAGCATCTCCCGGGGCATTAACCCGCTGGAAAGCTGTTGGCCTCGGCTGTGAGCGCAGAAACGCATCTTTGCAATTGAGTGCCCGGTTCCTTATTCCCCGCGGCGTGATCCTGGAAGCCGTCGGGAGTCGCAGGAGCCAGGTCGTGCCAGCAAACCCAGCGTGGGAACGCCGGGAAAAGCGGTGCCGGCTGCGCTTGCAGGCAGGGACCGCGCCACCTTCCAGCTCTCCTCTCCGCTGTCGCTTCCAGGAGCCAAGCATGATTATCACCAGCGTCACCATCCCCACGTCAGGGCTGCGGGGTCGCTCCTCTCCCTCCAAAAGGAAATATCAGGGAAGGCAGGTTGTGAAACACCAACCCCGTCAAGTTCTGGCTCCAAAAATCCCTGCTGACTCCTGTGATTTATCACTCACCCAGCTGCTACTTGCAGCTTGGAAAAGATAAGCCAGGGGGGGAAAAATAAGGATTTTAAAAGCTTGGCTTTAAAACCCACAAACTGAGGCCAAGACTCCTGTCCTGGCCGAGGTAACAGGGTGGGAACAACGTTACCGGTCACAGCTGAAATGAAACAGCCACCCACTTCATGCTGCAATACGAGGGTGATTCTGCTGCCTTCTCCCCCCTGACACAACTCTTTTCAACCATGATGTGAGAAAACCAGTATATAGGCACCAAAATCGCCGCTGCCTTTCAATTTATTCCCCAGGCACCTTGTTTGCCCCAAACTTTTGCCATCCCAGTTTCTGTTTCGGGCAAGCGGCAGCAAACACCCGCCCGGGGCATCACCCAGCGTCATCTCTCCGGGCAGAGCAGGTGATGCCCAGGGGGTTCTTCTTCCCCTCCTTTCAATCCAGCCGCGCCGCAAAACTCGGGTCCAGATCACCCACTTTCTGCCTCCAAGGGATTATTTTTTTACCTTCCCAGCCACCCCCATCAGCGATTTCTTCTCCAGCAAAAGCTCCAGCAAGAGGAAAACGGTCCCAGGGCTGAGTTTCCCCGGCGCTCTCGCTCCAAACCACAGCGGCAGTTTCTGTCTCGGCTGTTAATAATCCCATGGATGGGAACACCACTCCGGGCAAAGTTGTTGCTTAACAGCTTTGATGAGGATACTTTGCAGGGAGTCATTTGGCTTTTTACCTTTGCGTTTCCATCTGCCGACCCAAATCTTGCTGTAGCAGCCCCCAAACTTGCTGCTTGTCAGGTCTTGTTTGAGCTACAACCCTCCTCCCTTCCCCTGCTCCGCGGCGTGAATGTCAATGTGACATCCCAACCCCAGCCCCGTCACTTGGCTATCGCCTGTATCACGCGCTCGTACGTATGAGCCCCAGGTCTAATTAATGTAATAAAATGTGTAAAAGTACTAAATCTCCTCAGACGTGGCAATTTTATCACTTCTATATACTGTCACAGCACAAGTAAAACTGACAGTAAAGAATAAAACAGTTACGTCTCCGGCATTTTTTATTACTTTTAATATGCTACCTTTTTTTGTCACTGGAAATTTAAATTACAATGGTATGCTTCACTTAAAAAAAAAAGAAAGTATCCATAGCAACAGGAACATCTAAATTATTACAGGCTGATCACTTCTCTCCCAGAGTCACATCACATGCCTTTCAAAGACAGTCCCAGAGGTGCAGGATTTTAATAGATTCTTTTTTTTTTTTTTTTTACCTTTTTTGCAAATAAACAACTGTATACACAGCACTTTCTCCATCAATATGCTGCCTACAGAAAGATCTAAACCTAATAACTGCCGGCACGCTTCATTACCCAGCGAGGGAGGGTTTCAGGCTTGCTCTTGCAATCCTTACTTCGTACCGGGCTTCCTCATCGGAGTCAGTGCCTCCCGGTTATCCCATGTGAAACGGGAGAATTTCTGCTGAGTTCAGCTGATATAAATTCTCTTTTGAATGAGGGGAAAGTAGCCGGGGAAGGGGAAGACCAAGACCAAGACCAAGACCACTGACCCTGCAGCATCGGGAACCTGCTTGTTAGATTACAACCTGGAGTCAGTCTTATTTGCATTTTATTCTTTCAAAATTCTGCATTTTCACCCCCAGAAAACAACTTCAGCAGCTGCTTGACATTTAAAAGGCAATCACTGGGAAAACATCCAGATCTTTTTCAGCCACCGTCCCTCCATCTGAGCCTCCTCGGTGACTTTTGGTTTGAAGCAGTTAGAGCTTTTCACTCTCAAAAAATTCCTTCTCCTCACCATGAAAAATGCCCTTCCTATACACATGCAGAGCTGTCAAATGTAAGAAACAAACAGGCTGGAAGAAATAGAAAGACTTTTTTTTTTTTTTCTCCAGTCTCAATTATAGGAATCATATGCATCATCTGGATCAATAGTCGGTCAAAATTGCTCAGCCAAAAAGATTTTCTATATAAAAAAGCAGCAGCTGATAGCCTACCTCTAAGCTCATGTATTATCATGTTGTAACTGAAATTATGGTAGTAAACCATGTTTACAGTCTTTCTTGGAAAGCTCAGGTTAAGAACAAAAAGCTTAATAAATGTCCTTGTACATAGTAACAAGATCTTAAACCCGGCCTGTCTGTATCTGAGATCTTATCTTGTTCAGTAATAGCAGAGATTTGCTTTTTATGTCCTTTGTTTCCCACCATCGTGATACGTTCCCGGGTCATCATTTCCTGCATTTTCCCCCAGAGGTGGCTGCAATTCGAGGAGGATGCGTTTGCAGAGCAGAACATGCACATTACAGAGGAAGGAGCCAGTCTTTAAAAATATAAAATATTACTTATCCCTTCACTTCTACAAAATAAGAGCTGGTGTACAGATAAGCAGTTGTGGTTCACCAAGGCCTGCCCAAAGCAGGGACACTAAAACCCCAGAAGATGTGTTGGGGTTCTTCAGCTGGTTTGATTTGTTGGTAAGGAAGGGCTGGGGAAGCTCCACATCCATGGAAAAAGAGGGGGCTCTAAGGAGAGAGCCTGCATGTTTTGAACATGGTTCTCATCGGGGTGGTGCCGGCAAACGCTCCCACAGGAACCGGGGGTGTCGCCCGTCGGTGACTTTCGGCTCAACTCGGTTTCAGTTGTGAGTTTAAAAAAAAGTCAGAGTGAGAGAAGGCAGGTGGGGAAACAGGACTGAGAACGATGCAGAAAAATCTGTCGGACCTGCAGATCCGGCTCACATTTGAGAATCACCCGCTTTATGGCTCCCGTGAAATCACCTTTTAATAAAGGGTCTATAACAGCAACCTGTAATTTTGTGGTTGATGCATGAGCCAGCAGACGATCCAGTTCACTCTCCTACAGCTTTATTAAAGCCACGGGTCCAGCTGGAGTCAGGAATATTTGCTCGATGTGGAGCACACAACGTCCTAGAGAAACACTGGGCACTGCCCTTGGATACCAGGCGGCAAGTTCAGTGTCATTCCCCGGCCTCACCTCCCTCCTGGCGGCACGGCAGCAGGTCTGGCAGGAAGGTTTCCCTGATCCCCAGGTGGAGGTCTTTGACTCACAGCTTCCCTGAACCCACCCCCTCGCCTCCCGGCGTAATTAAATAAATCCCAGAAGCCAGAGCTCTGGGTACTGGGGAGTATTTGTCATCCAGTGGTATGTCCGTGGGTGGGGAGATGGGGCTGTGCTGCTTTACCTGGGATTTGCTTCTTCAATTGGGCCAGGCTCGATCCTTAAATTTTATGTTTGAGGCTTTGGTGCATCCATAAGTGTTTGGCAGCTGGGTGGGGGGGGGTCAGAGCTAATCAGCAAAATGAGATTGTGTCTGTGGGTGCTGGGAGGGTGAGAATTTTGCTTTTAAGGGGGAGAGAAGGTGGGTCTTGGGTTTTTTTCATGTTGGTTAAAACACTGTGATCCAGCAGATAGCTGGTGTGTATGGGTCAAATCTAAATTCTGGGGGAAGACTGTCAGGATCTGGGTTATTTGCTCTTTTGTGGTGTCCCATTTATCTGTTGAGCTGACCTGACTCCAGTCTGCGATGGGAGAATGAGAAAAGCTCCTGATGAAGTTATTGAAGGACTTCAGGCAGGTACGAGCATATAAGTCATTTCACAGCTATGACAGTAGGAACTTGGCTCGCGTGCTGGTTGTATTTCATAGGTAATTCCCCCTGCCCTTGATGCTACGTGCCTTTCCACTTCTGCTTTTTATGTCCTCAAAACGAGAGCGTGGTCTCTTGGAGCTGGGGTAAGAGAGAGCCGGCGCAGGCTGAGGGGAGCAGGTCTCCTCTGGAGCAGATCTCTTCAGTTCCAAGAGTTCCCTCGTCTTGTTAACCAGATTGCATGAGGAGGTGCGGTACTGCTGAGCTCAAAACTGCATCTCTTTATTTCCTACCTGACACAGCAGCGGCAGATGAGAGAGACAGCTGCAATACTTAGAAGTATTGCTTCCTCAGAGGGAAATTCTGGAGATGAGACACCGGGGTTTCATCCGGCTAACCCAACGCCCGCGGGGAGCTCCGGCTGCTCCTGCCTGATGCCAGCGACTGCCGCGGCCGTGGGACGCCGGCTCCGGGCTGGCCCAGGGCGGCATAGAGCTTCTGGGGGCACCCACCCGTGTGTTTTGCAACAAGCTGTGATTTATGGGATGCCTGTGGAGCGGCTGGTCTCCTTGTGATAACGAAGGAGAGTCTGCGACGTGACTCCTCAGGGAGCAGGGAATGGACTCTGCAGACCTGGAGGTCCGTCGTAGCCGGTGTCCCCGCGCCACCTCCACATCCCAGCTGACAGCGTGACCCAACTTGTCATCCCCTCTCTGGTCCATGATGAGCGGGACCAGGTCCGATGGCTGCAAGCTCATCTCCTCGTTTCACTCGGAGGGGGTGCAGGTGTGGTCCTGCCCTTGCCAACACTTTCTCCCTCGTGCTGCTCCTGCCAGCTTTAGTTAAATGTCACGGAATCGGTCTCTTCTGAGTGATTAACGTGCTCTCAAACCCTCAGTATGAACCACAGGCTGAGCCAGGAGATGAGATTTGTGGCCAGAATGTGGGAAACGTTCAGTGTGGAGCAAGGTGAGCCTTATCCTAACCCACCTCTTGCTGTGGCTGCAGAGTTTGAAGCAGGGGGTGATAAAGCTTTAAATGCCGGCTGCTCTGATGAGCTCGGGCTTTATCTGGTTTGGGACCTACTAAGGCCATTTCAGGGGCGTGGTGAAGCGATAACACGATGCAGCATCTGGAAAGGGGGTTTCTGGCTGTGTGGTGAGAATAACTGCACTAGATTGTAAAGCCAGGTGAAACCATTATCAGTATCTCCTCTGATTTTATGCACATGGTTTAAAGATTTCACTCAGTAATATCTGTGCTGAACTCCAGGCTTCCATCTGACTTACTAGATCCCTTTAAAACCACACACAGTCTTCAAACTTGATTGATTGCTGTTTTTTTTTTTTTTTTCAAAAGACAAGGATTTCCTACATCTGAAAGACCTTTGCAGCTCTGACACAATACTGCATTCCCTCTCCTCAAAAGTTTGATCCAACAGGTGCAAAAGTGCTTTCAAAGAGCAAGAAGGTGGACAACTAGCTCAAGAGAAGAGCCCCTTCCATGGAGTTATCACTTGCCATTAAGTCTAATAAAGCGGCATTTTGCAACCCACCATTTGATCATCTGCCCCTGGACTTTGCCCCTTGCCTCCAGGACGGCTCTCAGCAACAGCTATTTGAGGGCTGAATTTCCTCCTCTTTTATCTCTCGGAGCTTCTGATGCCAGCGCTGGGAGGATTTTCGAGGCTGAAATGGAAAAAGCCCCGAGCAAGTTGAAGGAAAGGCTTTGGAAGCCGCCCATTAACACGGCATTAAAGGCTGAGCTGAGTTTGCCTTTGGTAAGCTCACGGACGCTTCCCTGGTTTCTGCAGGCTTCTTCCCGGCCCCGATTCGAGGTGCTACCACACGATGCCGCTCCTCCGATCCCATGGGTGAGGAGTCCCAGCGCACGGGGGGCACGTCTGCCCCCCTCCATGCCTCTTGTGCCAGAGCCATGGCTGGATTGAAACCACCCGATGAGTTGAAGCAGACACAAAGCAACAACCTTCCAAGATCAGCATCGGTGTGACATTGCTTTTCCCCTACCAACCAGCTAGAAAATGAGCAATTACGACCTCCCTACAGCGTTGGCCAACTGCAGCAAAGATACTTGGAAGTGCGTGGCCTCAGCACTGGCTACGCTGATTAACTCCGTATCCCAGATGGCATTTACAGTCCATGGCTCGTGCTCCAAGTGAGCTCAGCCTGTCCCGAGTGCCTTGGGCTTCAAAGAGCTGCAAAACCTGGGAGAATATCGGCAGCGTGACGGCCACTGCTATTGCAGCTCCCCACCAGAAACGCGCCAGCCGGGCTGGAGTGTCCGTGTCCCCACAGGTCGCATGTTTCACCTCTTGACCGAGAAATTTTGGCATTTTTTTTCCTTTCTGAAGCAGGGACAGGAAGGCTCCGCCCTAAAACATTAATTTCCTTACCTCTCCCTTCCCCCCTAACTACTCGATTTCCCTTCTCCCCCGCGCGTCTGATACCTGGCAGGTTATTTTTGTAATCCCATATTTGTTATTTACTCCAGTTCTCATTTTCTATTTTACAGCCCGGCCACCCGGTCGGAGCCTTTTTAATCTGTATGCAGCGTGCGCGGCTGGTGCAGCCCATAGGAGACCTGTATTTAAAACTGTGCTAATACACAACAGCTCGAGGCACAGAAATACAAATGTTTTCTTCCCCCTCTTCTCGGGCTGGCTGCGGTGTGAGCGCGCCTGCTCGCACAGAGCCGTGTATCGGCAGAGGGAGAAAGCACCAAGCTCTGCAAGGTTTGTTTGGGTCCTTGAAGAGGATCCGTTAAGCCTGGATGAGGATCCAAGGAAGATTTTTCCCGTTCCTTTGTGCGGATTAGGCATTGTCCTATGTACAAGCTTAAGGTAGGAAAAGGAAAGACCAACATCCCTCAAAATGTAATCAGATCTATGGATCCAAGCAGGACACTTGTCATGCCATGGGATCTCTTGGATAACAGATGGAGAATGATGGGACAATGAGTCCGGGCTGGGACAAGCCGGAGACACCAGTTAAGGGACAGCGTTTTTCTGTTTTCAGCACATAAAGTTGTTTTATTTTGTATGGACCCAGGAAAAACCGAAAAGCAACCGAGGAGGATGTTGTTGAAGTCAGCAGCAAACTGGAGGCTCAAACCCCCGTCTCTCCCGCCCGCACGCAGCGGGATCCTTCCCACGGCGCAGCCTTTGCCGGCACACTCGCACCGGGACAGCCCCACTGTCGGGAAATTTTACTGGAAAATTTCCAGTATTTTCCGATACTGGAAAACGGAGCTCCTCCGTCAGTGGAGCACAATTGCCTCCCCAGTGCCCACGCCAGGATGGAGACAAGCTGTGTCTGTGTCAGAGGATGTGTTTTGCTCGGATATGCCATGGGATAGACGGGACATCTCTGTTCCCCAAACTTACACTGGCAAAACGTCAACGGTTTGGCATCGACCTTCCCAGGCTCCGGCATAAATACAGTGTAGAGAGTGATTCATCCCAGCCACGGTAGGAGTGACCTGTTTCTCAGGTTGGGACAGACAAACTTCACCCTGAAGGTGACTTAAAAGTTATTTTGGGCTACACCGAGCCCTGGCCGTGTTTCAGTGTTTACCGGGAAGCGTGGCGCAGCGCACAGCAGAGAGAAGGCAACTCTCTGACATGCTTTTGGCCTTACAGAGGTATATGGGCACTCAGGGGAAAGGTTGATTTTATTTATTAAAAAAAATAAAATAAAATCAACAATCCTGCCTTTCAGTGGGAGAAATAACCTGCAAAATAGGACTGTGACACCAGCACGTCTGCAAAGTGCAGATTCTTCTTCTTTTATGGCTTTAGCTTATGGCTTCCCAGGATCATTTAAAATCTTAACTCATATTTCTTGTTTGGATACTAATGATCTGACACAGGAACTCCCACTCTGGTGGTGTGAACTCCACAGTATCACTATTTTTCTGTGTTGGTTAATGCCTGGAGAGGGAAAAGGGTAATTCTATAATTTGGCAAAGCAAGGCATAGCAAAGCGCTTCAACAACTTTTACTCCTCTCTGCAGGGAATAGAAATATATTTAGCTGCTGGAACATCTGCCCCATTAACCTTATCTTTTCTTTTCATTTTTTTTTTCGTACGCACTATTGACCTCTTTGAAAGAGGTTTAAATTCGGCTTCCCTTGAAAGTCCCTGGGGAGGGACTTCACCTGCCAGGCAGCAGGATCCATGGAAAACACGTGAGGCATTTATCCCAATCAATAACCTGGCAGCTGCAGATCACTGCAGAAAGAGGCTGGTGACTTCTGAGTAGTGCCAATAAAACACTCCGGAACCTGCGTATTAATCTCAATATAATTGCCCAAAGGGCATCTACTGACCTACTTTACCCTCCAGTGTAAGTTACTGTACAGTTGACAAATGATTTTAACAGAGCCTTAGTGGTCACCTGAGGATGGCCAATATATAGCACTATAAGCTGGAATTTTCATTGCAGCCCATAGCTTAAATGACTTTTAACTCTTTGGAAATGCTTCTTTCCCCCCCTGTAATGGAAATATTTACGTTACCCCATTCAAATGCTCTGAGGTGTCTTTATTTCTCTTGGCTTGGCTCATAATGGCCTAGTTCAAAAGCATTAAAGTTTAAGGGAAATGAGCTTGGCACCAAGGGAAGTAGGAAAATATTTTTTCCTCTGTAAGATGGATCTGTTTGCCTCGGGAAGGTGCTGCTTGTGTAATGGCGCCGGCTTCTCCTTTACCATGCGTCCCTGCAGCAGACTTGGGGTCTCTCTACATCACTTCAGTAGTGCCGGAAAATAATCGAGAGGGGTCGAAGGTTTGATCCAGTGAGTTTACCGAGGATTTCACAGTGTCAGAGAGAATCCAACCTAAAGCCAGCAATGTTGGACAGTAACTTATCCTACCTGTACACAAATGGCCAGAGGGTCTCCGTGGCTCATGGAGTTATCGCTTGCCATTAAGTCTAATAACTCTTGTTAATGAGCTGACCCAAAGGCTTCTTATACTCTTCCTTCTTGCTGAAAAGAACAAGAGTTTGTTGTCCTGTAACAGCTATTTTGGTAAGTTTCTTTGCAACCTCCATAAACCGGTGGGTTTTAATCTTTGGCTTCTGATCTCCTAAAAACAAACGTCCTCTGTGTAGACTTCCACGTGGCTTATATGGGGGTTTTTTCATTATTTTTTAAATAGATTGCTACAGAGCAGTGCGCTAACCCCAAGTTGGAGATCACTGTCACTTACCTATTAGCCCAGAAGACTTCACATATTAATCCTCATCTAAAACTATCCCCTTTGGGCATGATCCTCTTTAGACTCAGCACCAGAGCTGGAAACCGCCAAAGCCCTGCTGAAATCCCTAACCCCACGGCATAATTATGAACAGAAGCGACAGTTTGGGCAGCAGGCTCGAAGCAGACCGCTGCTCGTGGGGCTGACACAAACCATAAGAGTTTTGAGGCAGGTAATGAAAATGTATGACTGTGTTTCATCTTTGGCCAAAACACAGAGCAGAACAGAAAGAATATTATTTTTTTTTTTTAGTCTGTGGACAATGAATAGGATGAACAGAAAGGCTTTTCCTTCCATGCTCCCACAGGATGATTAATCTTCCCAGCATTTGAAGATGTTGGTCATTATTTGCTGGCTTGCCTTGAAATCCACCCTTAAAAAGCAGCAGCAGGATGTATTTGTATGAGGAAGGAAGATTTCTGTGAAATAACGCGTTTCTCTCAACGTTCTCCAAGCAAACCTAGCCGGGCCCTTCAAGGAGAGCGGAGATGATCACCTCTGGGGGGAAAGCAGCTCTGCTGCAGCCGTAGGAGGAATTCCGATTCTCTGGATTCGGCACTGCCAATGGACTACACAGATGGCTGTCAAACAAATGGAAATTCACCCTTTGGGAGATTATTTTCCTTTAACGACTAAACCAGTCTTTAGCGACTACCCAGAAGCCTGGCAGTTTCTGGAGGCATCATCCTGGCTGGCTCCTTCTGTGGCTGGAAAATTCCTGTGATTTGTCAAATCGGGTCCCCGGGCACATTTTTGAACTGTGCTCAGTCCCCACCAGCGTTACGATGAGACTGTCACCTCCTGGTTTCTTTCCAAATAGTTCAGATGACTGCAGACTTGTTAGGAAGCTTTGAATAGCCAGATTTTACCTGAAAAGGAGGGCAAATCTTCCTGCTCCAAATGACTTGAGATTAAAAAAAAAACTGTTTTAGCTACAAACAGAGGATAATTCATTCCCCAGGATGCTGTTGGGACCACCACATCTAATGCAAACCGCTTTTTGGATTGCCTCCAGATAGTTTTTTTTTGACCCAAACCAAATATTTAAGTTTGATTTAAGATTGTTAGGTTTTCTTAATGCTTCTGTTTGTTGAAAGTTGTTTTTGTTTCACTTTTCTTAGACAAAACTATTCACCAAGTTCATCATCAATTTGTCTGCACTTCTGGTTAGCCTGAACTGCATTTCTGACAAGTCAACTCTTTTTTTTTTCCTGAAAATTATTCTTAGACATTTTCCACTTAGGATCTTATTTCTGAAGCCATCTAAAATAGGATGTTGCTCCACAGTCACAACAGCAAATTCATGGCATTCTTGTGGCCCTTATTTCACTTAAGTACAGGAAAATGGAATACAGTCATTCTGATGATGCTGATTTTAATGAAAAAAAAGCTGTGCAGTCTGCTACATTAGTCACCTGGTGTTACAAGAAAGTAATAAACTAAACTGTTTCCATTCTTTCCTCCATGCACCTTATGCTATGTTTCTGCTTTTGCACTGGTTTTCATTTTTTTTTTATATTTTCCCTGGCACAGAAGAGGTAAGATTGTTGAGATGTAGACCTTTACCATAATTAAGCAAGACTCCTCCTCTTGTGAAAGCTCATGCCTTCCCAATTCTGGTTTGAGAGACACAGAACTGATTGTTATCTCAGATATGAATGCCATTTTCCCCTTTTTCTTAGAAAACTGATAATTCTGGCTGAGGTGGTGGTGGGTTTTATACTGTGCAAATGTCTCTCTCTCCTGCTCGTGGAGAGCTGCCATTTGAATTCTCAGCAAGGCTTCCACGCGTCCCTGAATGTGAGTCTTAATTCAGATAATTAATATCTCGTGTGTATGAATGTGGAGCTGAAAGAAAAATCAGTCAAACCTGCAGATCGGCGCAGGATGGTGCTTCTCAGTTCAGAGGTTTGGGGGCTAAATATGCTATTTTCTGTGTTTTGAATTTGGCTGGAACTGCTACTAGCATTTCAATAGCTTTAAAGGCAAGACAAAGTGGCTGCCTTCTGCAGCAGCCATTCTCTCTTGACTGGCAAAGAGATAAGGGGCCTTAATAGACCCTCACTTTGCAAGTTTAGCACGTGAAAATTATCAGATGAAAACTGCATGCCTGCACAGCACGAACGAAAGGCAATGGGGGCAAAACACGCTACTAGTTTATCTGTTCTTGTTATTTACAGCCTAAAAAACCTCTTCCCCGGCAGCGCAAGGATGGTCGATAGATGCTGACGGGATCGTCTGGAGGAGGAGGAAGGCTGCTCCTAAAAGCTATGCCTTAAACATGTCTTTCTATACCTTTATCACCTACTTTATATGTTAGTTTTCTCGCACCAATATATGGTTGGTGCTCCAGGTTGTGGCTGGAGGGAACTTTCTGCGTCGGCTGAAGTCATCTGGGCTATATATCCACGCTGTCTAGGTGACATTGCCATGGCTGCATTATTATTATTATTATTATTATTATTATTACAATTTAGCCTTTCAAGGGTCTTATTAAAATACCTCCTGCCAATCCCAGCAATCCACCAGCACGTGGCCCAATCTAACGAGCAATCACGCTTTTCACCATCCGCTCGTTAAGTAACGCGAGGCGACGGCACGCTCTCCCAGGTTCACAGCACTGAGAAGCTGCAATCCACTTTCACACAGCAGATAACGAAGTTCCTAATTACCCTGGCTTCTTGGGAGCCTTGTGTCCTCTGCTTGTATTTCTAAAACCGTAAAATAATCAATATCGGACAGATTTCTTCGGTCCTGAGTCATTACAGGCCGTCAGGGATTGTTTCGCTCGTTCTCACCACGTGCGGACGAGCCCGGCTTCAGGGAAGTTTAGGGCTGTTGTTTGCATAATGCATCAGCGGGTTTAAAACGTAGGGATTTGCCTTTGTCTGATCCCAACTGGATAAAATGACAGCAGCTGCAGTGGGCTTGACAGCCTACACGCATCTGAGCCTTTAAATAGACGTCAGACCTCGCTGCTTGCAGGTGAGGAAAAGCAGCCTCGGGGCTACGCGGAGAGGGAAGATGCCTCGGAAGCTTTGTACCTCCCCAAAATATTCCCTGCTGGGCCACGTGTGAGTAAGATCCCGGGGTGGGAGAAGCCGGCGGCCGTCCCACACAGCCGGAGCCCTCCGTTCCCAGCCGGAGCCCTCCGTTCCCAGCTGGAGCCCTCCATTCCCAGCCAGAGCCCTCCGTTCCCAGCGGGTGGCTCGGCAGCTCCTGAGATGGGGCTTCAGAAAAGCCGAGCAACAAATTAGGCTCCACGCCACCGTAAAGCCTCAAAAAAAAAAAAAAAAAAAAAATTTTTTAACTACCCAGGAAAAAAGGGCACCTTTT
>VZSF01000516.1:170194-243753 GCA_013398295.1 Chionis minor
CATCCCCTCACGGCTGTGTCCCCTCACGGCCGTGTCCCCCCTCAGTCAGCCCTCAGTGTCCCCTCACGGCCGTGTCGGCCCTCAGTCAGCCCTCGCCGTCCCCTCACGGCCATGTCCCCCCTCAGTCAGCCCTCGCCATCCCCAACACATCCCTCATCCTCGTTACCCCCCATCTCCTCACCCACCCCTCGCTTCCCCAGCCTTGCCCCCATTTCCCACTCAGGCTCCTTGTCCCCCTTTCTCCCTCCTTTTCCCAAGGAAAGGGGCAGGAATTGGGGGTGGGGGGGTGTCCCTTCCCGTGGGACTGTCCTGTGCACGGCCCTGTCCCTGCCGAGCGTCAGCAGGCGCACGTGGCCATCGGCGTCGGCACGCTCCTCCTCTCACCGGCGGGGAGACGTTCGGGCAGCCTGGCAGGGTGTGACTGGAAATTAAAGAGGTGAAATTGGGCAAAGGGGGAAATTTCAGTCTGGTTATTAGGGAGGAGTGGGGGGAAAAGAAAACTTGCTTGGCGGGAGGTGACTGCGGTTGTGCCCGAGGCTCCCTCCTGGGGTGTAAAGCCGGTAGGTGTCGAAAGCCTCGCGCTGCTCCGCGGGGATGGAAGGACGGAGGAGATGTGGCCTCGCAGGCGTCGGGGAGGCGGCACGGGGCTGGCTGTCCCCGTAAATCCTGTTGGCGCCGAGTCCGGGTGGAGCTTGGGAACTTGTTACCCGCTAACAGCGACCCGGAGGCCACCCTTGCTTAGACCCCGCTGAGCCCCTGGGGAACCTCGTCGGCAGGGTCACGGGGGCGGAACGGGGACAGAATTTGGCCCGGTGCCTCCGGTCCCTGCATAAAAGCCTGGCAGCCTGGCGGACGTTGCGGAGCAATCTGTGACCTAGTTAACCAAGAGCTATGGATTCTGTGGAGCATTCGATTGTGTCTGTTGTATCTTTTTGCTATGATGGATAACCAACTTGGAGTGAATTTTGGTCTAGTAAGAGGTGCCAATAAGGAAAATGCATGGATTTAATTAAGCGCAGTATACATTTCCTGGGTTTGTTCTCTCACAGAGATGTAGGCGTTCAGTAAAGAAGCTGCCCGGGGTTGAACAGAGAAGGAAGTCAAAGAACAACACACCAAAGGCTTTCGTCTGCTGTAACCTGTGTTTTAAAAACAGTTTTTTAAAGCTCCCCTCCTGATATCTCTGTCAGTAATTAAAACAAACGCTGCACCGCTGGTAAAATTCCAACTTCTCCGCCAGGCAGCCAGACACAACACACCCAGGGGTGCTGGGTTTCTTTAGGATGCCAGGCGTGATTGAGCCATCCTTCCCTTCTGCATCTCGACTGCAGGGGGTGCAGAATATTCCAGTACCCGGCCCTCTCGTGCGCTCGGAGTTGCGGAGCGTGTGCTGGAATACGCTGCGGACTCCCGCTTTCAAGGTACGCTGGGATAGCACGACAGCCCTGAATAACCCGGCTTCCACTCTGTACAAACAAGTCAAGTTGGAAATCAAATTCATGAAAGCTAGTGGAATTCGGTCCTTTATTTGTAGTTAATTATTTTTTAAATACAGGATTATTGCAAGTTGTATGGATTTAGCCCCATCTGTTTATAACAGCCATAATCAGTGCTGGGGAGCAGAGTTAGATCTTTCAAGGCTGAGAATCCATAAATACTAGTTTTATACTGACGGCTAATTACTCTTCAAACAGAGCCCTTATTCCTTAAAAGTGCCTGCACTTGTATTTATTCAGAAAGAGAGAGAGAAACAAACATGGTGCTGAGATATGAGACTGAATGTGCAAAACAAGGGATGGTGGTGCAGCTTGTGGAAGAGATAAGGTGTGTCCTTTTTTTTTTTTTGCAAATCGAAAGGACATGAAGAAAACAAAACGAGAGAGGTTAGAAGACAAATACCGTATGGAAAGAAAGAGATGGGTAAAAAAAAAAAAAATGGCAAGGGAGAAATAAGTCATGATACAGCGTTTGGGTTAGCGAATACTCTTCACATGATGTGAGAGAAGCCAACAGGGGCAGGTCACAGGTTTGCTGGCTGTTTGTGGTGTTTGCAGTAGCAGCAAGTAGCTTTTCTCTCCTTCTTCCAGAGTTTTAAGCCCTTTAATTTGTTAAATTTATTCCAGGCTGTCCTGGTACTTAAAAGTTTTGGGTGTTTGGCTTTTTCTTTGCCTCAGGCTGTTCTTACAGTTCAGCACCTGTATAACGGGGAGGATAGATGTGGATGGGATTTATTGATATTTTTTTTCCCCCCATCTGTCTGCCACAGCCTAGATGGAAGCCAGGAGAAGAAACTGGTGCGTGATCAAAGACTAGGGCTGGTGCCCAACTTAGAGACTTGGAACTTTCTATTTTCTCGTCGGACCCTTCAATCCGAGCGGGAGTCCAAGCAGGCGTCTGCTCCTTCCCACCCAACCTCTAAGCTGCTTGATGCTCCGGCCAAAGAAGAGGGTGTGTCGTTAGTTTCTTGGCTGTTATGTGTGGAAAGTGTTGACTGATGTAGTCCTGCTAGACTTTTTCTGCTTAAACCATAGTGTTGTCCGGAGTGTGAAACGCACCACTGCGGCGTCTCCCACTTTACTGCCGTTTGGGAAAGCTCTGAGCGGCGCTGGGGGCACCGGAGCTGTTTGCGGATTTAAGGAGTCTGGCTGGGGGGCATGTCTGCCTCGCTGGCTTGCATGCTTTGAATGCTGTGTTTCCTAGTAGCGCAGAAAGGAAAAGAGGTGGATTAGCAAGTTGAAATGGCACGTAGAAGTCTATTAAAAGAAGTAAGTGCTGCAGGGAGCTGAGCCGACGTGTGCATGCAGGTATGCTGCTCTGCACTGGTGGGTAACTTAGCGGAGCGGCAGACTTCTCTGGTTCGATTTACCTTTTCAAAGACAAATCCAGAGTCAATAAGCAGTTGTTTTTCTGAGGAGGAGAAAAGAGAGCACCTGTACTGCACAGTCTGCTTACTGCAAAAGGTCATCGGTCACCTGGAGAATTGCCTGGGATATACTGCTGTGCGTTACTGTGGGCAGCTGAGGGCTGTGGGCACGCTGACCTTTTGAAGAAAACTGCAATAAAACTGAATAACCATCTCCCCGTGCTACAGGTTGGGAAATTTAAAAGGGCCTGGGATTATTCATCTCTTAAACTGACCTCTGAAAAACATCTTCGTTCTGTAATTGATCAGTCACACGTGGCTTCAGGGAATAGCTGATTTTTTTCACATGTGCCAAATACTAATCACTGATGTTCAAAAAAAAAAAAAACCCAACCAAAAAGAAGTGGTTGTAGTCAGAAAGTGACTGCAGAAATGCCACAGTGGGATTCCATATTTATTCGCTGTCAACAATTTCCAGATCAAATTGGCTCAGTGCAAAGTCAAAATGATTTCCCCTCCAACTGCTGCTACTGCAAACTCAGCCTCAGATCTGGGAAAATCAGACCGTGTGGTTTCTGCCTTTTGCATCATAACTGGTAATAAAGATTTTGCTGTCGGAGCTGAGCTGACAGTTTTGCTGATGATGGATGAAGCAAAACAGACTGCTTCTTGCTCTGCTGTTGCTGTGTTGGCTTCGTGGGTCTCATAGGTAGGGAAGCGGTGGAGAGAAGAGCATTCGTCTAAAGTATTTTTATACCAACCCTACTAATGCCATCCAGTGCTTAAGGATGACCACTGTAACCAGCTAGACCAGAAAGTGTCCATCAATGACATTAAACTAGCTAGGTTACTTCCACTCAGGAGATGTGAGGAAAAAATGTGAACAGTGAAAGAGATTTACTGGTTTTTCTTTGCCTCTTTGGGTGCAAAAGGCAAGTTTCTTTGCCTGACGTGTGAGAGTGCCTAATACCTTAACCTGACAGCGTCCTTCGTCCCTTTCAAATAAGGGAATGTGTCAAATTCGGGCAGGCTTTTAGTCCTCTGCTGGGTTTGTACCCTTGGGTTTGACACATGCATTCATTTCCTCTGGATTAGTAATACTGAAGCCTATTTGTTTTACAGTGCAGTTCTCTTCATCCTGGCATTTCTTCCTGTCTCCACCTTCGTGTGCCTCACCTTGCTGTCTGCTGTCCTCTTTTAACACCGCTCTAAAGATGTATTTGCTTTTGGAAAGCAGATCCCAGGGGGAAGAAGGCCACCAGAGTCCGTATACACAGTCATCCTGCATCGCTCTGCAGATTAGCAGGCACCTGTTAAGGTAGATCAGTCTTTTAAACACAAACATCTTGACAGTTTGTCACTAAAAGATAATTAGCAAGAAATGGGAATGTTAGCAGCTTTTGTGGAAAGTTACTCGGTGTTGGGTTTGCTTTGTGCACTTTGGACAGTCCTGACCGGTGATGCCCGTCCGAAACGAAAAAGCGGGTGGTTTTGGGGCAGAGCTGGGGAAATGCTGCATGTTCTCCCTCTGAGTTTGTGCCGCAGCCCTGACCCCTGGTGGGAGAAGTGCCTGGTTAGACGCGGGTTCCATCTGGCAAACCTGCGCGGAGGCAAGCTGTGCTTATTTCTCAGGGGATTTTATGTGGGTGCGTAAGCGCCGGCGACCGGCTTGCGATGACCGGTGTGTGTGAAAGTGGGGCTCAACGCAGTTCCCAGTTTGAGTTACAACTGGCCTGTTGGCACAACGCTGTGAATCGCGTTATCGGTCGTCCCTGAGCCATCTCATTTCTGAAACCAGCGGTAAAAAGCTTTCAGACATCTCCCTTTCCCTTGCACTGTGCAACTTCTGTTCTTCCATTTGGAACAAATGCCTTTCCTTTGTGTAATCAGGGGATGAACAGTACTACAGGCAAATAACGTAATCTGTCAGTGGCTTCGGTACGTGAGTTGCACCACGCACAGTTCTAGATGGAAGTACAGCTCCCCGTGCACATCTTTCTCACTGAGACCCGAGGAAAACATCTAATCCTTTGTGCTGGTCAAATGTAAATCCAGTGACTTCCAGCAGACTTGCTTTGGACACTGTGGGTAAAGAAAACTCTTCTCAGTAAAATAGTTATTATGATGGACTAGAGTGGTGATCTCAAACCAGTCAGGTATACCGCGATCGGATCATAATTCTTTCTCTGGCGCAGAAATACCTTTGCAATGAGAGAATTTCTCTGCAGTTTGAAGCGCTGGCTGGCTCCAGGCTTGCTGGAATTTTCCTTTGCTCCATGCTCCTTCTCATGCATTTATTTACTGAACCTGTGAAAAAGGATACTGTACTGTAAATCTCACAAATGGTGCATACAGTGTGGTTTTTTTGCTTCACTAGCCTCCGGTGGATTCATGCAAACAAAATTTAGACCTACCTAACCTGTCTCGGTCTCTTTCGGCTGCAGGGTATACAGTTAATTGACTAAAAATATATTTGCTCTGTTGGTGTAATACATGAGTATAGAAAATACTTCACATGCTGTGATCTGTGCTGTGGTGCTGCTCGCCTTAGAGATGCCAATGATAACTTAGTGCACGCTATTATTGATATTACTCGAGCTGAGGGCATTTTGGAATTTGGAAGTACTGTACAATTTGAAGACGTTTGTTCTTACCTATGAAATCTAGCGCCGAAAGCGCTTGTTCCACAACAGCTAAATTTGGGGGGAGACTAGTTTATAAACTGCCACTTAAAGACAATGCCCTGTTCGCCCAACAGCAAAATTGCGGGGTGTGTACCTCTCCAGGCAGATTGCAGATAATGACGGAATGCAAGTGCTGGACAGGGGGAAACGAGTTTCCAGGACACCCATGAGCGTGTTGTGTGGGACCTGCACCTTGTCGAATTACTCCGGTAAATACACGGAACCTCTTGGAAAGGTCTCAAATCGAAAGAGAAGGGCTTTAGGGCAGCAGGGCTGCGGCCCGTGGGTAACACCCTGCCGTAACTACATCCGCGTACCATCGGGGAGCGGGGCCGAACGTGGCCGTGGTCTAAACGAGGGGGTCCCGTAGCTGGGGGGCTGCACGAGGGGGGGTGCCCTGTTGTGCCTCACTGCCCCCATTCTGCCATTGCAGTCGTGCAAACATTGACTGAAAACCAGTCCCCTCCATTAAGATTCCATCTTTCCAGCCAAAATATTTATAGACTCCTGTTTAACTTTTTAATCAACAATTAAATTTGCCCTTTAATGGGGGAAAGGTTTTTGTGTCTAGCGTTCTTCCCTTTGGATCTGTATGCAAGGCTTTGCTGGATGGCGTTAATCAATCATGTTTGTTTTACTCTGTTAGTCTATTGTTCTTTAGATTGTTTATCGCTTCGGTTTGGTGTTTTTGAGTGTGTTTTTCAGTATTTAAAACAATTCAGATTTTAGATAGGAGACAGAAGGGGAAAGGAGAATGTGTCTTAGATCAGTCTGTCATTTAGTTCTGAATATAAAACTTACATGAAGCTGTCAAAAGCAGAAAGCAGGAAGGAGTGTTCACTTCATTGGTGGGAAAAGAAAATCTTGAGCTTGGAGCATTCTAATTTTCAAACTTAGGAAAGAGACGAAATTTACATTCCCAAAAAAAGTACTTTTCGCCGAATGCCGTGAGTGGATTTGGCATGAGGAGCGAACACGCTCCCATGATTGCTGTCTTCGCTGTGTATCCCCTCGGCGCTTCAGTTCATCATATGACACAATATTTTGGAAGGGCTCCAGAGAAGCTGTCATGGGCAGTGGTGTCAGCGATCCGTGCGTAATGCGAGTGCATTGTGCATGATGGACCCAGACCGTTGGAGGAGGGAGAGCACAGTGGGAGCACTGAAGGGCTGGGTAATAAACATCCTCTGTTTATGGGACGGGGGTGTTACTCGTTTGTACCCTTACTAAAGGGGGCAGAGCATCTACTGGTAATTAGAACAGGACACTTAGTCCTGCGTTCTGTTCCTGACAGCAAATTTGTTGTATGGATCCAGTATGCACCTCTGTAAAATGGGGACAATTATTTTTATTCCTAATCCAGCAAGCTGATATGCGGGAAAAGTTGTTTCCTCTCGGGCAGTTCAGCGTTTCCTGGGCGGACACTGGAGCGGAAGTGATGGCTAGAGGTTGCGCTAAACTGCAGTAACTTTAGTGTTTCCCTTTTGCATGGGCTTATCTTGACAAAGATGCAGAGACCGTGTGTGTGTGTGTGTATCTGCTGCCCACTAGAATGAAAGGAGACATCTCGAGGGCTTCCAAAAGGGCAGGTGTGCTCTTCAGACTTACTTCTCCCCTTGGCAGCAAGGCGGTGGAGTCTGGTTTTCTAGGAGTAGGAGCCACGTGTGCTGAAACCCTCATATCCCTTAGACAGGGATATCCTTCGATCCCTCTCGTGCAGTTTGTGACTTTCCCCATCCCTCTGTCTTTCCTTCTGTGTCACCCACCCCTGCTCAGTGGTGTCTGCCGCTCTTCCCAGCGTCCTCCCACCTTGGCTGCGTGGGCCAGAGGGCATGCTGCAGCTCCGGGTGCGTGGTACCCGTCGGTGCCCGGGCTGTGGCTGAACAGGGCAGGAGCTTGTGCTGCTCTCCTGCCCGTAGTGAGTCTCTCCGTGGGTCTCTCCATGGGTTTCTCCGTGGGTCTCTCCTCCACTCTGCTGGCAGTTTGCGTCGAACTTTAGTTTCTCTGTGGCCTTTACCCTCTGTCAAACCCGACTGAAGTTTTTTCAGCTCAGAAGTTACCAGGGAGGAGGATGGGCAGACAACAGCTGAGCAGAAAACAGTTCTCGGGCTTATTTGAGCTAATTGTTCTGATGGTTGTGATTGAGTGGGAGCCAGGAACTCATTAGTTCTAATCCGGCCTCCAACACTTCTATTGCATGACTGTAGAGCTGTTGTTATATTTCTCTCTCTCTTAGTTTACCGTTAGTGGGTAGAACGATATCCTAAGAGTAAGGCTGCAAAGAGTAATAAATGCAAGAGATTTAGAAATTCTACAGCATCTCATCGTGCCAACAGCACTTGCACAGGATGATGATACACAGTGGAGCTGTGTGTTCAGTGCATCCTAGAGAATGTCTCTTGTCTAAGGGCTGGTCCTTGGCTTCAGCGGAAGTCAGTGACAGAATTCCCACCAATTTATGGAGCAAGATGGCTCTGAAGACTGTCTGTACTGAGAATTGGAACCATGTTAGTAACATCCGAGCAAACCACATTTAAAACAGGGTTCTTGCTGTAGTTGTGTTAACATGATTTCCCTGGGCAGTGAAGAAAGTGCATAACCGTGTACTTTGCAAAGTAACAAAAGATAATTATAAAGTAATCACATTTCATCCATCGTGAAACACTCCTGCTGTCTGGGCTAGCCAGCCCAGCTCACAAATAAGATGCTTCCTGTGGAAGTGTGGATGTTTCTGGCTCTTCTTCCATCTGAGCCTCCATTGTCCTCTGGAGTTATCTAGGAAGGACACATATTTGTGTTGGTAGTTCAGCGTTGTGCTAGATGAACCCAAACAAATCCTGGGCTGATTTCTGGTGCTGTTTTGGCTTTCTTGAAGGCCTCCAGTACTGATACCTTGTTAGGATTCCTCAGTCCTGAAACATCATAGTTGTATTTGATTATCTTATCCATCAGACATTGGTTCTGCACGTTAGTGAGGTCTCCAACAACCAGAACATTGTCGCCACTGGGTGTGGGTCTGCCCACTCTCATTTAGCAGCTGCACAGTAGAATAATTCAAAAGATTAATTTTTGAAAGGCAGCTTCTTGGCTGGTGTAAGATAAAGTGGTAGACAGCTGTCTTCTGGTTTCTGAGACCTAAAGAACTAAAACTTGTGGTTGAATATTAGGTTGAAATTTAGTAATTGAAGCAAAGTGGAAGCTTATTGCTTAGGTCTTGAAAAGCAAGCACGGCCAGAGCAGTGCTGTGGGAGCCACTTCTACATTGGCAGGGACACGGAGTCTGTGACCTAGGAGGTGCCTTCTGTCTCTAATTGTGATGAATCTTTATGGTTCTTTTCTTTAGTGTATTACCCAGATCTCCTAACTTTCCGTTTCTTGCTTTATTCTTTCAGCAGTTCATTAATCACTGCAGTATGATGACTGCCCAGTGCAGTGCTGGAACGATGGCAGGGCCAAGCCCTGGTCCCCCTCGTGATGGGAGGTCAGGCTAAATGAAAGCGAGTCCCCTTCCATCCTGCCAGCAGGATTCTAACATTGTTCTAACATCCACTACACCGACCTCATTTTTGTTAAAGATCCAGTATTTGCAACCTGATTTGTATGATTTAGTGTTGACTGAGGGACTCTTGGAAGAGTTTATCAGCCTCTGGCTAATAAATTTGCTACCGTGGTCCAAGAATTTCTTACAACGCTTTTGTAAGGTGACAACTCTGACATGAGGCTCTAGGAAGGCTGTGAGCAAGTTTCTTGTGTCTGTTATTAGCTATTACCTTTGATAAATTATTGGGCTAATCTCTGCTGACTACTTAATGCTTGGGAATTGCTGTGTTCCTCTCTTCAGAAGTTCAAATCACAAGCGACTCTTGAAAGGGGAGAGGACAGCAATGCTCCAATCTGTCCCTCTGAGCAAGGACTACAAAGACAGATGGGCAGCAGGTGAACCAGCAAGAAATCATTAAACTAAACTCATCCTCCCAGATCTCTCCTGTTAAGGCATCCAAGTGTGAGATAAAGCACAAGGTGTGCTGGCAGTTCCCAACTTCCCGCGTTTCTCCTCCACCAGCATTTGGACTGAATCAAAGACAGTTTCCAAACAGATGTTTCTTCTGCTCCCTAAGTCCGTTCTCACAGTGAAAAACGGGAGCGATGCAGGGTAACTCTTGGCCTGTATTTACTTTTTTTTCCCCCCTTTCTTTCCTTCCTTCGCTTACCCCATCTGCTTGTGACTGCTTTTTGGGCCCGTGAGCTATCCATGTGTCAAAAGCAATTCACGCTTCGCCGGTGCTGGGGGGAAAGAAGCAAATCATATGCGTAGTCCTGAAATGGAAAGAGTGAGACATGTATATCGAGCTGCGAAGTGAACCTGTGACTGTGCTAAGTTTTTCTTCCAATGTGGAAAGTCTCCTTTCGTATCTTACAGTGTGGGTCTTATTCGGGGCCGTGATTACTTTTTGCAGGTTTAAGGCCCTAACAGAGGCCCATTCAGCCTGTTTAGGTTGTCTTTAGCCAACCTCGAGCCGTGCTGTGAATCAGCTCAGTTTATTCACCTGGCTCCCTGCGCTGACAGCGGCTCCAAAGCGTCTCGCTGTGTCCCGGGCTGAGAAATCTCTTCTTCCCAAAAGAGGATGTGGCTGATGATGAGGGTGGTCTCACTTTTTTTATGTCTGAAAATGCTTTGGAAATGTTTCTTTGGCTGAACTAGACGACTTCAGCTGCCCAACTTGGGCTGCTGAGTTCAACCCCAGCCTTCTGCCGCGTTATGGTTTCTGTAACCGTGCTTGGTGGTGGCTGTTGGAGTATTTCTGCTCTGGGCGAGGAAGGCTTTACTGTACTGTACTCAGCACTGGTGAGGCCTCAGCTCCAGTGCTGTGTCCAGTTTTGAGTGTGACAGTACAGGAGAGAAATTGAGGGGCTGGAGCGTGTCCAGAGAAGGGCAACAGAGCTGGTGAGGGGTCTGCAGAACAAGTCTTATGAGGAGCGGCTGAGGGAGTTGGGATTGTTCAGCCTGGAGAAGAGAAGGTTGAGGGGAGACCTTCTCACTCTCTACAACTCCCTGAAAGGAGGTTCTAGCCAGGTGGGGTCAATCTCTTCTCCCAAGGAACAAGCGACAGGACAAGGGGAAATGGCCTTAAGTTGTGCCAGGGGAGGTTTAGGTTGGATATTAGGAAAAACTTCTTTACGGAAAGGGTTATCCAGCATTGGCACGGGCTGCCCAAGGAGGTGGTGGAATGGCCGTCCCTGGAGGTATTTAAAAGCCGGGCAGACGTGGTGCTGAGGGACATGGGCTAGTGGTGGTTTTGGCACAGGTTTATGGTTGGACTCGATGATCTTGAAGGTCTCTTCCAACCCAAGTGATTCTGTGATTCTGTGATTTTATTTACTTGCCTCGGGGTGGCTCTGTGGCAGATTTACGCACAGAGACTGTGGCCTCTGTTTAGTCTTTCGTTTCCCCACCCAGAGAGTATTCCTGCCACGGTCCCACATCTGAGGCTGAGGAGTACGAAGCCTCTTATAGTCTATTTTGTTTCTTTTCATAATTGATCTGTTTGATGTTTGCCCCACAGGCTGTCAAGTAGGTAGGCCTAATAGGTTCTAAAGACATTTTTTTCTTTTCCTTTTATTATTTTCCTTGAAAAAGAAAAGAAGAATGTCCCCACGCTCTTGGTTTTTCTTGCAGTTTGCCTGTTTTTGGTTAGTTATCGCTACAGCTTCTTTTAGAGCATCCCCTTGGGCTCTGGCTCTCCAGATATGACAGTCCTGTGCAGATGGTATCTTTAGGGAAAGAGAAAATTACTTACCTTGTCATAATGCAGGTCTAGAAAAACAATCTTGCTCAGTGTTTATGTTTCCACCCACCTTCCCTTTGAACATGGGGATGTTTACGGTGAGGAGCTGATGGATTCTGGCCTGGCTGTTTACTCGATCGTTGTGCATCATTCACCTGGAATGTTGGTCATCTTTAAGGAGAATTTGTTGTCTGTGCGTAATTAGGAATTTACAAAGACAGTGTGCTGTACATGCTTGAGGGGACATAGTTGAAATGTAGGAGCCCTCAAGGCAGCCTATAGGTATGTCACTGTGCCCAAAATCTTAAGAGCTTGGGGAATTTCTTGCATGATTTATGCTGTAGGCACAAAACTCAGGAGGGGGACTTTGCGGTGACATTTGAAGAAGCACAATTACTCGCTAAGTAATTTTTTTCCCCTTTCTTTCCTCCAAGCATGCTGGAATAAAATAGTGGTCACTAAGAAAAGCCATTACCAGGCTGTCCAGCCCACACTTAAAAGGACTTGAAAAATCCAAATAATAATAATAATAATGTCACACAAAGCCTATTGCTTGCTTTCTGGGTCCGCCTGCTGTCCTCTGTGCGTGCAACCCCTGGCAGTAGCGGTAGAAAGAGTTGTTGAGTGTTTGACAGACATCTCCTAATATGCAACTTTGTTAGCAAAAGTAATCTTGTGAAGTGAACCATTACATTAGAATGTAAAGGTAATGATTTGTGACATCGTAGCAGTGTTGAGGAAAATATTTGCTTGATATGCCTCTTTGTGTGTGGAAGTCTGTATATATGTATTTGGATATATGGCACCTTTTCACTTGCCAAGTGCAGCACATTCGGTAATTCCTGAAATTAGCATCATGGTAAAATATAGGACTGTGACCTGTTCATAGGTATATTTTAACACTTCTAAATATCTAATATTAGAATGTTATTACGTAGTATTCTACTGTTTTACCAAAAGAGATTAATCTCCTATCTTCAGTTGTTACTTGAACTGATATATTCCACCTCTGAAAGCACTTTTTAATGCTGCAGATATATATTTGCAACTTAAATTTCCATTTAAGAAACCTGTTTTGGGTGAGAAATCTGCATGGAAGCAGTAAACCTGAGCGAAGTTCAAATTCTGCACGGTGTTGAAAAAAACTCCCAATGTTTTATAATGACCTTAAATTTCTTTTCTGATTTCCTCATACTTAGGGATGTTGCTCAAAGAGCTACTTCTGCCTTCGTTCTATAGTAATAACAAGGGCAATCATTATTCCTATAGTTTTACACTCATCTTTCTTGAAGTGTCCTCGCTCCGATTTTTAATCTTCCTTTATATCTCTGCTTTCTGTATGTTTGCTGCCACAACGTCTTCACTTTCATCTGCATCAGTTAGGTTTGCTCTTCGACACTGACCCTGGTTTTTTTGCAGCATGCCACGGTACCTTTTGAGTATCCATCCATGGAAGAAATCATCTCTCAAATTTAATAAGGTCAGTTCCTCTGGGTAAGACTGTCGGGTGCAAACCGGACATCATGGATTGCCTTTTTGTGCAAGTTCTCTAAACTTCATGACAGCAAGTGCTCGAATAGCAGTTAGAGGTAACAAGCTTAGGACCAGAAGAATCTTCATCGCTTTTATTGCTGGCCTTGTACAGTGTCGGTCGTGCTCTGGAATATCATATGTTTGATCAGTTATAGAGTCTCAGTGGAAATACAAAGCTGGCAGCATTAGGGCGACCGAGAACACAAATACCTTTTATTTCTATTAGAATTTTCCACAAGCTTTTATTCTGGGAAGTGAAGGCGATGAGACTACAGCTTTTCTCGTCTCTCTATTAAATCACCCTGTGCTTTGGTCTAGACTTACGAATTTGTTCTCAAAACCATTGTCGTCCTCTTACAGTCTAGCATCTCATTAAGAAACTAACTGCAAAATCAACTGCTCTTGCTGACATGTTTCCTGATTTAGATGCAGCTGGATCCAGCTGGGTCTTAATGCCTGAGATACTCCTATCGGAGGATTTTTCCCCCCCCCCCCCCTCTTGACACAGTTAAATCTAGTTGCATTAGGAATTTAATTAGGAGTTAGTTTAATTGTGTTTTGTGCTGTTCTTTCTCCCATTCAGCTTTCCTAGCAGGGGCTGTGAGTCAGGAAGACTCTTGAGTTCTATTTTTGTCCTTGTCACTAACACTAACGACCTTGGACTACTCTCTGCTGGGTTTTTTTTTTCCTGTTCCCCCAGTGCAAACCAGACTTCTAGTCCTGCTTTTTTCCTGATTGTGGTGGGGAGAGAGTGCTTACCTCTGCAGATCTGAGCTGAATCGCTCTCCTTTACTCAGCTGGCCTGTCTGCCTGGGAACAGTGAGCAGAAGTTGAAACTTTTTTTTTACCACGACTTGCTGGAAGATGCCTCGTGGCTGTGTGATGGAAGGGGATTTCTTCTAACTTCATAAAGAATTCCTCCATCACTTCCAGTGACGGAGATCAGGTTTTTGAGCAATGGTCTGCTTTGCCTTTGGCTATTGTACAGGAGAGGGTGAGCTGTGATAGTAGCTGATGTAATAAAAAACCACCCATCCAAGTTTGAAAACAAGCTGCCAAGACTTCACCACAAAAATCTGAAGCAAAACCCCACTCTAACGTTGCTTGAATTATGGTTATATTTATTTCTTGATAAAGTGACATATTGCAAGTAATTCACAGTATCTATCTATCTACCACCTAACATTAAACAATCAGCTGATGTATTTACAGTCGGTAGGCTGACAAGGTTTGAAATTTTGTTTTCGAATCCGTTATAAAGAGCCAGAGCACAAGGGAGGAGGTATGTACTTGGGCTGGTGCTTTGGGTACGGAAACATCCGCCTTTATCTTGTGTTTAAGGAAAAAATTGAGTAGAGCAGCGGCAAAGGCAGCTGTCAAAGCGCTGAGGCATTCCGGAGCTTTGGACATCATTCCAAAGGGTGTATTTGCAGAAATTTGCTTTTTGAGGAAGTGGGTTTGCGACAGGAATCGGTCTTGGGTTATCTGGGAGGCTGATCGACCTCCTGCCCGTTGCAGCTGTGTGTACGATCCCAGTGTTTGCTTGCACAAATTGCCTCTTTGACTAAGCGGAGGGACATTGAGGTGCTGGAGAGTGTCCAGAGAAGGGCAACGGAGCTGGTGAGGGGGCTGGAGAACAAGTCTTATGAGGAGCAGCTGAGAGAGTTGGGTTTGTTCAGCCTGGAGAAGAGGAGGTTGAGGGGAGACCTTCTCACTCTCTACAACTCCCTGAAAGGAGGTTCTAGCCAGGTGGGGTCAATCTCTTCTCCCAAGGAACAAGCAACAGGACAAGAGGAAATGGCCTCAAGTTGTGCCAGGGGAGGTTTAGATTAGATATTAGGAAAAACTTCTTTACAGAAAGGGTTATCAAGCCTTGGAACAGGCTGCCCAGGGAGGTGGAGGAATCACTGTCCCTGGAGGTATTTAAGACGGGCAGACGTGGTGCTGAGGGACATGGGTTAGTGGTGTTTTTGGTAGTGTAGGTTATGGTTGGACTCGGTGATCTTGAAGGTCTCTTCCAACCCAAGTGATTCTATGATTCTAAGAGGTTCGGTACTGTGTTGATGCAGCTGCAGCAGAATAATTTATACTCTCCTGAGTGGGGGACCTTGCCCAGGTACTCGCCCCTCTCAACAGAAAACAGTGGAAGTCGAAGGGACCGTTCACCCCGTTTTGCCAGGGCTTTCGTTTGGTGGTAACAGACTCGTGTTTTACTGACAGTCACCCCTTTGCCATCAGTTAAAAGAAGAATGAAGTGAGAGTAATGAGATGATGTTAGATTAACGCTTACCAAGGTAAGACTCCGTAATGGTTATCAGTTGTTTGAAGGCCTACTAAATGAAAATCTCTGCAGTTCGTTTAATGTTTTATTCAAAGACAGAAGCTAACATGGATGCTCTAAAACAGGCAGGTTAGCTAGCATGTCTCTAAATTGCTCAAGTTCCTGGTGGGATCTATTGGATTTACTGTAATCTTTAATTATAAAATGTAATTACTTTAGAATGGATTATCAATGTTGGTGTCCGTTTCTGGGGGTTGCTTGGTAACGTCTTTCATGTGCTGAAGCAGTATCTGTTCTGTGAGTTACGTGCTTTTAAACTCATGAAGTAAAAGCCTGTGGATATTAGTGTCTCCCTAAATGGAACTTTTCAATCAACTGGTGTTAACAGGTAGCTTTTCTTGTTATTATTTTGCTATTACGTAAAAACGTTTCTAAGGACAATGTCCCAAACAAGTAGCCTGAGAAGTTGGTCAGCTCTATATTCAAGATTTTCAAGTAAATTCTAGCCTTTTTGTAACATTCTGCCATGCTGTTTGTATGGATATTTTATCTCTGTGTGATAATCTTAAAAACAGCGACAGATAATAAACAAGATACTGTTTCATTACCTTTCCCACAGTCAATCCTGAATTATACAAGTGTATGCAAGTCTGATTAGAAAAAAAAAATCATCCATTATTCCGAATATAAATGGCTTATCCCAATGTGTTCAGGCAGACTTTTACTTCTGTCTGCAAGACTGACAGTCGGTTCTGTTTTTTCTCTGCATCTTGTCATGTGGCAAATTATTTTTTACACAGCTGGGGAAAATATATGGCATTATATTGCAGGTTAAAAATCCGAACTAAAACAAAGCTATTTTAGGGTAGCAAGAAGGTTAGAGATGGGAAAGAACAGGTCCTGGTTTTGAAACTGATATGACAACTAATCTTCCAACTGCAGAGAAAGGAAGAAAAACCTGTCTAGTAATTTGAGGTGGGAAAAACCAAGTAAGGAACACAATAGGAAAAGAAATACTTAAAATTACACCTGCCAACACCCTTTTTTTTTTTGGTTTTGTTTGGGATTTGGTTTTTGGTTTTTGGTGGGTTTGTTTTTTTTGGAAAACCCAAACCAGGAATTTCTTAGCTTAATAGTTAAATATTTGAAGGGGAGTCGAAGAAAGAGGGCTAAAGAGCCACGAAAGTGGTTATCTTGTAAAGATAATGGTTTTGTGTAATGTTCCTTGGAAGTTCTTGAAAGGGGCTGATTGGTTGGTATATTTAGATTTCATCTTTCAAGCATTCACTAATTATCCCAGCCTAGATGGATAAAACTAATCAAATAGCTGTTTGGGAATGTTCTGCATTTTTAAATCTTCCCTGGTAACAAAAGGAGGGCAAGTGATAGTGGAGGGGGGGATTTTTTTTTTTCTTTCTTTCTCTCATCTCTCTGCTTTTTGCAAGTACATAAACCCAGGGATTTTCAGTGGTTTAGATATTACATATATTTAAGAACATCAGATTTGCACATCTCTTCAGAGTGAAAACTCTTCCTTGGCCAAGTTTTTATCCTGAGCCCTGTTTCTTCATTAGCTGTATCACAGGATTTGCCAGTTGCCTTTTTGTTCTGAATTCTTCCCCGCTGCCTTTCCACTGGCGTCTGATTTTCCATAACCTCACGTTCCCTGAAAATCAGTAAAGTGGTGGCCCTCTGAAAATCAAGACTGCGGTACACGTGGGCAGAAATTGTAGATTCCAACTGTTCAGTCTCTCCTGTGTTACAGCCTGGGTGGTGTCATAAAAGCACTGCTGGACCGAGAGAGTTGATTTTTACGGTGTGATTTGGCATATTTGATCTCAGGAAATGTAAGAATTCTTGCTGAATTAAGACATGTCAGGAGCAGAGATGAGAGAATGGGCAAAGCAGTGTAGGTGCTGTTGTCATGTGCTTCTTCGGCTTAGCAGATGGAGGAGTTTGGGATATCAGTGAAAACATGACGTACTTGTATGATTTCCCGCTGCGATATTTGAGGAGACACAAGCACTTAGGGTTTGGCCCTGTACTATAAACAAGAGTATTTATAAAGTTGACTTGTAAATAAAAATATTTCCATCCATTAAATAAAAAAAAAATAAAAAATTCTTTGAAAGCAATTTTCACCCAGCCTTGTTCTGCAGAGTTTTTGGGCGATCTAAATGCTGCAGGATTGTGAACCTGCAAATTTGTGGACGAAGACCCTGAACCCGCAAATAGCTCGGTGCAGGGACTTGCCCGGGCGCCTGGCGCTCTGCAAGGCTGCGGGCTGCTGCCTGGGTGAAACACACATGGGCCTGACAGCAAGAGCCTTTTTTGAGTTTAAATAGAGCAAAGCACAAGAAAATGTAATGGCCTAAAATTGATGAAAAGCGATAATGTGGGTTTTGGAATTCAGTTTAGTTACTTGAAGTTGATTTGGATATATAATTGTCTAGCTGAGTAGCTGAAACTCTTGGAAGTAAAAAGGGACTGGCAAATTATAGAAAAGGAAGAGCAATCTGAGAAACTCCATTATGAATTTGGAAGTCTCTGCTATGAATCAGCTGAAAGTTAGGATGATTAGAATTTCAGGGCCAAATAGATAATTGTCTGTTAGCTGGCAGATGGCGTACTGGTAAGAACAAAATCTAAAATTATGGATCTATTTCCATAATTTTTGTGGTTCTGGTGCCATTTTTCAACTCTAAAATGGCATGATGTTGATGCTGACGTATTGGGATTTGTCATGACTAGGATGGCATAAAATATTCACTTCTAAGCTTGGCCCCTCATCAGAAAGTGGACTTAAAAACCTCGCTATGCGCATTTCCATCTTGTACCTCTCAGCTCCATCCCCTTCCTTCTCAGCCTGGCGTTTGGAACCTCTGTCAGAGACCAGCTCAGTTCTCCATACGGTATATAAATGTGGAGTCCCCGCTTTTAGAAACTTGATGAATCTCTTTAGTGGTTTGGAAGTTGTACTGCTAAATTTGGATTGGAAAGACAGCTGCAGAATGCCAGAATGGGCAGAGTGGCGCAGATGCTTTTGGCTTTTAAACTTTTCCAGTTGCCGCTTTTGGACCCCTCGTTAGAGAGAGGAAAGCTTGATCTCGGAAGATGAAAGGGTACCACGTTACGTGTCTTGCCTCCCAAATATACAGGGTTTAAAAGCAGTGAGCAAAATTTTGTTCTTGTAAAGGAAAACTGACAACCTTTTAGTATGATGAGGCAGCATATCCAATCTCCCCCATCCTCTGTCTGCCTGATTATCAGCTCAGTCCGGAACAGAGAAGGAGAGTTTTCAGCCAGCACAGCCCGAGAAATCATTTGGTGGTGAACCTTTTTGCAACACCGTGACAAATGCAGCTTAAACGGTTGAATAGGCAAATTAAGAATAAACTTATTTATTCAAGTTGCACTTGAGAGACTTGTGTGAAGGGAGTCACTTTGGGGTGTCCGTCAGCAGGGCTCATGCAGTCCCTCCTTGTGTGAGAAGACGGAAGGATATAAGATAGGATATAAGCAGCTGTCGAAGGGAAACCTGGGGTAGTTTTCTTGCCTGTGATGAAGGTGTCAGCAAACCGTGTATCCCAGAGAGCCGTCTGCAGCCGCGGGGCAGAGATGCCCAGGCTTCTCGCATGCTTTGAAATAGAAACTTGGCAACGGAGCTAGTGAGGGGTCTGGAGAACAGGTCTGATGAGGAGCGGCTGAGGGAGTTGGGATTGTTCAGCCTGGAGAAGAGAAGGTTGAGGGGAGACCTTCTCACTCTCTACAGCTCCCTGAAAGGGAGGTTCTAGCCAGGTGGGGTCAATCTCTTCTCCCAAGGAACAAGCGACAGGACAAGAGGAGATGGCCTCAAGTTGTGCCAGGGGAGGTTTAGGTTGGATATTGTGAAAAACTTCTTTACGGAAAGGGTTATCAAGCCTTGGAACAGGCTGCCCAGGGAGGTGGGTGGAATTGTAGTCCCTGGAGGTATTTAAAGGACGGGTAGACGTGGTGCTGAGGGACATGGGTTAGTGGTGATTTTGGTAGTGTGGGTTATGGTTGGACTCGATGATCTTGAAGGTCTCTTCCAACCCAAGTGATTCTGTGATTCTATGATTCTGGAATAGGGGGGGTTAAAAAAGTTGAGGGAAGGAAATAACTTTAAATTTCATACTCAGCTTAAAATGGGGCTGATTCAGAATTACAACGTTCAGAGTTTTGTGCAGCAAAATAGAGTCATTTGCACGTCCTCTGCGTGTCCAGGCTCTCTGTGTGCCAGAAGGGTGGGTCCTCCTTCCTCCGCTCTCGGTTAGGAGAAGCGAACCGAATAGATTGCCTGGCTGTTTCCTTTCTGGTATGAGCCCTGTCGCTCACTCTGGGAAAGCTGTCTTTATGGAAATTCCATCTTTCCCGTGGTAAGCTTCAGGATCAGGCTCTGAGACATAACAGCATTCGCTTGGTACTGTCAGAGGGTCCGGAGTTCCTCAAAGATTTGCCCTGTTACATCAGTGAAGAATGAGAACTTCCCATTTAGAATAAAGCTGCCACTGAAAAAAAACCAACCACCCAGAGATCTGTGAAAAAATAAAATGAACATTCCAAGTCATATGATTGAGGCATGTTTGAGTGGATTCTTCCCCCCCTCCCTGGTCACTATTTCGTTTCCTCGGAGCAGAGCGCTCCAGTGACTAATTCGTCCCACACAGAGTTTTTAAAACCCAAGTTGACTTATTATTTGTTTGTCCAACATTCCTTCTCCTGGTGATGTTGGAGTCTGAGTGTTATCAATCAGTTCAGCAAATGTTTATCTTCATCCATATGACCAGCTCTGTGAAACTTTACTTTGGAAGCTTGATGTTTAAAAAGGCGGGGAGAAATCTGGTGATGTGGCTTTTTGGGTATGTGTGCTAATTAAGGAGGATACTGCCAGAGGCCTGCAATGTTGGGTTTGTGAAACACACAGCTGGAGGGAAGGACAAAAGTAAGGACTGAAATGACGGTAGGAATTTCAGGCCAAAGTAACCTGCATATTCCGATCCTGAAATAGAGCAGTAAATGCTGTTGCAGACACTAGGCAGTGGTACTCTGTGGAGGAATGATTTGTTTTGAACTGTCCTTTTCTCTCAAATGTCTCGTTTGAGTGAAGCATTTTAGAAGACACTTATCTTTGCTGAGCGGCGGTGGAGAATATTGTCGATTCTCTGAAGCCGCCTTCTTTCCCTTTGTCATCTGACTTTTTTCCAGAGATTGAATCAAAGAATGTACAGGTCACTGCGATGGTGAGGCTGAAACTGCTCAGAGCCAGGCTGTGTGGATTATAAAAGGGAGCTTTATTTAAGGCATTCCTTAGAAGCTGACAAGCCCTAGTCTCTCCTGGATGCAGAGAGGATACTTGTAGGCTTAATTTTTTCCTGCTGGCTGGAGCCAAAGGGGCAGGAGGACAGAAAAAGCAGTGCTGATGTGTGTGTGTTGGAACTCACACAAACCCACTGCCTTGCAGTCCTCAGGGAAAGGTTAATGTGTTAAGCCCAGGCAGGACAGTTCAAATGTCCCAAAAGGAATTGTTTGAGTTGGAAGAGGTTTCTCAGAAATCACCCAGCCCACCTGCAGAACTCTCTTAAGAAAGCACTTTGGAGTTTTGATAGGAAGATATCAAAATGTCATGCCTCTCCCCTTTCTCCTTTATGAAGCTATTCCGTTAATTAATAGAAAGAAAACTTCTGTGCAGTCCTTAAACAAAGACCAACTTCCTCCTTTGCTCACCAGAGCATTAAGCACATTGTGTTCCTCAGTGGTGCTGCTTTGCCAAAGTCGTATGTAAACTGCTGCGAGGTGGGCATAAGGGGTGGTTTTTCAGTTTGATCAAGTTTCGTTATCGCTGTCATAAAGAAATGTGAAACTCAGAAGGTAACGTCTCTGTACTTAGGGATATATCAGCCTTGGCCTTACGTTTTTAACCCATTTCAATTATCATTCTGAAATACTGAAACTCCTCGAACAGGGCCAGAAATTCAGAGATAGAGGCATCTTTCTAAAATTCCTTCTTGGTTTGCACAGCCCAGGGGAAAAGTGGACTCTCAGCACGTTGGATACTGTGGTACTTCTGAAACGGGCCAGCCCCAAGTTCCGCACCAGGAGTGATGAGTTTGAGACTTTAGCAAACTGCTGAATGCAGCCCTGTTCATCTGTTCAGTGTAAATGAAGATTTTATAATTAATGGGCCATTGGTTGCTGGATTTAGCAGTGGATGGATGGGAAACTCCCATTTGTTTCCCGAGCTGAAATTCAGAAAACTTTCAGTTCCGCTAAGCACTTTCATTCAACTTTTCTTTTTACAGATGATGAAATTCGCCTGGGATAACTACAAACAATACGCACTTGGAAAAAATGAACTGCGACCACTGACTAAGAATGGCCACGTCGGTAACATGTTTGGTAAGTTCTGAATCAATTTCAGTGGAATTTTGTTGCATTTTTTTAAGGTCACATGTCCATGTCAGTTCCTTTCTCTGCAGTGCAGCGAGGTATCTAGAAGAGCTTTGATCTCTTTCCTTGTTCCATTTTTATGAAGTGAGACTTTCAATACAGCTCCTAGGGGTTACCACCTACCCGTATCCCGTTGCTGGGAATTTCATTCCTTACAGGCATCTCTCAGTGCCCAGCCTGTATCACCTCTGTGTACAGATTTAGCAGCAAACATGCCTGACAACAGCGCTAAAACCAACCAGTGTCTTAATTAAAACATGAAGTCAGTCCAAACCTGACAATGCTGCTATTTGTCTAAGCTTGTAGACGTCAGGACCTGACCAAACCGAGCATTTTCTCTCTTGTTTCTCCACTGTTGAGAAAGATGTGAATTCCATGAAATATTGAGTGAGTTAATCAATATTAAAGGCTCTTTATACTATGTGCTTACTGGCTTGTATAATTTTACTCTTTAGCAGATTACCTTTTTTTTATGTGAGCCACTTACATAATTTCAGTGCTATTCCCCTGGTCGTTCTGGGTGGGATACTTGTTGACTTTCTGGGCTATAAATTGGTTTTTTCCTCGTTTGCGCTCAAAGCGTTTGCCCGCTCTGCTCTCTCTGCCCTCGCTTGGTGTTGCCTGCACGGCTCGTGCCGTGGTGAGGCGGCCAGCAGAGTCTGCTTTAGTAGCCCTTTTCCACCCCTCCTCGGGAAGACATGCTGCACAGAGGTCTCTTGGCTTCCTTCCACAGAACTCGGCTTTGCAGAGATTATCTCCCAGAGTCCCTTGCCCAGATTAGGGTGGAATAGAGTTCTTTAGTGGGCAAATTATCTGTGAACTTTATTTCCTCAGGGCAAAGGGATTGGACTAATACAGGGTGAGGGAACACTCCCATTCCTGTTCTTGGACTCTCTAGGTGCCCTAGTCCTTCTCTATATCAGGTACATGACACGGGTGTGATCTCGTAGACTGTAGATGTGCTTTGTGTGGAGCCTGAGTACAGCCTCCTCCTCAGGCCTCGTTAGCTTTGGGGAGCTGCAAGATGTGCGTGAAAGCGAAGGTTTGAATGTGGAAACAGCCACACGTGTCTGGTAAGATGGCCTTTTGGCAGTCCTGTTTGGCTTCTGGACTGCAAGTGCTGATGGCCCTGATGGAGGTGGCAGAGGAAGGGCTGGCTTTCAGTTTGGCCACAGCACAGGGAGAAACCTTGGTGTTCCACTTGTGGTGCCACCATCAAATTCTTTCCTTGCCCCAGCTGAAGCACTTGTCTCTTTATTTCCTGTGGAAGAGTTAAGTCGCCTCTGGTTGTGCAATACTGTAAGTTGGGTGGAAGCTGCGTTAACGATTGCTGGGGTGTTTGGAGGAAGCAGTGTTGGAAATGTGGGTTGTACCAGCACTGGCTGTGTGTGACCAGCCACTGCTCTTGCCCAGTCTCGCTTTGTCAGGAGCAGTGATTTGGGTTTGTTCATCCTTTGCCGCCTTCTTTCAATGCCCCAGGAATACCCAGGTTTCTTACTTGAGAGTTTGCATTAACTTCAGCACGAAGTTTAAGCATTTTGCAACTTCTTCATTCTGGCAAGCCTGTCAAAATTCCTTAAGGAGCATGCCTGTAAACAGACAAAAATATTGAAAGCTTTTAAATGCATTTATCATGCTAAAACAATTGGTGGCACTTAGGCTTGTTTGTAGCGTGCCTGTGAGCACTCTCAAGGAAAATGCTATGGAGCACAAGGATTTGCAGGCAACTGCAGGAAAAAAAGCTACACAGAACGTACCAGCCTCCTAATAGGCTTTTCCTCCTTTTAACTGTGGCTGGTAAAGAACGGAGGCATTAGGCAATCTGTTGCTGCAGGCCTCTATCTCTCTTGTCTTCAGAGGCTTTTAGAAATTAGGACAGGGCGCTGTTTGCCTTCTTCATTGTTGCCCATTCCCTCTCCTGTCACATCATCCATCTTTTTATTCCAAACTACAGATGTCATGGAGGCAAATTGGGTGCTCTCCAGGCTGGAGGTGTCAATATTAAGCTGAGATTTCTCTGCAGCTGCTTCCATGTGGGAGGGAAGGAACCTCTTTTGGGCTATTTTGAAGCATGTTTGGGTGCATGAGAAGCAATCGAGTTCTAGAAGGGTGATACATTTTCCTGGTGTGCATGCGATGCTCACTTGTAGCCCAGCCTTCCGTTTAGCAGCCTCACCCTGGGGGAAGCGGGGGAGCTGCTCTTTATCAAATATTCTCTCTAATCAAAGTAGAAATACAAAATAAACATTCACCTTCTGCTCCTATATGGCATTCTGCTTCTCTTAACAGCCGTGAGCTGGCATCCCTCCCCAACGCCTGCCCCATGGCAGGAAAATCACAAGCAGGGAAAGTCTTGTGTCTCAACTCTAGTTCATCTCCCTTCCCCTCTGCCTTGGAAGATGTCAGCTCGTGTCTGGGAGTATCTGCAGCTTCTGTCCTTCCTCATACCCAGAGATCAGACTTGCCTGTTACCCAAAGAAGTGCTAGGCTGCTACGTACTCAGGAAGGCAGCGTTCCTGCTCACTTGGACTTTGATCTTGGTCTTACATTCCTGCTTGTGATTGATGCTCTCCAGATCCTATTCCTGGGGCATCAGTTTCATCAAGATTCTCCCATGTCCTGGACACAGCATATTTGTGCAGAAATCCTCTGATTGCTGTCGTTTATAATCACTGCAACTCGAAAACCCTTTCCTTAAACCCACTAGCTGTGGTTCTTTCATGAGCATTATTTTTCCATCTGTGATGCTTGTGATAAGATGTGTCATGCTAAACATCCCATCCTGTGCCCTCCAGTGGGGTAAACAGGTTTTAGACTTGCAGCCATTTCAGACGTGTGATGATTTCCTTGGAAATTACGCCATGGAAACGGGCAAAGCGTATCACTAGGGTGGAAGGATGATCTCTGTTAGAATAAAAACTGCACCACAAGGTTCCAATGTGAATGACCAGACAACTGCGGGGCTTTCAGAATTATCTGCAAAATTTCTCTCCGCACTTAAGCTAACTCGAGAAGACCTGCAGAGTATCTGGCCAATGTTAGATCAGGCCCAAAACATGCTTGTTTAGGAGATCTGTGTAAGAAAAATGGCACAGCTGGGCTTGTGGCTAAGGGTGAGGGCTAGAGATCCGCAGGTATGTATTCTGTTCCCAGTGCTGATCTAGTTATTTTAACCCTTCTTACCCCAGCATCTGAGCATTCCTGTCTTCAGTGTCGTGAGCATTAAATTAATTGATGTTTGCAAAGCATGTTGAATTCCTTGGAGTGAGGCTGCTGGAGAGGGCAACTGTATTATGTAGCGCAGCACTTGAAATGCACCTGTCACTGTGACATCCAGCATTAGATAGCTGAATTATTGTTCTGCCCGCTCCCCGGGTCTGTCATAGCTACTTATTTTTCTGACAAAATGTTTTTAAAATCCTGTTAGCTTTACAGAGTTTCCCTAGCTATGGGAGAGCGAGCTGGCATCTATTTCTGCTCATGCATCAGCCGAATTGTCAGTTACATTTTGATTGCACAGTCTTTTAACAATGATAAGGTAAGAAGCCTGATTTTCAGATATCTCTTGAAGTGTGCAGTGCTGGCAGCAGAAGAATCCTTCTTTGACTTATAACCTGAGCCAATTTGCTCTGAAATCAGTGACAGTAAGTAAATACGGAACCTTGCTGTGCTGTTAGACCGTCATTTTTCACCACCTAACTGCACATTGGTGTATTAATTTTGGTATAAAAATAGCTAATCCTTAACTAGATTTTCCCCCCTTTTTTCCTCTCTCCCCCCTTGAAATCACGCCTAAAATTACGAATTGCCTTGTCACAGCCATCGCCACTCTCAGCACACGCTGAATTTGTGCATCATTCTGAGGCGCTGTGGCTTTATCTGATGTGAATCCGTGTGACAACTGTCACATCCAAGCCGCAGCCTGGTCACCAGAACTGGATGGCAAAGGTCTGACAGCAACTGGATCGAAGAGATGTAAGGCGTTTAGAGTCCGTCCTCGTGTGGGACCCCGCGTGTTGTTCCGTGGTTGATTGCTTGGTGACAGCGTAGGCAGCATCTGCACAGGGTGGGTAACAGTTTCTGGAGAATCAGCGGCTGCTTGGGCTGTGTTTGTGTACTGAGCTCAGGCTTTGGCCTAAGCTGTCCTGACGGTTTGTTTTGAAGACAGGAGGTCATTGGTCTCGGTTGCCTGGAAATAGCCCTATTTTGGCTCTCCAGGATAAAAAGAGATTGAAGTGGCTGGGGAAGAAAAGTAGTGGCCATGTGAATATATGAAAAGAGGCCCCTAGAAAGTACCAAGCTGATTGTCCTGAGATTCAGAAACCTCCAGTTTTTATCTCCCTGGCAAATGCAGTGCAATCCTACCGGACCTTCTTGCTGCACTGTGACCTGCCCCATCTCTGATCTGGATGGACGTCCAAGTAACGTCTCTCCACTGGACGTGCACCACCAAGCTCCTTTCACAGGAACTTTTGACAGCAGCCAAAGTGCTCTTTGACCGCCGCATCAGGTGCTGGGCCCAACTGGACAGAAAAGGCTCCACATCCCACAGTAAGTCCTTTCAACCATCCAGACTTGCCTGTTGAGCCAAACATTTTCCAGATAGCTGCTTCTTTCGTCAGTGATTTAGCTAGGAAACCGTCAAGCAGGCAGGAAACGTGCCCACCTCAATTAGAAGCAACGGGAGTTGATGTATGAATATTTAACGTGGGAAAGGTAATTGGATGAAAATATTAATTTAGCAAAATTCTAACTAGCAGAAGAGAAATGGTAACCTCCAATTGTGCAATCACTTGGTGCAGCTTTTCTGTTCTGCCTGTGAGTCTCTTTCCCTGTGATCACGAAATGACAAAACCCTGGAGTGTCCTTTTATGTGATTAAAATAATAATAATAATAATTGCTCTCTGAATTTGTATGCTGGATTATTCCTCCTGCCTGTTGCACATGACATACACGGTTGGCTCTATGGACTCTTCAAAGAGAAAAATACATTGTAGTGAAGATGTTGCTGTAACACTATTGCTCCCTGGTATCATCTCTTTTTTTTAATGTGTAATGTTACCCAGTTGAGTATTATTTTCGGGAAGGGCGTTTTGAGTTGACGTTGGCTTTTGCTGTCACTGAAATCCGTAGCAGCAAACTTATTTCCTGTCAGCAGGAAGCAGTGAATCAGGATATCCTCCAAATATCAAACTTGTTGGAGATTGGTTGCATGATTCACGTTAGAGCTGACATTTATCCCTGTTATGGGGTTTTTTTCCCCCTGCTTTCCACCTGCCAGAGATCACTCCTTCCAGACACCAAGGTTGTCATTAATACTGCAGGAGATCCATTCCCGTGCCGCTCTCATCTTGGGTCGTGCTGAGAACGGTGGCTTCCTTCAAATGTGCTGTGTCAAGCATTAGCTCAAACATCAGGGCTCCGCTGAACCTTAAACCTCACACAGAGAGATTTAAGCTTATTACGGTGTTCAGATGACAGGTACTAACTCGTTAGCTTGAAATACTCATTTAAAAAGTTTAAACAGGAAAAAAAACCTGTTGAAGTCATATATGGTGGCCCAGGGCGTTCTTCCAACACCTTTGCTATCAAAGCCTTTATTCCGGGGCTGAGCGAGACTTGATCAGCTCCGTCGTGGCAGCAATGCTTGGGGAAAAAAATAAACTTATTTGAACCAATTAAGATTCCTCTCCCCTCAGCTGAGATTTACATCTTGGAAAACAAAAAACAAACTTGGAAAATTCAGTGGAGAACAGCCTTGGCCTAAGATGCGAAGCACAGATGCACGTTCCAGTGTCTCTCTGTTTGTCTCCAGCCCGTTAGATATGAGGACAGCTGCAAAGATTGGCCAGCAAGGGTTTGGTCTGGGCCTGTCTTTAGCAGGAAACCGAGTAAACTTCACATTATCTTCAGTGTAAAACCATTAATCATCCCAGGCTTCCTCATGAGTTTCATGAACTTTCCATTGACCCTGAACAGCGTTTGGAGTTTAATGAGGCCTAAAAAGTAGGAGAGTGTCTTGGGATTTGTCAGAACTGCTTTGCACAGCAAAATGGAGGAGAAGGAAGCAAAAAAAAAAAAAAAATTAGAAAAACAGCAGTGAAAGTAGCAAATGAAAGCAGAAAAAGAAAGAAAATGGTCTTGCGATGTTGTGAGGAGAGAGCCTTCTCTGGGACATCTATTCGAGATGCTGAGGAGCAGAACATACACCAGTGTGGAGGAAGCGAGCCACGCGTGAGCAGCCCTGTTTCCATGTAGACAGGGGAATAATCCAGGCTGTAACTATTTTTTTTCCTTTTTTCAGACTCTGAAATTTCTCTGTATTTCAAAATACAGTGAGCTTGTCTTTAAGCTTTTTTTCTTTTTTTTTTAATTTTTTTTTTAATCACCCTGTTATGGATGTTGTTTGTGCCTCATTCTGGACACTAATTATGCGGAAATAATTGTCTAATCTTGGGAGATATTGAGCGTGTGATTAAAAGGCAGCCAAGTGAGAGTGGGTGTAGTTGGACTGCTCACCGATTCTTCTCTGGAGGACGGAGGCGTTGGTGGCAACTCCACAGCAAAAGCTGAGTTGGAGATTTGGCGCTTCCAAGTGGCTTGAACTAACATCCAGCAGCCACTCCAGGGATCTTCATGGCACCCCTCTGTGTCGGCTTGATAATAACACAGAATATAGAGAGTGGGATACCAGACTGGAGGCTCCCGACTGCACAGACACCTCTGCTTTGGGCAGAAGATGCCTTTCAGAAATGCTTTCTAATTAATGTTTCTTCCAATGTTTGCCTTCTAACTACCATTTGCAATCAGACACTTTACGTAATTTCTGCTGCAGACATAAACCCACCTGCTGACAACGCTACCAGAAGCTACGTAAAAAAGCAGGGCAAGTTAAGAATATTTAAAAGATGTACTTTTAGCCATGCCTTTTTATGTTGGAAATAGCTTGAGACTTCTGGTTTTCTTATCTTTATCCTTCTGTGTTTAGTTTTAACTTGTTTATTCAGAGGAGATGGGTAGCTGCAAACTGTGTGGCAAAACCCCCAGTTATCTTCCTTGGGTTTAATTCACTCCTTTTCCACTCTTGAAATTTCAGAAGAGATTAGGCAGGTTCAGAACTAGCTTTGCTGTGTTAGATTTCACATTTAGAACTTAACTGCTTTATCATATCTTTTTTTTGTGCTACCGCTGAAGTTTCTTGCCACCTTCATTATGTAGCTCATTGGATATTCATCTGGATTAGTGTTAGATTTTGACATTCTTCTGTTCGCCTTCAGGAGATGGCATTTCAAATGGCTCCTACAGAATTTCCTTTTCCATAATTTCTCCAGGTACTTGTTTCTGATTTTTTTTTTTTCATCTCTGCTGCCTTTTGGGGCAAGAGAAGTCTCTTCTCTTGCTTAATCAGTAGATTTAATGTCATCCCGTAGGACGTCAACTTTCAGATTTGTTACTGGTTTCAAGGTTGGATCTATATGTTCAGAATATTGTAGTAGGCATTTGTCATTTGAAGACCTTTATACTTTTAAAAAGTACTCTCTTTTAGCCTCTCAGGATTGTTCTTGTCTCTAGAGAGAGTTTTTTGGAAGTTCAAGAAAATCCCTTAGCCTTTGCTTGAGGCATCAGTGTGAAAAACAGGGAGGATTTTTTTGGACTTACTAAAATTGTTCATCCTTCTTCTGATGTTTTATTCTCAAAAAACCTACTGCACCCTAACACACTTTATATGCAGTTCCCAAAAGAAAAAAGGAGGAAAAAAAATCTGTGCAGGAAAACGAAGGTGTTTCAAGAGAAAGTTCTAAAGGCAGAGGTTGTTCCCATACCAATTTCAATATACCTGTAATATCCTCACTGTGATACAAACATGCAATTAAGAACACGTACGTTACGCCTATTTCTCTCCACGGTGCTTTTATCTGAATACATAGGGAGATCGTTTCTTCACGGAGCTGGAGGGTGGGAAAGCACAAATTATGTGAATACCAAAGTGTAGTGTAGTTGGAGATCACAGCATTCCTGGTGATGGTCTTCACGGCAGCCTTGATTTGTCTGTCAGACATCTTAATTTCCAGACTCAAATCTGTGCTGTGTTCTGCAAGCAAGAGCAGATAATTCAGGAAGGAAACAACTGAGGATCAAGTTTTTCCCGTACATGAGAGGAGGGAGCTTTCATTGACTTCACCGAGGCCTCCTTCAGGCATCTGGAAGTGGAAGTCGCCTTCAGGCATTAAAATTAACACCTTTTGACTAGGCTAGAACATTCCTTCTCTCTTGGCAGGCTGCATCCTGGTTGCTGTGGGAACCAGCATTTTTAATTTCCTGACTTCTGTGTACATCCAAAATTGTAACTGTGATGTACTCTGTCACTAAGGTAGCTTTGGGGGTTTGCAGGGAATCGAGCCATCAGAAAGCATTTTATGTAGCGCTTCCTTCCCTCGGCATCGCTTTGGTGCATCTCCAAGGGGCATCTTCACGAGGCTTTTTGGAGACCTGCAATTCTCATTCATCTTAGTGAGTAATCGCAGAATAAAAAGGGAACAGTGAGAGAGGTCATTTAGTCCTTCCCTTTTTAAGCCATCCCTAAGCTACCCCATGTTGGAAAGTCACCGCAGGCATTCTGCTTCGGTGCTTTACAGTTTTAAAGCTTGTCCTGGTGTCTGACCTCAGCCTCCTGCAGAAAGTTAAGCTGTGACTCCTTGGCCTCTCCCCGTGGCTGCGGAGAATGGTTTACCATCTTATTCTTCGCAGCATCTCTCTGTGTCTTTGCCAAACGTTGCCAGGTTCCCTTCGGTCTTCTCCTCTCAAGGCTGAGCAACCCCAGACCTTTCCAGCTTTAATTGCAGGTCACATTCTGTGGCCTTCTCCCCAGTGCCATCGCTCTCCTCTGGAGTCTCCGGATGAGCCAGAGGTTTCCTGAAGTGGACTCTGTGTCCTGGCTGAGGCTTTGCCAGTGCGGAGTGGAGTGCAAGAGCCCTTTCACGTCCTGCACACGAGATACCCCCAGGATGGGTAAATAGCGTAAGGTTTGCTTCTTTTTGCAGTGTTACAACAGTGTTGATTTGGGCTGAATTCGTGATCTGCTGTAGCCTTGGTATCATTTTCTGCAGAGTGCTGTCTAGCCGCTTATTCCTTATGCTTCGTGGTTCATTGTTCTTCCCTCAGGGTGAAATACGTTGTGTGTCCTTATTGAATTGCATCCTGGTTATTTCAGACTATTTTCCCAATTTGCTAAGATTATTTTGATATCTAATCCTGTCAAGCAACATACTGGAGAGCATTTGGAGTCTTTCAGCCAGGGTCTTATTGGTGCAACTTTAACAATATAGGAGAGAAAAGGAAGAATATGGACAGATGGTTCCAAGTGATGGAGCTACCATGGCTTAATGTGTTCTTGCGCATCAGCTGAGAGATGGTAATGGACTGTTTGCATTCTTCTGACCCGTTGCATTCACAAATAAAATGTATTTAGATTCTTTCATTGTTGATTAGTAGGGACTTTAGCTCAGCTCGTGTGCAGTCACGTGAGTGCTCAGCAGTATCTGGGTTGACAGCAGGTGTCTGGGCCCAGCACCTCCCATTCTGTTGTGTACTGAACGGCATAATTAATCCTATTAGCTTTATTTTGAGGCAAAGGGCAGTTTCATCCCTGTATCCCTGAATTCTACTCTCGCACGTGGGCTTGTGTTAAGGACCAGATCATTTCTGTGAACACGCTATGGGAGGTGATGTTTGCATGTCTGGACTGTAGATAAAACCACGTCAGGAACGAGTGGTTTTGTAACCCAAACTAGAGCGCGCTGGCTGTTCTGCACAGCCCCTCCGGAGCGTTTCGTACCTGCTGAGGGGAAAATGCCGTCTAGGGGTGCACGCTGCATCTCTCTCCTGTGCTGTCATAACACATCTGCCACCGCCGCTTTTTGGGAATTGTGTTTGGAAGATAGAAGGGCACCTTCTTCCTGATTATTATAACAGAGTGTCTCTCCTTTGAATCCTAAGACAAATTAGTACTCTCTGCTCATTATCTGCTACCTCGATGTCTCGAACTCCATGGATAATAGTTGCAGGTAGGACGTGTGTGTTAGTTTTAATAGGTCTGTTGGGACCCCTCACGTTAAATGATGCAAGTCCTCGAGGGGGTGAAGCAGCGATAAATAGTATATAATCAGATTAGCTTTAACCAGTCTAAAATTAATTTCAAACATCCAGAAGAGCAGTATTTTGCCCCACCAGTATCGCTCCTATTGTCTTCTGCTTAACCTTCTTGAACTGTTCCTCCCGGAATTACTCCTTGCTTGTCAAATCACCTATCTTTGCCAGAGGTAATCACCTCTGTTTCAGTGACATCTGAGCCCTCTTGCCCGAACAAAGGAGAGAACCTTTTTCCCAGAGGAGCATTTGAATGATTATTGCTTTCAATTTTCCGCTGAGCTCTCCATAGCCGACATAGTCCGCCTGCAATAGAATCCGTGTGTCGTGGGAAACGGATTGGATACACGTGGAGAGTGGATTTGCGGTATCTTTCCTGTATCGAGGATTGTGTTCCTGAGGCTCAGTCAAATCGCTTCCTCCTCTATGACACTTTCAAACAGGAACAGGTTGATTTGCGCGCCAGGAGGTTTGGCGTCATGCAGTGCCGGGGCAGTGCCTGTTGTTGGAGGATCGCTAAACGATGAAAGATGGTTGGAGAAACTGAGGAAAAGAGGATTAAACTGAGGAGCTGCTGCCAAGTATTAAATACTTAAGAGTCAGTTGGCAAGAGCTGCTTATCATGTATTTTCTCTCCTCTTCCACTGAAGGAAGTAACTATGTGAAGGGCTGTTACTCTGACAAGAAATTCATTTTTATGCTGAACACCTTTTTTTTTTTTTTTTTTCCCCCCCCCCAGTGCATACTAAGAATATTGCTAACCTCTTCCCACCAGCCTGGTCTCCTCCAGACACAGTCTACTTTGCCACATTCCTAAATGAGCACGAGCTCTCTTTTTCTCTCCCTCACCCATCACTTGTTCAGAGGAGAGCTGCCACTGCTAGTTCAGTTTGAATGATAGACTTAATTCTTCAGGGGAAATTGATATTTGAAAAACATGAGTGGTTTGTAATCCAAAAAAGCTATTTCTTCCCCAGCTGGAACACATTCTGTGTTAAATCTGATCATAGCAACCTAAAAGCCAACACTTAAGATGCTTCTCTGTGATGCCAGATTTACCTAGAAACTGTGCAGCACATATGCTAACACCCGTTGTGTAGTGCAGGTGGAATTGTGAATCATTATCACTTCCCATGAACTTGGAAGATTGTTCCTGTTGAGAATGAAGAACAGACTGAGCTATCTTGTGGGCCAGTTGTTTGGGCAATCTCCCTAATTCCGGTCTTCAGAATTCCTTGCCTTTAGGTGGGAGGTGGGTCATCCTTGTTTGGCAGATGGCTCTTTCAAGGTGGTGTAACCTTTTAGTCTCTGCACGGTCTGATGTGCCATGGGCTCTGCTTCTTCCAAGCTCCAGGATTAGTAGCTCTCCTGTTTCTAAGCATCTTTTCAGGGAATGATGAGTGCCTTGACCTTTCCTTATTTGGGCCAAGTGTGACATTATCCGCCCTGCAATATATAGGACTGGGTTTTGAGTTGATGTAGGTGTGAAGCTTATAGAGTGGCATTACTCAAGAGTGACCTCTTAAGTGATGCTCTGTGTCTAGTAAAATGCATGGGTTTCTGATGGATCCACTAAGTATTTTTTCTAGAACTGCAAGAAAATTAGCATCTTGACCTCGATTTTTAGCAAGGCTTTTGATGCTGTGTCCCATAACATCCTCACAGGACGTGTGGGTTAGATGAGTGGACAGTGGGATGGATGGGCTCAGAGAGTTGTGATCAGCGGCGCAGAGTCTAGTTGGAGGCCTGAAACTAGCGGTGTTCCCCAGGGGTCGGTACTGGGTCCATTCATCAGTGACGTGGATGGGGGGACAGAGTGTACCCTCAGTGAGTTTGCTGGTGACACAAAACTGGGGGAAGTGATTGACACACCAGAAGGCTGTGCTGCCATTCAGCGAAACCAGGACAGGCTGGAGAGCTGGGCTGAGACGAACCTAATGAAGTTCAACCAGGGCAAGTGTAGCGTCCTTCACCTGGGGAGGGATAACCCCACGCACCAGTAGAGGTTAGGGGTGACCTGCTGGGAAGCAGCTCAGTGGAAAGGGACCTGGGAGTCCTGGTGGACAGGTTGCCCATAAGCCAGCAATGTGCCCTTGTGGCCAAGAAGACTGACAGTGTCCTGGGACGCATTAAAAAGAGCATGGCCAGGAGGTAGAGGGAGGTCATCCTCCCCTTCTGCTCTGCCCTGGTGAGGCACGTCTGGAGTGCTGTGTCCAGTTCTGGGCTCCCCAGGTCAAGAAGGACAGGGAACTGCTGGGGAGAGTCCAGCGGAGGCTACGAAGATGATCAGGGGACTGGAGAACCTCTCTGATGAGGAAGGGCTGGGAGAGCTGGGGCTGTTCCGCCTGGAGAAGAGCAGGCTGAGAGGGGATCTCGTCAATGCTTATCAATATCTCTGGGGCAGGTGGCAAGAGGATGGGGCCAGACTCTTTCCAGTAGTGCCCAGCAACAGGATGAGGGGCAGCGGGCACAGACTGCAACACAGGAAATTCTGTCTGAACATGAGGAGAAAGTTCTTTACTTTGAGGGTGGCAGAGCGCTGGAAGAGGCTGCCTGGAGAGGCTGTGGAGTCTCCTTTGCTGGAGATATTCCAAATCTGCCTGGACACCATCCTGTGCAACCTGCTCTGGGTGACCCTGCTTTGGCAGGGGGTTGGACAAGATCATCTCAAGAGGTCCCTTCCAACCCCTGCCATTCTGTGATTGATGCTGGGATTCTGGGGTCTCTGGGGTCAGGAAATTGCTAGCTGAAGAGATCAGTAGCCTACGAGGCAGCGTCATCACTGTCAGCTACCAGCACTAAATCTGTCTGGAATCATGAAGTGGAAGAGATCCAGCGTGGCACATCAACATGAACTGAAATCAAGGGTGGTTTGTGTCTTGGGGGTGATGGACCTGGTTTGTTGGGATCTGGGGGGGCTTGGCACAGTCTGTTGCCCCTACCAAAGTGCTGACCTGCTGCGGAACAGGACAAGTGCCAGGGAGAGGCAGGATCTGAAGCCAACCAGAACCAGTGCCGTTAGTGAGCTGGGAACCACAGCCCTGCCCAGCGCGTTGCCCCCAAACCCTGCACCGGTGGCTGCCGGCAGCTGGGGCCAGCAGCGGGGCGCAGGCAGAGCTGCCCCCGGCATCCGCTCCGTAGAGCTGCCTCTGAGCCGCTGGGGACCGTGGGCTCTGTAAGGTGGGTTCCGCTCTTCTGCGTGGTCGCCCCTTGCTCCATACGTCAGGGGAACGTGCATGGGGTGGAGAGAATTTGGGGTGCGACCTTCTGACCAGTATCTGGAGAGGAGAGAGATTAAGAAGAAGACGGGAAAATAACCTTGGATATGAAGTGTTTCCTGATGAAGTCCCTGAAGTGTAGGTGCAGTGGCTTATTTGGAAAGCAAAGAAAAATGAGGTTGCTCAAAAGCTAATAGACTTTTTTTTTTTTCCCCTCAGTCCGCAGGAGAATGTGCTGATAAGAAAAGAAATAGATCTTTTCTAATTCTTGGACTACTTCTTTGTCCCGTTTATCTCTCTCTACTGCTACCTTGTTGCTCAGATGTAATTTGTTTAGTTTACCTTAAATAAAGGGAATGAAGTTACTCGGTGTTACAGCTATCAGGTTCACAGACAAAAACCTCAATAAATAAGACGCAGAGGCAAGGCTGTAGCTCAGGTCTGGTGGTGTTGGCTTTGCAGGCTGCATCTGCGGGGCGGAGGCAGCGTTCACAGGCAGCTGAAGGACTGGGTTGTAACGGGACAATTGTGAAGACAATCGACAAATTTCCTTTCTTCCTGAAAAGGCCTGTAACCCATTTCCTAGTTTCATTTGGATTTTCTGTTTAATTTATGTCAGCTGAACAAGCAGTGCCAGCCCTCTCCTAGAGATCACTGACAACTGACTTGACGTGAACAGATTGTCTTTCTGCTTCTTGAGAATATCTTCTGGAATCGGGTTGTACCTTCCAGTAGTGATACCTAGTGCAAGGTTTTCGTGCTGGAGGACAGTTATGGAAGGAAAAGGTAAGAAGTAAACTGGTGGGAGTGTTTTTGCCTGGCCGGCAATGCCATTCCAGAGGGAGGATGAGTGGCTAGTGCAAGGTGCTTAGGAGGAACAGAAACGCCAGCTCAGATGATGGTGGACAAACTAACGTGATTGATGGAGATGGTGAGACAGCAGCTGACCAGGGAACAGGCCAGTACACGAGGGGCTGTTTGCTTAGTGTCAGAGGGGCAGCGTGTGCCTTGCTGTCTATCGACTCGTTTCTTGTCTTGCTGTGGCTGGTACTGAGCAGCACAGGCTAAAATGTTGGTCAGCACAGTGCATCGCTTTCCCTGAATGTGGATTTTTAAATCTTTTTATTCCTCTAATCAGCATGTTATCTTGTTTAAACTCTTTTTAAACTGGGAGGAAAATGCCTCCTGCTTTTTTTTTTTTTTGCTGGCAGAATAAACCAAGGCCCACTGCGGGCATGGAGCTCTGGTCTAAACCCAAATCCCATCTTAGGAGTTCCAGGCTCCCAACCACTTGTTCTGCCTGACCCAGAGCACTCTGCAGGGAGCACTGGCGAGTCTTCACTGCAAAACAGATTTTTCAAGAAACTGTGCAGTGATTTTCACAGTTTACTTTGTTGCCAAGATAATCCTGAACTGTGTAAAAGTCTCTGTGTAGATTTTCCCCCAGAATTTGACAGTGTGCCACTACCCAGAAGATGTCTGGTGACGTGGTCTCAGCCAGCTCTCGGGCTTCTCGTGCAAATCTCTGGATAAATGTCAAAAGTTCAGTCTGGTCTCCAAGCACTATCAATGAGAAAAAGAACCAAAAAGAACAAGAAAAGCAGCACTCAGACATGGTCGCTTTTCATACTCCTGTTTTAACAAGGCACTGATGTTAATCAAAGGCAGTTCAATCCTTTGAAGCCCTCAATACCCGCGTAACCAGAAGAAGGGATCTCAGTGTTTTCAGTTCTTGTTTTGCCCTGCGTCGCCTGCACCCCAAGAGGTGAAGATAAATAACTGGTAACAACTGGAGTCTTTTGTGCCTCAACGGTTAACAAGTTCATCATGTTTCATAGAAACTGCATCCTAATTTTTATTCCAAACAAGATTTCAGCACTAATTTTTGTTTTGACAAATATGATTTGACATAAGAACAGTGGGAGTCAAGACCTTTCATTTTTGATCTAGGTTTACATTGCGCTGATCTAAATTCCTCCCCCTTTCGCTCTTGCCTTTCAATTGCAAACTTGGTTATTAAAGTTAGCAAAAAGCTATTTGAAACCCTCTGTTCTGTAGCATTTAAACAGTCCTGCTATATGCAAGATTAAGTATGATAGCTTCCTAATGACTTGTGCTGTTCATTTTAAGCATTGGCACAATGCATTACTGTACAGATTTTTTAAATGGCTTTGTTGAAAACGAAGGATTCGGTTTCTGTTCACTGAGAAACTTCATGAAGGATTGTTTGCCAAATGGCAGGACCGGGCCCCCTGGGGCTTCTCTCCATGACATTAGAGATGATATTCCTTAACCTCTTTGCTTGCTCCAGTGCTTTGGCTCTGCCTGCTGGATAGGTGTGTTGGTGAGGTTATTTTGGGCTTCCATCCATCTCTGTGGCAGACAACTCATAACAGCAGCGTAGTAGCAACAGCAGGGGTCCATGGCTCTCTGAACACAGGGGGTATGGCACAAAGAAGCATTTTGTTCAAGCTGAACTCTGACACCAGGGAGATAGTGTGGAAAAGCTGGTGAAGATACTTCCATCTCCTGCTGCTTGGGAATCCTTGCGCCGTTTCCAGCCTTGCAAAGGTAATGCATCTCGGCACACGCGATGTTCGTCGTTACTCCTTGCACCTAGATAGCAAAGCTGGTGAGAGCTGCGGCAGGGAGGCTGCCTCGTGGCGTGTGATGTGTGTGCCATTTTGGCTTAGCAGCAGGGCAGGCACCCTTTAGATCACACACCTGCAAGCCATCGTGCTTAGTGGCTCCCCAGACACTGAGTGGCTGTGGGAACAAGGCAGAGCCATTGGTAAAAGGCATTTCTCCTTCCTGAGGAAGAGGGCTATTAAAGACCCCACTCTTAGCTACTCATTTGCTGAAGCATCACTTTCACAGCTTTTCTAAAGGCTCTCAAGGGACAGACTTGCAGCTGGGAGCCCTTCAAGTCTCTTATCTGGCCTGTGATACTCCAAGTTGGCTATTTTGGGAAGAGGGGAGTGAGGGAAGGCGACTCTCTCTGTCCCTCCCATCACAGCTGCTCCGCTTTGCCTAGAAAATCAAACATTTGCTGAGCTGCGGAGGCTGAATATGGCCTGGGGTTAGGCCCTTGTTTAGCCATTGGGAGAAGCAGAAGTGGGTCTGTGTACTAAGTCTGGTAGCAAAAGGACCTGAAGAGGTAGATCCCCAGCTTGGAAATACCTCACCCCAAGGAGGTGTTTCATTTTGGCCAAAATTGCTTCCTAGAGTCTGAGTAACTTCCAAAACAAAAAAAAACCCCCAAAACCACAAAGCAAAACAAAAAAAACCCCAACACCACAGCAACCCCCCCAAAAAAAACCCAACACAAAACTGATTTTGACAAAGGGATGCTTTTTGATCTCCAAAAGCATAAGTGGAAAGTGGTGTCCATCAGGTAGGAGAGCTGGCTGGACTTCGGAGGAAGGGAGCTGGAAAAGCCAGAAGGAAGAGCAAGGGCTTGTTTCGCCGGTGCAAGCATGCGAGGGTGTTTTACGAGATTCTGGTCCTTGACATGCAAGCTGCTGTACTGGCTGTCCCTTCTCTTTGGGCGTATTATTCTTCATCCTGCTTAACATAAACCCTCTGAGGTAGGATGGAGGTAAATGAATTGTGCTTTGTTACTGGTGAGTCACTCTGTTGCCGAACTATTGTCTCTTCTCTTGTCAGTGAGTCACTGACACCTTATTAGAGCAGCTGACAGACCCCAGGCCCTGCTCCCACTGGAAGGAGTGTGACAGGGCTTTGTTTGGAGGGCAGCTGAGGGGCTGAAGGGATGGCATGAGGCTTGGGCTCGTAGACGGCTGATAGATTTCTTCCTCGGTTATGGGCGACACTCTAGCAGTTTGATAGAGCAGGGGAAGACAAGCCATTTTCTGAGCACAGCAAAAACCACAATCTATTTTCTGGTGCCAAGGGAACGCATTGAAAATATCCTGGATGCTCTTGCGAGTGCTCTGCAGTTTCTTTGTTTTTCATTTTTCTTTCTTCCCAGTCTGGTTCTGTTGCCTTTCCCTCAGTCCCTGCTCAGTCCTCAGTCATGTAGTTGCTGTTAAGAGAAATCTACCCAGTACTGTGCATCTCAGCTTGCCATCGTCTGCCTGCAGGGTGCAGAGAGTGGAGGCAGAGGTTCTTTCAAGCTGAAGGTTTTGACCTTGGCTGCGAGAAGCCGTCCGAAAAGTTGTGTCTTTCTCTGATGTGACTGTCTTGTGTTCTGCGTGGCTCCCACAGAGACGAAAGGAGAGCTAAACCCAGGATAATGTCATGGTCTCCTGATAAAAGACAATTCTTTGGTGTGAAGACTTTGTCTTTCGCGCAGTAGATCATCTTACTTCCTAAAAAATGTAATCCTGTCCTCTGGGCCCTTTCTAATGGGGGAGCTGAACCGTGCTGGCTCAGTGTATGACCCATGGCCATCCCATGCTGTTTCTAGGCAAGCCTGGGGTGTAAACGTGAGTAGATGCAAAGTGTTCACATCAGTCGAATTACACATGTGGATTTGGTGGCTCGTGAAAGCTTCAGCGAGTCAGATGTAAACTCTTATTGCTCTACTAATGATCAAACGTGGTGTTTCTGTTGTGTATCTGATGCTGATCCGTTTGATTGGCCTGTTTCTGCCTAAATTGGTGGGTTTGATTTGCAGATAATGGGTAGCTAAAAGGAAGTTCACAGATGCAGCAGCAGTTGTGATTGTTACCACAGTTATACTTAGCCCCTGCATGGCGCTTTGCAGTGCTTTTCAAGCCTTAATTAGCCCTTACGTGTTTGGCAGGTGGTAGGGTAGATATTCTCCACCTTTGATCAGCCCTCATGGCCTCCCTGTAAACGGTGTGTTGAGAAGAAAGCTGTTCCCTTTGCTCCTCCCCACACTGGCTTGCCAGGACGCTGAAGGAGAGCAGGGCTGTGGGACACGTGCAAATGGGTGAATGTTGTGTGTGTGTGTCACGGGGACCCGTCTGTTACCGGTAGGTTCCCCGCTCGCCTGGCTTGGAGCTTTTCACCCTTTACAGACCGCGTCCAGGCTGTGATCGGTGCCATGGAGCTGTAACCTCTTGGCTGTAGTCCAGGGGCTCACAGGTGATGGAGATCTTCATGCTGGGCTGAGAGGAGCCCTAGGATGTGGTGGCAGCTCTCTTCTGCCCTGCAGTGACAGGGCTGTCCCTCCCCTGCCAGGAGGAGCCTGGCTGGCAGCTCCCTGGGAAGCCTGGCAGGCTTTTCTACCTGTTAGTTCCTTTGGTTGTGGAGATGGTGGTGTGTGTCTTCCAAAGTGTCCCCCCTCTCACTCAGGCGTGTTAAACCTCCTAATGAGCCTTTGGAATTGTGTTTTGTCTTATAAACTCTTGCTGCAAGTGGCTTTAACAAACCCCTAAGCCAGCAGGCAGCAGGGATGAGTCAGGGATAGGAGAAGAGGATGAGCCCTTCTATTCAGATTATCTACCCCAGACTAGAACAAGCTGCTACAGGCTTTATCTGGGGTTTTTAGAGATAGCACTACCATTAATTCCCATGAAGGCCCTTCTGATATTGTGTTGCTTGATGGTCTTGTTCCCCCGGACTGGCGTTAAAGCACATTCCCACTGAGGCCGTGGGGGTACGGTGCGCGTACAATGCCATCTCCTCTCCGTGGAGGGCTCCGTTCAGCACCTTTCACAAGAATTATGTTAATTAATGTAACGTTTGCTAGTGATTTCTGTAGCAGTGTTCACAAGCGAGCGGGGGGATGCCTGTTCCTCTGGGTGGGTGGAAGTAGGAACAGAGCAGCCTTGTTGCCTACATGGATGTCTCCATTCTTCTCACGCACAAAAGAGCAAATAGGATTGTGGCTTCGGACGGGGTGGTACAGGCCCTCCTTCAGCTTAAGAAGAGATGAACCTTTGTGTTGCCACCATGAGCTGCTGCTCTTCTCTCACAGATGAAACTCCCAGCAGAGACTCTGCCACTTGCTGTCACCAGAGCTGCGTGGAGTCCTTCAGTTAGAAATGCCCCTGGACAAGCACCTCTGTGTTCTGCCTCGGGTCACGGTTCTTCCCACTGGTGCCAGTGGAGGGTTCCTCTTTCCCATTCAGAATGGCCGTGGGCTCCCTCTGGGTGGTGCAGGAGCTGGTGTGGATCCCAGAGCTGTGTCCCATATACACACCTTCCCTTCTGGCCATCAGCGACGTGACCTTGCTTCTGCCGAGCGAGGTGTATCTCCACTCCAAGCCACTTTTGCAGCAGGATCGGGGAGGGCTTTCCATAGCACACAGGGCCTTAGATTTGTGGAGACAGAATCTCAGACATGGAGTCCTGCTTAAAAGTCATTGCTGCCTTTTCTGGGTCCTTTCAGAAGGATTTCCTTTGAGGGTTTCTTGGTTTCTACTTTAAAACTCCCTCAGAGAGAGTACAATGAGGCTGAAACCAGTAATTTAGAGAGGGGAGTGTCAGCAAGAGTCAAAAGTGACAGAGTGGGTTTTGATTCCTTTTCCTTTTGAAGCTGCTTCCCCTTTGATTATATCCCTCGCATTATAATGTGTAGATCTGGAAAGGTGATGATTTTTTTAACATCTCTCAAAATAAGCAGAGTGTCGAGCAAATATCACCATTTTTATAAATGGGTGCATATATATTGCAATAAACATCCTGGGATTTGTATAGCACCATCTTTTGACAGCTGAGTATAATCAGAGCTATTGGACATCCTATCACCAGCTCTGTCATGGTCTGATGGAGCAAAGTCTGAGCAGGAAGGAGTGAAGATGCTCCTGTAGCAAAGAGGTAACGTGCCAGCGTGCACAGGGGGATCAGGGTCCTACCTAGATGTCCTCTCTGTCCTGTCAAGTGACAGACACACAACAGCAAAGTCCTGATGCCTGGTTTGCTGTCTCTGTGGTTGTGGAGGGGAAGGAGGTTCTTTTTTTGTCATTCTCATGAGACAGCAGAAGCTGACACGGTGGCTTTTAGTATTGCAATGGGCTCTGTTAGCTGCAGGAAAAAGTCAGCCCTGTGTTTTGCAATTGCTTCAAAGCTGTTGCAGAAGAAAGGAAACATCAGCAAGACCCTTGTACAAAGCACACAGCCGGTGGTTCTTCAGATACAGAGTCTTTAGGGGAATATTTAAAAGAAACGTTTAAAATGACACAAAGACAAACCAGCGGGGAGCCAAGGTTTGCCCTTCACTTTGTCAAATACAGGGGAGGAAAGCTAAGCAACTCTGAGCTACGCTTTAGCGAAGATCCGAGCATGTTCCTAATCCCTGATGCATTTCATGTGTCTAAAGGCCTCACTTGCTAAAAACATGAAAGGCTATGTCAATTCAAGCAACATTTTTCACTTCAATTAATCATCCCAGAAAATTGTGACTTTATTGTCTCTTTGTCGCTGTTTACTTTGAGCAAATCCAACTTTTCTCATTGTCTCTCTGCAGATTATGAAAGGCTTTGTGGATTGTATCATCAAATTAAATCACGCCTGTTAGTGTTACTCTCAGAATATCACGGTAATGGGCTGTGCCTCAGGCAGTGTTGCCCTTCCTTCTCGGTTTAAAATGTTTTGCCTGTGTCTGTGTCGCTCTGAGCTGGTGTGTCTCTCCTTGCTAATAGGAAAGTGTATAAAAATCACATAATCATTAATATTGAAGAATCATTAAGGCTGATAAAAGCAGCTCTGACTGCAATGATGTTGTTTTTCATGGTCACTGCTTTTGGAAAACACGCCATACAAGCATCAACTCAGTTGTTTTTTAGAACCCACCAGTTGATCTAGTGGCAGTTTGACTCCATCTATTGCACTCTCGGAGATAGCTCCAGTTAGATGATCATTTCACAAGCCTGCAGGAATAAATGGATTTCTAGGGGCTGTCTGTACCGCCTTCATCCCTTTTCCACAGCCCCTGTTTTTGATGCAGACAGCATCCGAAAGCCAGCAATCTGTAGTTGAGCAGTAAAGTCTTGGTTGGGTTTTTATTAAAGCAATGATGTGCTGACTGGCTGAAAAGTGTCAAAACTGCAATCTTGTAACATCAACAAAATAAGGCAGGATGCCTTTCTTACGGGAGAGGAATGCTGAAAGCACAAACGAGCCCTGCGTGAAACTGGTGGATCTGAGCGCTTTTCCTCTGGGGAAAGGGTATAACGTACATCACGCAGGGTCGCTTTTTTTCCCTTAAGAAAAGACCAAAGTCTTAAGATTCATGCCACATGACTCACCTTTGCCTTCCTCTCCCCTCTGCAGTAGTTCCTCGACAGTGCATCCAGCTGGGTTTCCCTCTCTTAAGCAGAACTAGAATTGAAGTAACGCTGAAGGTATTTCAAAAGTGCCGAGCCGATCTGAGTGTGCAGTAAAAGGCTGGGTAAGCTGGGGCAGTTTGGGCTGGTATTTTAAAATCTGCCAGTGAGAAGAAGGAACTGACCTGAGCCAAACAGAAGTAACATCTCGGGGAAAACCCCTGGGCATAACCAGTGCGTGTGAGTCTGTGTGGTTACGCTGGAAAGGGAGATGATCAGGACGCAGCCGGTACAAGCCGTTTCTCCTGCGGAAAGGAAAAACCTGAACCTCATCCAAGCGTGGTTTCTGCAGACTCCGAGAGCTCTGGCTGTCAGGGGGTGGGTGGGAGCGCGGCTGCAGCCGAGCAGCGTGCCTGTGGGCCTGCACGTGCGGCTGGCTGACGCCGATACGGAGGCAGCCTCACGCCTGTGGCCCCAGTGCGTTACATATCCACAGAGGGATGACTGATGGCGATTCCAAACTGGAATCCTCCACGTGAGGATTTGTCTTTGCTGAGTTACCCAGGAAAGCGGCGGCCTTTGTAATTAAAGCACGAAGGGGTTTGAGTCACAACGTGCATCATGCCCTTTGCTTTCCCGTACTAGGAATAATTTTAGGGAACCTAACAGAAATAAAACGCCAGCACTGAGACATTCCAAACCCAGGGTTGTTAACATCTCTACTTTCATTTAATCTCAACTGCTACAAGGTTGTCTACACAGTCTGCATAGTTTTGTTGGCACGGAGTGCCACGTCATTCCCGCTCACTGGAAGCTCTCCTGTAGTCCGTTTGCGTAAGACAACGCTTGGCATGCAGTTTTTTTACGTGGATGACATGGTTGGTCCAAATACTTGGTTGGCATTTGCTTCGTCTGCACGTGTCCCGTTGCCATCTGCTGAAGGATGGTGAGCACACTCACAGGGACTGACCTGTTAGCCAAAGGAAGGGACCTGCCCCCAAAGTCACCCGCTCTCTGTTCAGGATTCATCCGGATTAGTTTCTGGTCTTTCCTGTGACGGATGAGGCTGTGTTTTGTGTACAGGCTGGTTGTGGGAAACCTGGGTCATGGCATGGTGCAGAAGTACTTTGTACCCCAGATAACAGACAGTGCATCAGGGCAGAATGATCAGTGCCGTGTATTGGATGCTCTTGCACCACAAAAATAAAATTCCCTTAATCAGAAGAGGGTTATGCTTATAACTCAGTTAGAAGGGCTGAATTTAGGTTTACAGCTGAACAAAGGTTAGGGGTAGAATTGCCTGACCACGCTGGCCAAGACAACACTGGAAAATAAGGTCAAGGCTTGCAGTCGTTACTGGTGGTTTAAAGCGTGGACCTCGAGCTGTTCCTTGGGGGTATTCTTTCAGAAGTGTCAGGCTTTTGAAAATTGGGCTTCTCCAAAGCAGCCCATTTTGTGTAGCAGAGCTCACTAGTCCTGTTAGAAGATCGCGGCCAGTCTGGATCCCATCCAGACATCCCCAGTATTGGGACTGGAAGCTGCTGCCTGTCCCAGCTCCTGCAGACGACTACAGACGACTGCGTCAATGGGCCTTCATCATGCTCTTCTGTTTGCAATGCAGGAGGCCTTCGAGGAGCGACGGTGGTAGATGCCTTGGATACTCTGTACATCATGGAACTTGAGGAGGAATTCCAAGAAGCAAAGACGTGGGTGGAGAAGAGCTTTGACTTGAATGTGGTGAGTCATTTACTGGGAATGCCTGTCTGTGTCACAGAAATGCTACGTGTTTGGCCAGTTCTGATCACAGTCTTCTCTAACAATCATTTCGGGAGGGGAACTATGAAGTCTGTGGGGCAAGAAACCACCCAACTCTGATGTATTTTTTTTTTTAAGACCAGAGGGACTGCTGTGATGCTTCACCCCGTCTTCTGCCTGTACTTGGCACAGGGTTCCAGCCAGGGCCCACCAGACCAGACTCACGGTGTCTGGCTGAAAGCAAGACTCAGTGTTTAGTGGTTTCTGTGTTTTGGTCTAGGTTATAAAAACAGCTGTAATTATTAGATACAAAGAACAAGTTCTGTTTCATCTCGGTTACATGTCTGCCTGCGATAAGACAAGTGTTCTGTTTACATGCTGTAGGTTAAGATTGAAAACTCTGATCTCCTTGACTGGGCCCTTTCTTGGTATGTCATTGCTGGGACTTGTGCAGAGGGAGTGTGGTACCGTGGCAGCAAACTGGGGACACATAGCGAGCCTAGATTTGGCAGGAAGGGCATCATCTCTAAAAATGGCCAGAGGTGCTCGCTCTCTGTGGCCCCTGAAGCTTTCCTAGCCACTTTTCTCAGAGCTAGTGTCAGACGTGCCGGGACTCCGGGTACGGCACATCCCTTGCAGTGCTGGGGGATGCAGGATGCTGTACTTTATCTCACTTTGTGGCTGGGGCTGCTTTTGCTGTAGCTCTGACTATTGGTCTCCAAAGCACCTCTTGTGTTTCTCGCGGGAGAGCTGATGGGATCACATCAGTGGCGTATGGAGAATGTTAAAACCAGAGCGCAGTTCAAACTTTTATTTTTTTTAATGCCAGCCTAGTTGTCTGTTGTGAAAAACGGTTCTCCCCCTGGGAACAATGCATGCAGCTGCCTTTATAGAAAAGCATCATTTGGGAGGGCATGGCTGGCATTCATACATTCATAAAAGGAAGACCACATCTGATAAATTTGGTGAATGCTCTCAGTGCGTTACTGAATCGATAAACAAGGGACAAAATCAACTGGGAGATAATTTATCTGGATTTCATAAAAGCTTTTAATCTTGGCCTGCAGAATAGATTGATCTGCAAAGACAAGAATGAATGCTATGGATTGATCGGCGGAGTCAGAAAGCACGGCAAAGAGAGAGAAGGAGGGAAATTGATTAAAAATTGGCTCTGTACAAGGAACTCTAGTAGTCCAGAAAAGGGAGGTAGGGACTCCAAGGCCCACAAGCTCTGTTTGAAACTGGGTGCCGTGATCTGTCTCATGCGATTTCAGTCGTCAGCTCAAGAAAGCACTTGCTCTGATTTGTCACCTGCAGGTATTTGGAAAGGGCAGGCCTAGTGCAGAGCCTCAAGTGTCCCTTTGCTTTGCCCCCCTCACTCAAAGCGCTGTGCTGGTGGAAGATCTTTCTGGGTTTTGGCTTTATGCATTTGCGTGAGGGTAGGAATCATTTATCATGCAGATTCAGCGGCCAGCAGCATGTATTTTTTAAAGGCGCATTTTGAATGCAATCGTTTTGACATTTGCTGATCATCAGCTGAGTAGGTAGAGCAAAACTCATTCCAGGTGAGTGGGTTCTTGAGCAATTCGGTGAACCGTATCCGTCTGCTCTCTGTGGTGGTGGTGGGACACGTGGACATCACGGTTTGCCTCTCCAGAAGCGTGTCCATGACGGACACCCTACAGGCCGTGGTCCTCTCCGAGCCTGCAGACTGGAGAGAGTCCTTGAATGACAGAAAATACCTACCTAATGCAGGAAGTGCATTACATCTATCTAATGCAGTGTCCTCTTCACAAGAAAATGGAGGAAGTAATTTTTCCGTGTGGCTGTACAATTTTCTGTTGAAATAAAACATTTCAAGGGGCAAATTTTTCCCCTAAACTAATTCACAGCTTTTTGCAAGGACTAACCCAAGACAGGCTTGGATGGATGGACGATACATCTGCCCTAACTGATTTACGTATTGTCAGCTGGTGATAAATGGGTAGTTTGGGTGTTTCTCTTCCCTTCAGGGTCCACCTGTCACTGTAGAGCAAATATAGTGCAGTGAGATTTTAGACAAAAAGCTGTGTTACACTGTGGGTGAGGACTGGGAGACTTAAGTATCTGCCGACAATCTGTTCCCCTTCGCTGCCATTTGTGCACGCAGACTTTGCAGTCAAGTATATCATTATGTATTTTCAGAACGGAGAAGCATCCTTGTTTGAGGTGAATATCCGCTATATCGGAGGACTGTTGGCCGCGTACTACTTAACTGGAGAAGAGGTTTGTTTCAGCAGCTCTGCATGTCTCGCCACAATCACCAATAATGAACTGAAAGGGTTCTCCAGCAGCTTTTCTCTGAGCATCAGATAATCCCTCCATAACAACAGGCTAAACCTGTCGTTTTTATGAATATCGAAATGCCGCTAATGTTCTTTTAATTAAGGCTCGCATAATTACCTTGCACACACCGTGCATGCCTCATTTGCAAAGATCTTTTCTCCTGTGGGCAATTCTAGCAAGACATGCTTTCAGTTGGACACATTGCTCCCCAGTGCAATGCCATTTGCAGTGATCTTTGTCTTTGTACTTGTTCCTTTGCATTCTAAACAGAGGCAATATTTCATCAAACATCATCCCACATTCTGCCTCACGCTAAGGAGGGCAGCTGATGGTCCAGCAAGTGGTCCAGACTCTACCGGGACGGTCTCTCTGTCGCAGTAGTTTCTAAGATAAAGTGCCCTGGGTTGCAGGGAAGGAGGGTGGCAAACTGCCAGGGCAGGGTCCCTGCGTGCTGCCAACTCGTGTGACAAAGTGATACAGCTCCACGAAATGTCCCCTTGCCCAGCAGGTGTGGGGTAGGCGTCACAGCCCCTCCTGGAGCACGGTGGAGCAGCCATTCAGTCCTGGCTAAAGCGTGAGACTCTCGCTTCGACTTTCGTTCTTTCCCTCCAGCCTAGCAGAGGCCAGGGCTTAATGCCATAATCTGTTTTATAATGTGACTGGACTGGAATTTTACAGCTGGCTGTGGAGAGCTGAAGAGATTATTCCTTTGCCCTAGAAGTCTTAGGCGAGCAGAAACTCTGATTCAAAGAGGAGTTTTGTGAGTGAGGGAACTGGAAGACTGGCTCTTAAATGAGAGCTTGGCTTTGGTGCCGTACACTGACCGTGGCTGGGTGCTGTCCACCATAATAGGATGGGATGGCTCATCACTGCCTAGTGGCACCATTGATCCGTGGAGTCACAGGAGCAGCTCTGTTACTTTAGTTGCATTTTAAATGAGTTCCAGGAACGGCTTCTCTCTGTGATTTCCCTCCAGGGAAAACTCTCAGACTCAATGCCCCAACTCAGGGCCTGTCTCAGTCACAACTTCAACAGGCTTCAGATCAACAGAGCAAAAAGAAACCGCATTAAACCATAAAACTCCAGCAGTGACCTCTTGAAGTGCAGTCAGCAGTGATGCTCAGCAGCCAGGGCAGTGCCTGTTCCGTTACCCAGTCAGTGTCACTGGGCTGAAAGGCAAAAATCAAGTCCCTGTCTCTCGCTTTCCCTTCTGAACCAAACCCCCATCTCCTTGTGAGTGTATCAAAGGTCTGCAAGCCCACAGGAGAGCTCAGGTTTCCTCAGCGCTGTATTTTTAGAGCAAGAAATTTCTGCTTTCTGAGAACTACGATGACAGCTTGGGCTGGCATACGGGGGCTAGAGGTAAAAGGCTTGTGCGTTATCTCCTAAGTCACTTACAGGCTTCCCTTGATCAGGACTAATCTCTGGAGAAAAGATTAGTGCTTGTATCAGTTTGTCCCAAAATAATTGTGCGTGGTGGCTTTGTGCTGCAAGCCACCGTAAGCTGTGATTTGATTTGAAAACCCCAAACTGAGGCATTACAAATGGAAAAGGAGCAGCTTAGCCATGAAACCATGAATCCTTCCTGGAAAAGAGTTGCAAGTGAAAGATAGTTCATTGGAAATCATGTTTTTTACACCAGGAGGTGACACAAGCTAGGCAAACCCGTGTTGTAAATCTAACAATGCTTCACCCTAGGAAGATTTCTTTTGATTTTAATTCAGTTATTTCATCTCCCTGTGTCCTCTGCCACCCTGGGAATAGGGAAGAATTCGTCCCCAAAGAGTACTCTTTGGATCGGTTCCGATAATGGAAATTTGCTGTTGGGGTATTTGGGGTGTTCGGAGCTCTGCAGCGCTGGCTGCTCTCATCCGGGCTGCGGGGTTTGCAGGGGACTTGGGACTGGTTTAATGTAGATTTTTAGAGAACATTCAGATAGATTCCCAAGTTCAGCGTGACTTTAGGTTCAGATCTACCGTGCAGTGGAACTAGGGCAGCAGCATCCCTGAAATGGCAGTGCTTTTAGTTTTTTTTATAGTGGCGAGTTTGGAAAAGGGGGTTTGAAAGAATCCAGTGTGACTGGTATTCACCAGCAGTCCGTCAAATGTTTATCCTCTCTTCTTCTTTTAACAGGTGTTCAAGAGTAAAGCTCTGGAACTCGGAGAGAAACTTTTGCCAGCTTTTAACACCCCCACTGGTATCCCACGTGGCGTCATAAATCTGGGCAGGCAAGACACACGTCCTTACAAGCATGTCATTTTATTACTGAATGTTTGTAAAAGACCAGGATTCAAGCAGGAACAGCAGCAGTTCCTCAGAGGTGCCCCCCTCTAGTGCACACTCTTCGAGGTCATTTGTTTTGCCAACTCAAAACCAAGAGGTGCCTTGGCAGAGATTGCAGGTGACTCAAGTTAAACCCAGCTGTGTTTTATTAATTTTGGGCTATCCGCAGTTTCTTCCTCTACCTCTTGGCAGGGCTCCCTGCTGCAATAGCATTTTCCTCACTCTCATTTTCTTTGAAAGGTTATTTGTAGTCTGCACGTAGCATGCGGCGCTCTCTATATTTTTGCAGTGTGCCCAACTAGATGCATGTGAATTTATTCAGGTTCCACGTTTGGAAAAATTGGGAAAGGAACTGGATGGGACTGGCTGATAGTTTTGCTGCTAGAAAGGGGGGAGTATACAGATGCTCTAGTTTTCTCCCTGCCGGCAGCACTCAGCCAGGTGTGTGTCTGCCACTTAGAGCCACAACGTTTCTTGTCAGGTAGGTGGTGTTCTCATGCTGGAGGGGAGCTTTGAGGCTAAATTTGGGTTATTTGGGTTAAATACCGTGCTGAAGGGCTCTCAGCAAATGGAGGCAACCTGGAGACTGGGCTCCCAGTCTCCGATTCCTGCTGGTAGACAGCGTTCTCTGCCAATAAGGGCTCATTGGCTCATTTTGATGCCTACAAACAAATCCCCCAGGGTGAAAGCTGCATGCCAGCTGAAACAGAGACAGCAGGAAATATGGGTTAAGAAAAACCTTTCATCCTCACCTCTTGCAAAACTCGGAGCAGCAGCCATGGAATTCATTACTTATCTCTGAGCCCAAATCTCCTGTTTGGTTCACGTCTCTGTGAAGTGCAAGACTTTCGAATGTTTGGCTCACGCGGATCCATTGCTCAAGTATCACTGTCACCCTTCAGTTGTCTTATCTGCACGTGACCCTGGTGAAAATTTGAGCCACCACCACGACTTTAATTGTCTCTTTTTTACAGAAGAGACATCTGCATCCTCTGCAGCCTCTGTGGCTGATAAAGATTCAGCATTAGACTAACCTTTCACAGAAATGCCAAACCCTCCCCTGCCCTTTGTGAAGACAATTGAAACAGACTTTGTCTGCCTAGACATTCCCAAAATGTTTTGCTGATGACCTTGACTAAGAGCAAAGAAAATCAAAATAACACTGCGTCCACAATCCAGAACCCGTATTATTGGCTTGAGCTCTGGCTTCAGGGCCACGAAACTGCTGTGAGGGCTTGGAGTATCAATTGATTTAGGATCAAGGATGAAGCAAGCTAAATCTGTAGTCTGACTAACGCAGGAACATGACGAACAGCCAAAGGCTGTAAACCCAAAGGGGAAGGGAGTTACTCCACGTGAGGTAGATAGTGTGTGGAAGTGGAAGCAAGGGAGAGTGAGGTGATGCTGTGAGGGCACGTTGACCCAAATGTCAGGGCCAAATCAAAGCCGAGAAAAGTTCTGCGAGAAGGAATTCTCTCTCCCATTCTACTTGTGCAAGGATGTGCTAATTCCAGACAGACCTCATCATCTCAAAAGGAGGAGAGTCTTGCAGCATGTGTAGGCTTTTGGTGCGGGTAGCTTTGGGGGGGGGGGCAGGTTAAGACTGACATTCAGAAATTTGAAACAAACAAAAGCTGGCATTAAGTCAATTCTGTGTATACATTTTTGAGGACCCAAGTGCAAAGCCGCCCAATTCCCCCCGCCCCCAGCTTTTCCCAGAGCCAACTGGCTTTATCTCTTCCTATCACTTCAGACCACCTTTTCCTCTTGTGTCCCCTCTCCCCTGACGTGCTTCCCTGTGGCCTTCTGTTTCCACACAGGCGCTGTATCGTATCTCACACAGGCTTGTTTTCCGTGCTGCTGGTCCAACTGCCACGTTGTCTGCCAGGTCCTAGAGTACATTGTCTTCTCAAGCTGCTGCTCTGCGCTCTCTGCTTGTGTGTCGCACTGCAATTTCTCTCCCCGACCCTCCTGTCCCCAAGTCCCAGGCCACTGCTCTCCTTCATGTCTCCCCTGAACCCTCTGCACCTCCAGATTTTTCATCCTTATCCTCTCCTGTTCTCTCTCGTGACTTGGCTCTGTTGAGCTGCGTTGGATCTCTGGGAGGGAAGGAGATGATGCAGACATTTTCAGTCCGTTCTTGCACTGGGCAGTGTTTAAGGAAGACCTACTTATCTGGGGGATAAAGAGAGCTCTGGGCATTTCCTTTTGTCTTGAAGAACAAGGTCTTTTAAACCGTGGTTTCCTCTGGGATGTTATAAAACAGGGCAGCTATGAAGACCTAGTTTATCCAGTCTGTAATGCTGAAAAAAAAAATGTTTTCCTGCAGGGGGTCACTTCAGGCTGCTCTTTAACCCAGGGACACATTGCAGATGTACTTTGTTTCCTCCAGACCACCTCTCCTTGGGTGTTAGGGCGATTTGTAACCCAGGGCTCGGGTTCCCGGCAGCGCGGTCCTTGCGGGCAGTGCCTGGCGGCGCATTTGGGATGGAAGTTCCCGGGGGAGGGCTGCGTCGGCGGCCGTGACCCCACATAGCGGCTGTCACAGCAAACGCGGCCCTGTTTGCCTGCTTCCAAGCGCTCCTCGTTTGAACTAGCTCAGAAGGCAGTTTCTCTTTGTGAGATCGTATTTGTTACAACGTCCCTTTGGTGCAGTAAATAAAGAAAAAGTAATTGACTTTTTATAGATAGGAGAACACCGTGGGATTGTTTAGCACACCGATCCCAGGGCCAGCCGCTGCCAGGTTCAGCAGGTTCGTCCAGTGCAATATTAAAACCAACATTAACCTGGTCAGACCGGGGGACCTTTCTGCCTGCCCAGGGAGGTTTCTGCCGTGAGCACGCCATGTTGCTGAGTTGCCCCTTGCAGCTGCACACGGTGTTTTCGAAGGAAGAGCCGGTGATCCGGCCTCCTGACAGTTTGCAGGGAAAAGCTGACGGTTGGCAGTGACTGAGCAATTTGAAACAGCGTGAACATATTGCTTATCTAATGGCTCTTTTTGTCTGGAGGTGAAACAAACAGCTCTGGACCTGAAATGGTTTTCCGTACATCACGTGGAGGGGAAACTTCTTTTTTCCACCCCCCCCCCTCAGAAAGATCATTAGTTTTAGCCTCCTGTAAACAACAGAAACCTTTTCCTTCTAATAGCCAAGCTTTCAGGCGCCATCTAGTGTTACCCCTGCCCCCCCATCGCTGGAAACCTGTTACCTCATCAGTATCAGCTGCAAACAGCGCTCGCAAAGACACAGGAAAATCAAAGCCGTGTCACTTCTGAGGTGGCTTAGCCAAGCTTCCCCCGGCCAGCACCTGCAGAGGCTATTTTTGGACCAAGGCTGAAGGATGTAGGACATTTTGATGTCTGTGTAGGTTCCAGAGAGGCGCAGAGCTGTGGTCTGTAGCAGTGGGATACAAGGAAGAAGTGGTCGAATGTAAAAGCAAATCCAAGAGGCCGTTAGTGCTTGGAAGAGCCTCTGCCATCCCCATGTCCTCTGGTTTGAGATGTAAGGGAGAAGTGATGCCCTCCTCATCCCCAGAATCGACTCCTTGCCTTGCTTCAAGGCTGATTTCCCTCTTTGCATGGATTTGGAAGGGTGAGGGGAGACAAACAGAAACTGAGAAGGGATCCCAGCACACCAAAAGTGGGGGCTTTGTATAACTGGCTTCCTCAGTGTTTGCCAGCCTCTGTAGTTTTATGCTGGCCCCCTGTTCTTGCACAGCACAAGATTCCCCGTGGCTTTTCATTACAGTCAGGTTTGCCCAGTGGCATCTTTCCGCTGGCGTTGGTGCTGCTGTGTGCTTCATCCCCCTGCAAGCAAGCGGGCGCTGGGAACGTCAGTGTCCCGTACATGTGAAGAGTGTGAGATCTTGTTGAAACAGGGTGCTTAGGCACAGTGTGGATTCTCCATAAAACAGCAGCCTTGCTGGACTTGCGGGACGTTTGAGATGTGAGAGTTCAACCCAGGCAACTTAGAAACATGTTTTACCCCAAAATGTCTCATGTAGGGCAGGTTGTCAGTGTTCTTCCGGAGTTTGCTTTAAGCTGAACTGCTTGGGAAGAATTACAGTCTGTGCAGTCTGTATGTTTGCCCTATCCTAAACGATCCTTTGTAAGACTATTGCACCATCCCACTAGAACTGTTCCATGGAAGACTCCTAAAAATCTACATATGTCCTTTACACAGCCCCTGTTGACACCTGGTGTGCGCTGCATGCACATAGCAAGGGCAGGATCTGCACTGGGGCGGTGGGGGGACCTCGGGCTTTGGCCGTGTTTTCCTGGCAATGAAGGCTCCCTTTTCTCTCCTTGCAGCGGCATGAGTTGGAGTTGGGGTTGGGCATCTGCCGGAAGCAGCATCTTAGCAGAGTTTGGTACCTTGCACTTAGAATTCCTGCACCTCTCGGAGCTCTCTGGCAACCCGGTGTTTGCAGAAAAGGCAAGTACTTCCCAACTTGGCGTTTAGTGAACTGGTCTCCTCATCCTGCTGATGGGGTCAGTGCTGGAGCCGAGCAGCACTGTCGTCTCCCTGCAGCAGGCGACATGGCAGCAGGGTGTTCCTGCTCCCCAGCACCAGTAGAACCCACCGGAGGAGAAACCTTCCAGAGTGGGATATGGGTTCCGAAACCTGTGCCTTGCGGGCTGCAGAGGCTGAGCAGCTCTCGGAGCATCCCGTGCAGCAGCTGACTGAAAAGGTCACAGCGAGCTCCTGTTAAGAGATCCCGTCCCACCGACAGCCCCTGGAGGACGGATACCCCGGGGCTTTCTTTGCCCGTTTACATTTGCTGCAGCCCCTTCACCTTCCCCTGCAGCCACTGCGGAGATGGGGATGGTTTTCCCAATGTCTCCGTCGTGTGAAGTTGTAGCAAAAACTTAACTCAGACAAAGGCACAGCCAAAATTAAACCATCTGTTGGGTGCAGACTGCAAAGATAATTGTTAATTCTAATATCCTAATAGTAGTGCCTTGTACTTGTAGACCTTTTTACTCTAAACAGGCATTAAATGTTATGCTCCAGCCAGCAAGATTTCTGCTGAGGTTTCTTGTGTAGGAAAGGCCTGACAGTTGATATATTGGATTCCTTTTGTGTAACTTGTAACTAAAAATCTATTAATATTATACATTACCTTGAGCTTTTTTTTCCACAAGTGATCTTGTAGTGCATGTGAGAGCAACTTAATAAATATGCTGTTGGATACCAGCAAGTCATTAGCTTTCGCTGCACATCCCTGAGGAATCAGCTTTGAGGGAAACAAATTGTTCCAGTTAGAATCCAAACTGCCCCCAGGAGCCCAAAGGAAATGGGGCCTGTCCAGAGTCCCACAGTGGGGTGAAAACAGACAGTGGTTCTGGGATTGCCAGTGAAAAGCTCAAAATGGTACTTTTCCAGGATATTTGCTGTGCAGGTCTGTCAGTTGCGAAACAAGAAGCGAATTTGCAGAAGAGACAAGGAGGAGGAGAAAGAAGTTAGGACAGCAAAACAGAGAATAGGGTGGAGTGTATGGAAAGGGATGAGGGTGGGGTGAGCAAGGGGGATGTTGCAGAGGGGTGGGCAGGAGAGAAAAGAAGGTGAAGGGAAACTAGAAACCCAGGAAACTCTGTAGGGAAGATAAAGACAGACTGGTGATTTGAAACAAAGGAGACAAGCTAAAGATTTCTTAGGACAGTGATAATGACAAGTTGCTCAGAGGAAGGGGGGAGCTGAGAGAAGACCAGCAAAGGGAACAGTGGCACGGAAAGAAAATGTATGTAAAGGAAATGGAGAAGGTGAGAAGAGAGATGAGCACTGAAAACACAAGGGCAAGAAGATGCACCGTTAAAAACTAGAATTGCATCCATATTCCAGGTTGAAAGCGTGGCATTTTTAGCCAGGGTCAAGCCTCTGTCCCCAGCCTAACGTTTCCCTCTTCACCTCCTAAGCCCATAGAGGGATAAGGGCAGAACTTCTCTCATGGACTCTCCTGAGCTGGGTGTTGCTGGTGTGTGCCACAGAAAATGTATCGCGCTCATCCTAACACCCTCGGAGAGAAAAAATGCAGGATGATGTGGGCTCAAGCAGCCCATCCTGTGGGAAATCACTTCAGAGGAACAGATCAACTCATTAACTTGCAGCTTGGGACTTCTGTGATTTTAGCAAGAATAAAGTCCATCTGTGTCTTTTATTCAAACATATCATTAATATGCCATGCTACTAAACTTCAGTAAATATTATCCAGCCTGACGACTTACTTGGAAGCGTCGACTTAAGTCTGTAGCCAGCTTTTGGCGTACAAATTGTCTAATTTTATAAAAGGTTTAGAGTGTATTAGCTGCTCTGTAGGTTATAATAGAATATTTATGCTGCATACCATTTAACTTTGTCCCTTATGGGAAGGGCCTATTGGATTTAATGGGGGTGAAACCGAGGGAGGTTTTAGAAAATAAGTACAGCTGTTGTAGCATATTAAAGGAGCTGTCTGTTGTTGAAATTAAAGGCCTCAATTCATCATGTTAAATGACCACATGGTGAATTTAAGTACTGTGTGAGTCACTCATCCCTGCCACACCTTTCCCTTTGGATCATGGAAAAAATCACCTTCTGCGGTTCCTAACGTTTCCACCCAGATCCTAAATCCTCAGGATTGCTTCTGGACCACTGTTGGTGACCTGCTTCCGCTGCTTGCCGAACTGGGGCCTCGCAGGGTTTTTAGAATAATTTCTAAAATCCCACCGAGCCAGATAAAGATTGGGCTGAGGAGTGCAGCAGGAAGGTTTCTCCATCAGAGCCCTCTCACCGGAGAGCCGTGTCATTGGGATCTGCCTGCAGGATGATTCACAGCGTTACAGGCTGCTGCGCTTGTTCAGCCAGGGATCAGCACTGATGAATTACGGAGCTCTCCGTGCCCGTGCAAAACCGTCGGCTTTTTCAGCAGGGAAGTAACATGGTTCTTGTCTCTCATCTCTCCTAGGTGATGAACATCCGCAAAGTGCTGAACAGAGTTGAGAAGCCGCAGGGCCTTTATCCCAACTTTCTCAGCCCGGTGACGGGGAACTGGGTGCAGCGTAGGTATCGCTCTGCATGCAGCGTCCCTGCCTGGAGCATTTCAGCCTTCCCGTTATTCTTCAGGAAGCAATAGCAACTGTCAGAGCAGCAAGCCAAGGAAGTGTCATGTCAGGCAGCCTGTTATACATGTGATTAGATAATGCAACCCGATTTGTAAGATGCAATACGGTAATTGTACACTTATTCCATCAGCCTTGTTTCCAGCTCAGTGTCTCACCTCCAGAGAGAATTAGGGCCTCTCTTGCACAAGGGAGGATAATGGTGCATGGTTCATCACGCAGATATTAGAAACCAGTACATCTCTTTTAAGACCTCATCCTGCAGTCATCACATAGCCCACAGACCTTCTTGGGAGTTGCACGTGAAGGCTGGGAGCAGAAGCGCTGTGAGATTTGCTTTCCCGAGTGTGCTGCAGCAAGTGAGGAGCCACCTGGAGAGGCAGAGGGCTTACAGAGTCTCAGATTCCCATAGGATCTAGGGATGCATTCTCTCCTGTGCATTTGTATACCTGTCACCATGGTACCTGCACGTAGTGCAATTTTGTGCGCGTAGGCTGAGACAAGCAGGTCGTCTACTCACTTGTTGGGAGCCCAGCCCTGGCCAGCGCCAGAGGCATGGGCAATAAATAGATACCGCTCTGGTAGAGAAGAGGAGCAATAAGCAGGAAAGGGCTTGAAAAGAGCACGGAAATAGTAGAAGCAGTCTACCCGGAGAAAGATTATTTACTTTCCTGTTTTATGCACACAGCCCCTTCCTTACCCAAAGAAAAGACAGTACCCCTCTTTTTGTGCCACCAAAGGGTGAATTTTGCCCTCTGGTAGGAACGTGAGAGGCTACTTCTGCTGCTGTGCCCCAGATATCTGACCTCACCTTTCCACTCTGTTAAGGATTTGCTTGTTTTGGCAAGGGAGGGTTGTTGGATTTTGTGTTTTGTGTGCAGAAGCTGTATTTAACCTGTCAGTGGATTGCATTTATATTGCTTAAACAGTTTTCTTTGAGTCACTGCATTACCTGGTGTCCCCGTGTCTTGTTGCGCTGTTTGCTCTGCTCCAGACCTTTCTAACTGCTGTATTAATAGCTCTGGTTGTAACTGACGGGCAGTTGCGTGGCTGCCGTCATCTGAGACAGTGAGAGAGCCCTGGCTGTGAGCAATCCCTGACCTTTAACTGCCACATCAGCACCTCTATTGGTAATTGACAGGGCTTGGCTCGAAAGGTGTCCCAACAAAGCATCTCGGATGGTTGCGGTTGTCCCACTAAACCAGAGCTGTCCTTTGGTGCCGCGAAGAAAGAAAATTGGCTTCTGTGTTTGTCCCATTAATTGATCTTCAAAGTTCCCCAATCTCTTTGTAAGCAGTTCAGCTTCCCCTCTGCATTTGTCTCTGCAGAGCTGTTGCAGTATGTTCCACTTGAAAAGCCAATCTCCCATCCCCTACTGCACCCCTGAGATGCTGTTTTCTTTAGGTTGTTCTCAACTGGCAGCCACGCTGCACATTTTTCCAGACACAAGCATTAATTCTGCCTATTCATTGGTGCTGAGAGGAGAAGCGCCTGTCTGTTGCCGTAACTGATCATTACAGAGTCTTTGGGAAACAGAAGAGCTGTGCTCTTAATTCAGATGGTTAAAATACTCAGCTTGATACTCAGCATTCATCTCTTCTGCCACTAATTTAATTCTATTTATGTCTGCAAATTTTCCTTCGTTGTACTGACCTGCTCCCACCCCTTGCTGACATGTACAGGGGCCCATTGCTGGTTCTTGGAGCTTATTAAGAGTAGCCTGTGATTACTTGTTCTGGGGTAGGCTGATTTATGCAAAAGGACTAAAGATAACCTCTCTCTTAGACTTGCACGTCAAAGAGGGCAACTCATGGCACGGGCTGCTTGTGGCACTTGCTCATAATACGACCTTGTGGTCTGAATCCGTATCCCAGTGAGGGAAAAGGCTGATCAGCCTCTTCTGCGTCTCCAGTACCGCTGGTGAGGAATAGATTAGGACCAAAGCAGGGAGGCAGCTGCAGCCTGCCACAGAGATGTTCCCTCTAGGTGCCAGGCTCTCATTTTCTCTTGTCATTAAAGCTCTTTGCGGGAAGATGTTTTTCTTGGAATTGCTGTGATTTTCTTAAAAGGTGTATCTTTGACCTGGCTGAATGAGCAGATCTTCTAAATGAAGAGGCAGCGCTGTACCTCTTCTGAGTGCAGTTGTTACCTTTAGAAAATTAAAGCACAGTCCCCTGCTGAAATAAGAGATTTGTTTATGCGAAGTGCCTAGGAGGCAAATGCTGGCAAAGCTGATGCCATATGGAAAGCAATTATGTACCAGAGCTCCTGCTTTGGTGATTTTATGAATGACACACTTAGGATCACGGAGCTTCTCTTTAAAGACAGGCTGTGCAGCCGGTGTTTGCAAATAGTCTGTCCCCTTTTTTTCTGAATCCATGCGTCTGATCTCATTGTTTTGCTACGGATTATTCCATGGATCATTGGACACACTGTATCGGGGATATTTGCTCTTCAGGTCAGGAAAATGCATGGCTGTTGATCTCTTCTGTCGGTAGGATTTAGCATTTAGAATAAGCCTCAGGACTTTATGTATGTACAGTGAAAGGGAAAATAAAAATCCGAACAGCGAACTCCAGAAACCCTGCTGCGTCTGCTTACGTTTAAAATGAGGATGCGTGGACACTGTTAATTAACAGGGATGGTTCAGTCCATGGTGGGTAATTTGTCTTGCTTTTCTAAGAAGGGGAGTACTTGGCTGCTTGAAAGAACGAAGGCTGCTTTTCCCCCTGTGGTATAGTTTAAAGATATAAATCCATCCAGCAGTTCCCCCCAGGCAGAAACCTACAGCTGTCATGCCCGTTTCACAGCGCAATTCTTTAGCATCCTCCTCTCCGGTAAGGTCAGAGCATCGTGTACTCTCAACAGATAGCCTTGAAAATGCGATTTCTGCAGAAGAAAATATTCAGTGCACGTCCTTGTACCTGACTCTATCATTTTAATACACCAACAACCCCGGCCTTCCCCAGGCCACGGAGTCCTGCCAGGAGCCAGGAATACAAATGGCCCGATCCAGAGGTGCCTTCAGCAGCCCCTTGCTGGCAGCTCGGTGTGGTCCAACATGTTTTCTCCCATTCCTGAGGCAGGGAGGCAGCACCCAGTGGCTTCATCTAGGTGGAGCTCTGTCAATACCTGCCACTGCTTTTGGTTTACGAGGCTGGGATTTATGATGATTGCTTCATAAACAGGAAGCATCTTCAAGTTGCAGTATAAATAACTGTTGTAAAATAAGACCTCTGAATAGTTTTGGTAAGGGATACTAATGCTTTGCAAAATGACAGAACATTTTTCTTCTGATTGCACTTTCCACCTTTCTTCCTTTTTGAAAAAGAAATGCTGCAAGCTCTCCCCAGGAAACTGGAAAGAGGGAGGCGAGAACAAGGGCATTAAATAGGACATGGTTGTTTGCTCTTTGTAAAGCAACTGCTCATTGTATATCATGAACCTGAAGTTCTTTTCTGGCTTTCCCACTACAGACCATGTCTCCATTGGGGGGCTTGGGGACAGCTTTTATGAGTATCTCATCAAATCTTGGCTGATGTCAGACAAGAAAGACTCTGAAGCTAAAAAGATGTACGACGATGCACTAGAGGTAAGGAGCAGATTGCTGCTCTGTATTTTTTGTGGGGGACATTGTTCATCAGAATGTTTCAGGCAAAAACGTCTAAGATTTTTGGGTTTCCTTGGTATTCAGTCCTGTCCACAAAGTATCTAGAATTACTTAGTAAGGAAGTTCTACTTACTGTCCACTGAGTATCTTGAAATCATGATTTTCATCCCTGTAGGCAATAGAAAAGCATTTGGTCAAAAAGTCTGCTGGAGGACTGACCTACATTGCTGAATGGAGGGGTGGCATCTTGGATCACAAAATGGGCCACTTGGCTTGCTTCTCTGGGGGCATGATAGCGCTTGGAGCTGAACACGCCGGAGAAGAGAGGAAGCAACATTACATGGATCTTGCTGCAGAAATAACAAACACGTGTCACGAGTCTTACGCCCGCTCAGGTGAACCTGTGGGCTGCCTGGGGAACGTTCGTGAGGGGTGGCCTTGGGAGACTCGGCTCTTGCGTGGCAGAGGTTTGCAGGAGGGTATTTTGCTCATCTGCATCCATGTGTATGATTTTCACTTGTCTTTTCCATGATGCCTAGAAGAGAAGGTAGTGTTTTACATAGCAGGCAGCTGGAGCAGAGGGACAGGCAGATGTGAACTCCAGCGGCAGAGCTGGGAAGTGAACCCAGAGCTGAATACCTGGTCCCACCTCCCGGTCCCAGAACTAGCCTTCTCCCAAGGAGGCTGTAGTTTGAGTCTGCCCTTTCACCTCCCTCTGCAGACAGGAAGGGGAGATTAACAGTGATTAATTGTGAGGTGTCCCACTGTGTGAAGCAGAGCTCCTGAGAAGCCCAGCAGGAGAGTGCTGGAGACCTGCAGCTGCTGGTAGGAGCCAAAAAAATGAAGTTACTTGGCCTCTCTCAGCTGCCTAAGCAGAGGCTGGCTAAGTCTTTCTGTTTCACAAGTCCAGTAAAATCTGTTTCACCACCCAGCGTGCTTGTCAGTGCTTTGGGAGAGCAGTGCCTGATGAGGAATGAGAGACGGGGTTAGTTCTCTGCCTGCAGGCCTTTCAGCGTGGTAAGTTTGCGTTGGGCTCTGCTCCGTTCTTTGTAGGCATCTTTGTAGCTCTTCCGAGATTGCAGGCAGCGACGCAGCAGGCTGCTTCCCGGGACCTTGTCAAGCACAGGTCTGTCTGCGCTAACTATTCCCGAAGATTTTTTTTCACACCTTCACCACATCAGCAAGCCCATATTGGCAGCTGGTGTCCAGCATGTTTGCCCGATAAACTTAAAGCTAACCTGAAATGATAGTTGCAAATAAACTCTTTCTTTTTTTCCCTAGCGCTTACAGAACTAAAACAAGCCACCCGAACTAATAACCCTCTGATTGCGAGTGCCTGGAGCAAATTTTCACCTTCCGCAGTGTCCGTCAGCACAGAAAGGACAATAGCAAGCCTGCCCACACCGGTTACGGTGCTGTCATTTCAGCAAGCTCATTGTTTTGCAGAGAATGTCTGTGCGCGTCACCCTGGCTCTCAGCAAATAGTCCAGCTAGCGAACGCTGTCAGATCCCCACACAGACAGGAGGGCAAAGCCTGCAAAATATTTAGAGAAATACACCGACCCCCTGAAATACAGCCTTGTGGTAGGCACATGGGCACAGCAAGAGAAACCTTGTGGCATGATCACAAGCAACCTCTATGCACAGTTTCCCTGTTTTTTGAATAAGGAGAGGGTTGGTGTTGAAAGTAGGGACCTGAGTGCTGGCTAATGCTTGCAGGAGATTGACATTCTCACCTAAGGGACACTCAGAAAGACCAAGGTACTCTTAATGTTTTATTTATAAAATATCAGTGAAATTGATTAAGCCTTCCCCATCGTCCTGATGTCGTCTTTTCAAAGAGGCTGCTAGTGGACAAGAAGGAGGGGCAGAAGAAGTGATTGCAGGTCCCAGGTACCGCTTCTTGCAGCTTCCCTGCCGCAGTGCAGGCAAAATGGCTTGGTCTGGTGGGCTGATAATGACGAAAGAAACCCCCTTGCCGGGGCGCAGAGTATCAGTATCTCTGTTACGGCAGGGTCAGCTGCATGGCTAGATTTTCCTTTGAATGGGTTTTCTTTTTGAGGCTTCAGGACAGGATCTGCCTCTCTGTTCTTTCTCATCTGGGTTCTGAGTTTGTCTTCGGTGGCAAACTCTGCTCTCAGGGGCAGCGCCAATTCCTAGGAGCAAATACCAGCCCGGCAAAAGTGCTAGGACACGGGGGAGGCTTGTACCTGCCCTCTCCACGCTCAAATCTGGTCCAAGTCTATGTTTGGTCAGTTGTGTCCACCCTCAGAAACACTTTACCCTCACCTAGACGGTACCCGGGTGTAGCACAGAATGAGCAACACCTGGAGTGGCAGCGGGCACGGCTCCGGCATGGCTCTGGCACTCTGCGGAGCTGCCCCTGATTCGACATCAGCTGTGGGGCTGGTGCGATACACAGGCAAGACCGATCTGCTCGTCTGACCTCACGCAAGCCGTACTTAAATGTTTGGCAGCCTGAGCCGCGTAGAAGCACCTGGAAGAGTCTGTTTCCTCCCTTTCTCCGCAAATTGACTATTTTGCATGCCTGTGATTTGTGTCTAGATACCAAACTCGGCCCCGAAGCCTTTCGCTTTGATGCTGGAACTGAAGCCATGGCAACCAGACTCAGCGAGCGCTACTACATCCTACGCCCAGAAGTGGTAGAAAGCTACATGTACATGTGGCGGCTGACACACGATCCCAAGTACAGGCAGTGGGGCTGGGAGGTTGTGAAGGTATGACTGGAAAACTCACCGTAATGGCTCTTACAGGCTGCTGCGTTCTTACAAAAATCTTTCCTTGAGTCAATAAAAAGAGCTGAAATGATTTAAATTATGTTAGACACTAAGACACATTAGCAACGGGGCAGGAATACACAGAATAGCTCAATTTAGCGTGGCGTCTCTATTGATCATTGTGAATGTTTTCTTCTCCCTTTTTTGGGCTATGCTAAAATCAATCAGTCAATCAAAACAGTGGAGGTTTATGGAGAGGAGTGCTGCAGACAGCGAAACCTGCTATTAATGTAACAGCCTTCTGCCAAAAGGAGTCCACCTGCTATTTGAAATATCTGGACTGCTCAGAACCGCTGGTTCGTAGCTGGGCAGGGAAAATTGGGAAACCTGCCTTGGCCCTTTGTCTTGTCTTCTCCCAGCCAGGAGGTCCCTCACCTCTTTCCAGCCCACGCAACAGCTTTTTGGCTGCTGCCCCGCATCCTCGCCGGGGCTGCGTTTCAGTGGCAGAGCTGTTATTTGCCGACGGCCCTGGAAAAGCAGCTCCGCAAACAGCGAGAGTTGCCACTTGAGATCAGGTTTTGCTGTGTGTGCAACGTCAAGGTCAATGAATCAACTAACTTGGGCGGTTTATGTTTCTCTTGCTATTTCATTAGAACTAGCTTTATTCCCAGAGTCTGGAGTAATCACCACGCTCTTCAGTAAGAGACAGAGGCCACTAGAAACCTGGAATTTGATTTGCAAAGCTGACTTGTAACGCAGCTGATGATGATTAATGAGTTACTGCGTGCTGTTGCGTGTTACTGAGGTTTCTTTTCTTTGCTCAGGCTCTGGAAAAACATTGTAGAGTAGAAGCTGGTTTTTCTGGCATCCGAGACGTTTACACCACAACCCCGACCCATGACAACATGCAACAGAGTTTTTTCCTCGCAGAGACGCTGAAGTAAGTCACAGAGACCTTTCAGAGTAGCATAATTCCTGCAGCATCAACACTCTTGTCTGCTTACTAAGACTCTAATAAGTGGGGAGTCTTGTCCTCTGTGGGCAAAGCTGCGTCAGGCTATGGGTGCTTGTAAAGCTGTGGTAGTTTCCTGGTGTAGAACCGCTGCTGGCATTGGCACTCTCGAGGTTTCTGCTCATGTGCTGGATTTACAGGGCTCTTCCTGTGATTTACAGCTGCTCTAAGCGGGAGGCTCCGACTGCTGAGCTCCCTTGAATTTAGCTCTGATGGCTTGAGAGGCAGCAGTCTCCTCTGCCAGGCTGGTGTCCCGCGCACGTGGCTGCATTCTGAATGTGCTGCCCCTTGGTGCAGATCTGCCTCTGCTGGGAGCGTGAGCCCACGTCCGCGGGGTGGCTGAGCGCAGACGCCCATCCCATTTTGCCACCTTTGCACCCGGGGTGGTAGTTGCCAGCAGGGGAGTGAGGCAGGGAGGTGGGAAATGTGTCACCGCGGCAGCCGAGGCCAGCAGCAGCCCCCCGTCCCAGTCCTGCTGACAGCGCTTGCTTGTGTGCGCTTGGAGTCCCACTCGAGCTTCCTTTAATCTCCCTCCCTTTGTGTCCGTCTTCTTCTCCTTACGGCTCCAGGTACCTCTATCTTCTGTTCTGTGAAGATGACGTGCTGTCCCTGGACGACTGGGTGTTCAACACAGAGGCTCACCCCCTGCCCGTCAACCACACGAACTTTAAAGCAAGCGGGCAGTAGCGAGGCCGTTGCCCAGCGCCCCGCGTCTGCAGCCTCGGCGGGTTACTGCATTTCCTTTCCATTAAAGGAATTCGCGTTGTTCCTAAAATGGTTATTTTTGGGGCACTAGTCCAATTCCGGACAGTATTATATTGGGGAGATGAAACCGTGACACAAGCACCTTCTTTTCCTCTGTGAGGAGCTTTATTAGCTTGATAATGAGATGTTTATTCTGGGCCATATTGTACACAGTTCATAGACATTCCTTTATACAAAGAATTTATATGAAATCCACTGACTTTGCTTTCTAGTGGCCAAAGGACTGGAAGTTTGCCATAAAATAGACTTCACACACACACACATCCTCCTTTCGTTTTTCTGTTTCATTTTTGCCTTTTATATGCTCTTGGGTTTATCACCTTTCTAATTAACAGTTTTCGATATACTGTGCTTTCTAGGCGGTAGGCTTTCTAGGCTCTTCCAGAAGGATGGGATAGGAGAAGGAGGAAGGGGAGTTGCCCTTTCTGTGAGAGCAGCTGGAGTGCGTGGAGCTCTGCCTGGGGCTGGGCGCGGAGCTGACGGAGAGCTCCCGGGTGAGGATTAAAGAGAGGAACAGGGAAAAGCAGCATGATAGTGGGTGTCTGCTATAGGCCAGCTGACCGGGAAGAACAAGAGGATCGGGCCCTCGACAGACAGAGAGGAGCAGCCTCAGGTTTAAATTTGCAGGCCCTGGTGCTCATGGGGGACTTGAGCCACCTCAACATCTGCTGGAGGGACAACACAGCAGGACATAAGCAATCCAGGAGGTTCCTTGAGCGGATTGATGATACCTTCCTCCTCCGAGTGACAGAGGAGCCAATGACGAGAGGTGCTCTGTTGGACCTCATGCTCACCAACAAGCAGGGGCTCACTGGGGATGTGAAGATCAAAGGCAGCTTTGGCTGCCACATGCGACTGTGGAGTTCGGGATCCTGAGGGCAGGAAGGAGGGTGAAAAGCAAACTCACAGCCCTGGACTTCAGGAGAGCACACTTGGGCCTCTTCGAAGATCTGCTTGGAAGAGTCCTGTGGGATCAGACCCTGGAGGGAAGAGGAGCCTGAGAAAGCCAGTTAATATTCAAGAATCGTGTCATCCAAGCTCAAGAAGTTCCATTCCAATGAGCAGGAAGTCAGGCAAAAACGCCAGGAGGGCTGTGTGGATGAAGAGAGAGCTCCTAGCCAAACTGAAACTCAAAAAGGAAGCAGAGAGAGGGTGGAAGCAAGGATGGGTAACCTGGGAGGACTACAGAAACATTGTCTGAGCATCCAGGGCTGACGTTGGGAAAGCTAAAACCCACATGGAATTGAATTCAGCCAGGAATGTCAAAGACAACATGAAGGGCTTCTATAAGAACATAGGTGTCAAAAGGAGGACTAGGAAAATATGGGCCCGCTGCTCAACAAGACAGGGGACCTGGTTCCACAGGCCATGGAAAGGGTTGAAATACCAAATATCGCCTTTGCCTCAGTCTTTACTCGCAAGACCAGCCTTGGGGAATCCCAGGTTCCAGGGACCAGGGGGAAAGGCTGGAGCAAGAAAGAAGTAGCCTTGGTGGAAGAGGGTCAGGTCAGGGAATAATTAAGCAAACTGGACTTAGATAAGTCCATGGGCCCTGAAGGGATGCACCCCCAAGTGCTGAGGGAGCTGGCAGATGTCGTTGCAGGGCAACCTTTGATTGGTCACGGCGGCTGGGGAGAAGTGCCCAAAGGCTGCGCTAAAGTCAACGTCACTCCTGCTTTCAGGAAGGGCAAGAAAGAGGACCTGGGGAACTTCAGGCTCATCATCCTCACCTCACTGCTGGGGAAGGTGATGGAGCAGCTAATGCTGGAAACCATTTCCAGGCACAGGAACAACTGAAAACTCTTCAGGTGTAGCCAGCATGGCTTCAGCAAGGGCAAGTCATGCTTGACCAACCTGATAAACTTCTACGATGAAATGACTGGCCCGGTAGGTGAGGGGAGAGGAACAGCTATTGTCTGCCTGGACTTCAGGAAGGTCTTTGACGCTGTCAAAGGAGATTCGCGTAGACAAGCTGTTGCTATAGGCGGTGGATGAGCAGTGAGGTGGGTTGAAAACTGGCTGAAGGGTTGGGCTTAGAGGTGGTGATCAGTGGCACGAAGTTGAATTAGTGGCCAGTAACTCACAGAGTACCCCAGGGGTCAGTACTGGGTCCAGTCCTGGTTAACACCTTCATTAATGATCTGTCAGCACGTTTGCTGATGACATAAAACTAGGAGGGGTGCCCGATACACCGGAGCATCGTCCTGCCATCCAGAGGGACCTCGCCAGGCTGGAGGAGCGGGCTGGTAAGAACCTGATGAAGTTCAACAAGCAGAAGTGTGAAGTCCTGGGCCTGAGAAGGAACAACCCCGTGCACCAACATGTGCTGGGGCACCTGCTGGAAAGCAGCTTGGCCGAGAAGGAGCTAGGCATCCTGCACACACCAAAGGGACCATGAGCCAGCCAGTGGTTGTGTTGGAGAAGGTGTTGCCAGCAGGGTGAGGGAGGTGATCCTTCTCCTCTGCTCGGCGCTGGTGAGGCCGCAGCTGGCGTACTGTGTCCAGTTCTGGCTCCACGGTACAAGAGAGACAAAGACTTACTGGAGAGAGTCCAACAAAAGGCCCCAAAGATCGTTAAGGGACTGGAACATCTCTCCTGGGAGGAAAGGCTGAGAGAGCTGGGATTGTTTAGCCTAGAGAAGAGAAGGCTCAGGTATTTATATGCATTAAATATATAAACGTATATAAACATATTAATGTATATAAATACCTGAAGGGAGGGTGCAAAGAGGACAGAGCCAGGCTCCTTCCAGTGGTGCCCAGAGACAGGGACAGCGGGCACTGAAACACAGGAGGGTCCCTCTGAACATGAGGAAACGTTTCTTTACCCCCAGGGTGACCCAGCACTGGCGCAGGTTGCCCAGGGATGCTGTGGAGCCTCTATCCACATCTATCCTCCTCTATTCATGTGGAGTCCGGGGCAGCCCGCTCTCGGCGGCCCTGCTTGAGCCAGGGGGGTTGGCCCAGATGGTCCCAGAGGTCCCTGCCAGCCTCAACCATTCTGTGATTCTGTGGTGTCAAAATCGTAACTAAGTCAAAAAACCTGTCTGCAAAATTCTTGATCCTGATGTATTTTTATAATACTTCTTCTGTGCTCTTAAAACACATTTACCACACATCACGTCTCATTTAACTTTTCCTTTATCGTTTTTGTGTTTTTCTACTTTTATTTGGAACTAAATGTTATGAGTCACTTGTAATAATTTCACTGCTGTAATAGTCAAATCTGTGAAACAGAATAAAAGTCTTGTAAAATAAAAAGCATGTTTGGGTTGATCCTCTTTAAAGCCATCTGCCAAAGACCTGTTTTTACATCATGCTTGGAATAACTAGGTGACAATGCTGGCTGATTTCAAGAATATTTCACAATAGATGTTGATTTCCAGAGTAATCTAGCCAGTGCACGGGCAGCAATTCCCATCTGCACCAGCTCTCTTCAATTGCTTGTTCACCATCCGATATGGGTTAGCAGGAGTTCTACTAAATGTCTCATTTTTCTAGCGAAAAATAAATAATCCCCATCCAAGTTTGTTCTTCGGTATAGATTGTTTCTGGACTGAAGTAACAGAAGAAAAAGAAAGGAAAAAAATGGAAGCCAGATTCTTCCGTGTGTCCTACCAGTGAACTGGCAGTGGAGCCTGCGTGTCCTCTGTGACTCCGAGCAGGACGACTGTTGGGACATGCTCACGCACCGCTCCGGCTGTGACCCTGGCGGTCGTGAGTACCTGCTGAACCAATTCCTGCCCCACGGGCTGGATCTGGGATCAGTATCCTTTCTCCCAGCGCTCTGTCCTCTGGTCACTGCAAAGCCGCGTGGCCCTTGGCGAGGGAATATTTTTTGTTCGTTCCTGTGACATTCATATACCAATGATAATTGGTTCATTCAGCAACTCGGGGAAGACGAAGTTGCTTTGAGCAAGTTGTGAAAACAAAAAATGTGTTTCTAAATTCATGCCTTTGTAATTCCCCAAGAGAAATAAGGTTGTCAGATGGGGACTTAGCATTATCCCGGGGATAAAGACACTAGCAGATAAGCTTGGCCTAGAGGAATGGTTATTCGTAAATAAACATCTTGGGAGTGAGTTGCGTTATCCGAGAGATTTGGATACCGGGAAGCTGGTTTAGCTCAGAGGGGTTTTATAATGGATTAAGGGAATTCCATAAATAAAAATATGCTGCTCTTGGAGTAACTGAAAACACTTCGCCTGGCAAAACTTAACCCCCCAAAATAAATAGTATGGTTCTAGTTTCCTTTAGAAACAGATCCTTGGTGTTACATTAAAACTCTGCTCTTGTTTTCTCTTCCACACAAGTGAGCAGGAACAGGATTAGTGAAGTCACACGCGCTTCTAGAGGAGAGCTGCTGCTTCCCTGCGGTTCAGCAGCTGCGTCGCAAACGGAGAGGTTGCTGAGCTGCCCGGCATGCCTGAGGATGCAGGGCTCACCGAGACGCTGGCTCGGAGTTCAGCACCAATCGCAACAAAAGCTTTTTGTTGCAAACAGCCGTGCTTGAAAATTTCCGCTCTCGTCGACCACAATTCTGCAAATGCGCCCGCCTGTGCTCCCAGATAGCCGCAGTTAAATCCCTGAGGCCAGCGGATTCGTTACAGGCATCGAGCTAAGCATGCGTGTGTTTAGCAGGAGTAAAGGCTGGTTCCAAGGATCAGCTTTGTTCCAAGTCCTGGACCTGAGCCACGACTGGGATTTCTCTGTCCTCCGGCAACGCAGGTAACAGAAATGTTTGCCCCGCTGGTGCCTCGAAAGGCTGCGGCTCTTTCCTCGCTCCGCTGCACGCCTGGAGCCTTGGCGGGATGCTCTTGCTGGAGCAGAGCCCTGGAATCTGGGAGCCCTGTGTGTGGAAGCAGGCTCTGGGATTCCACCTCTCCCACCGTGCCCCTAGCCCGTGCGCGCCCCGCAGGGTAGGGGTGGCAGGACGGTGGCTGTCCGTCCAGGGGGGAACCTTGAGCAGATGAAGAAATCGGGGTGTTGCGTTCGAACCACAGCTTCAGTTCTGGGAAGATGCGTGTCTTTGAGCTGCTCTCCTGCCTTTCAGTCTCAGGCACGTGGGACACCGGTGGGAATTCTGTTGCTGATTTATGAAGGCTTTTTTTTTTTCTGTTTTTGAGTCACCTTACCAGGAAATGTGACCAGCTGAGGTTATTTCCCATTTCCCTCGTTACATTCAAATTCGGGAGCCGCGATTACCATGTTAATTTTCACCATCAGAACATGTGGCCATATTTTATGTCAGAAGGAATTTCCTGTAAATGAAATTCTGATAAAAGAAAGTTGCATTAATGGTAGAGGCGAAAACTAATAACTCTCGCGTGTAGAACAGCCGGCTGTTGTCGCCCGACCATACAAGGAGATAAGACAAAACTATCCAGAAAACCAATGCATCTTTTTGTAACCCACACTTCATTTTTTGCGGCATTATTAAATTCCCTTGGAAGGCTTTCAGCAGAATTGGTTATTGAATTCAAAAGCCTGGCAGCCGTAGTATTTTTCCACATAGATTTTGATCTGATCTATTTATCTGATTGTTTCGGATGCCCGATGCATCCATCGAGCGCTGGCTGCTGGTGCCAGTTTCAGCCGTTGCTTCTGATCACGTTTGGGTTTTTGACTTCCTTCCCTGCGGAGACTCAAACAGGTACCGCGCTGGAATTGGGAATCCTCTCGCTAAAACACCCCCTGCTGGGTAAATGCTTTCGTTTAGCAAGAGCCAGCGAGTGTCACAAATGCAGGTGACCCACTGGACGGCTTCCCACTGAAGGGGAAACGCTGAGGGGCAGTTGGGAATGCCAGCCCGTGGGAATTGGGTAGGCATTGGCTCTTGCTCTTCACCTAAATGGTCGAGTTTGAAACATCTCAATCAAAGGCCATTTCCCTCCGCAGCCTTTGCTGGCCGGACTTTTTTTGGGATGAACTGTGTGTTTTCCGTGTCTGCGCAGCTTTGCCACAGCGCATCCCCGGAGCAGGATTCCAGCCCCTCTCCTTGCAGTAAACGCACCTCCAGTTTTCTTGTCCCCTTCCAAAAGCCCCACGTGAAACCAGACTTGGATACTCCCTTTTCCCTTACTGTTTTTCAGAGGATTAGTATTTTTGGCCCTCAGCCTGGTTGGGACTTGCTTCCCCAGGGGGTTTCCGTTTCCAGGTGCTTTCTCCATTTGTGCACGGAGCTCCGATTTTAATGCCGCCTTCCATTACGCCGTGATGGCTGTGAGTGTAAAACGGGCCAAGGTTTCAGGCTATGGGAATGGGGCCATCAATTTAAACCAGGACAGGGTTTCTCTGCTCTCGCAACGTGCCACCCTGGAAGGTGGAGTTGCTGCGTGTACACCGGCATATGGGAAACCCATCCCTGTGCTGCAAAAAAGGTCGCTCCAAGCTTTTCATCCCCGCTATCAATTTCTCGCTGTTTCAGCCAGACTCTCTCCTGGCTGGCAAAGGGGAAATCTGGGATAGTTTTTCCTGCTGGGTGAGTTTTCTTGGTGGAAATCTTCCTTGTTACTTCTCTATCATGAGGATTTCATTCGACACAAGTGCGCCTGGGCGGGCCACGCAGCAGATGTCTGGATATTTAAAATTCTTCCAGAGCGCTGTAATCTGTAATCTGGAGAACCAGCAGCGCAGAGCCAGGAGTTGTTGGTTTTGTTCTCCTTCGAGGAGGATTAGTTCCCAGCAGATGCCCTGAATTATTTCACCTTTTGTCTTTCATTCTTTTTCCTATCAAATAATTCATCCGCTTGTCATCTTTATGTGGTCGCTGGTGACACGGGGAATGGTTCAGATGTAAAATGAGCCCCTCTGCTTCTCGTCTAAATGGTGTCATTTTGGCTCTGCCTGCCACCCTGTCAGGTCGCCTTCTCCATCACGGTGTCTGCAGGCTTTGTCATCTCGTGTCACCTCTTGCTCGTTTCCCAGACACCCAAGTACATTTATCCTGTTTCAAAGCTCTCTCGTCCTGTTACGTTTTGTGCTGTGACGGTACTTGCAGGTTATTTGAGGTAAGCAAAAGCTCTCCACACCTCACTGCCCAACCTAATGAGTCTGGGAAGTTTTAGAGCACATCTGCTTAAAGTGCTGGAGTGCTTAACTCATTCACAGCTGTCTCTGCTCCCAGACGTTATTTCAATGCTCTGCTAATTCCTTTCCTCCCGTCGCCTCTCCATGGCCCAAGTTCTTTGACCGATGGGGAGGTGGAGAGCAAAGAGCTGTGGCAGAGTTTTGTGAACGTTCTTCTTCTGTGGTGGAGACGGCAGAAGGAACCTTCTGCCTCCCTTGGCCACGCGGATGTGACAGCGCTGATTTGAGTCATCAATAACACCATGTTTATTCTGCACTGGGGTTGCCCAAGCTTGCGCCGTCAGAGAACCATCAAGGGCTACGCGGGGGTCTGTGGCAGAGAGAGGAACCCAAATCCCAAGGCTCCTCTTCACCATCCAACTCCGGCTCCCTCCAATCTCCCTCGCTGTGGTCTACAAGAAAATGCAGGGTGTGATTTACTTTCTTTTTGTCCTGGGAATTGCTCAAAACTCGGCATGCTCCTGGCCTGCTCGGGATTACCAGCCTCTTCCTCCTTCCTTGGTGCAGCTGCCCCCAGCTCGCTTAATGGCTTGGTCACACTCTCCTCATCTCCAACCAAAACGCTCTTTAAACCTAAAACAAAAATGATTAGGCAGGCTTAGGAAAACAGCGAAAGCTTCAAAGGATTAAACGCTAACGCTTCCCTTGGAGAGATCAAACATCCTGCACTGTTAGCCCTGCAGCAGCAGAAAACGGTACTAAATCTTCCCCAGCAATCAGGGGATTTCAGCGGCGGCGCAGGATTGCGTATGAGGAGGAGCAGGAGACTGATTTATGAGGAAAGATTAAAATGACTAAATATATATCTCTTGGCCAAGCCACTGCTAAGGAGGAATGTGACAGCCCTGCAGAAGAACCTGAAGGGCACCAAGAACGCAGGGAGGGTGGAAGAGTTTTGGGGGGTTTGTGTCGTAAAAGATCGTAGAAATGACTCAAAATGTGGGGCGAGGGCGGCAACTCTTGTGCAAAAACCGGATTCGTGCCCGGCGTGGAATTAACCGATCTCACACGCTCAGGAGAGATATTGTATTTATTCAGGCCTGGGTGTTAGGTGGAATTTCCACAAATCGAGCACACTTTATGCCGGTTTCTTTGCTATATTTATACAGAAAAGTTACCAGGTAGCACACTCCCAGCCATGACGATTGGTTAGTGATTTGCATGTGATTATAATAACATCTGCTGTGTCATTCTCTTCGGCTACCACGCTTGCGTGGAGGAAGGGTCTCCACCTGGGCAAGGGTCTTCTTGACCTGCGGGTGTGTTTTTTAGTGTTACAATGAAGGCGGTTCACTTCAGGACATCTTAAAATTAAGTTTTGTGGCCAGGTTGGCCAGCTTGACAAATAACTCACCCTACAAGGACTTCAAACCCAGCGTCCTGTTCGTTATTATCAGTTGATTAAGGCTAACGTGGTCCGGAGAATAGGGAGTTCAAGCAGCACAGCGCCCCGTGCATCGCCGGTCGATAAATGCGAACCTAACGCTAACATAAAGGCTAATTTTTTTAAATCAAGAGACCCCGCAACGCCTCGAAATTTGGGGATCGCCATGGCAGCAAAGCCGTTTCCATCCCCGTGATCCCGGGGCTGAAACCCCAGCGAAATCACTGCAAGCCGAACCGGTGGTGGGTTTTTTTATTAAAAAAAAACTTAAAAAAAATTAAAAATCCATTTTGATGAGCTGAAACCAAGTAGAAGAGCAAGAAT
>VZSF01000519.1:5057-35295 GCA_013398295.1 Chionis minor
AACCGCACACACCTCTGGGTTCTTTGTCATTACCCACTTTAATACGAATAAAGAGGAGGGGGAGCGATGCGTTGTGCTGAGCGCACACTGGATGTCTTGAGCGTTCGCGCTTTCGTGTGAAAGAGCGATCGGAACTGCTTGAAAAAAGAAAAAAAAAAACCGAGGAGAAAACAAACAGAAAAAAAAAATCCACCCAAGCCCCTTGCAAGGTTCACGTTTCGGGGGGAGGGGGGGAGGGAGAAATCCTGTCCCGGTTTCTGCGGTGAGAGGAGGCGACGGTGACGGGAGGAGGAGGAGGAGGCGGATGGATCTGGGAGCCGGCCTGAGATCCTAGTTAAGAGGAGAAGAGCCAGACTTAACACTCGAGAGCTGTCTTGGAAATACGGTGGGGGGAAGATAATAATAAACTGAAACGGATTTGCACGTACAGATGAGGTGGCGGCAGCGCTTTTCTCAGTCACCTTGTGTCATAATGTAGAGAGAAAAATAAGGCCGAAACTTCAAGAACACTGAAAACTTCTTTTGAAACAGAGACCGAATGGGAACAGTTTCTGTCATGATGTGGTACAGGGGAAATGGAGGGCGATGGCTTTTGCAAAAAACCCACGAAAATACAAAAAAAAAAAGTAGTTTTTTTCTTCTTGCTCAGAATCGTGATGGTGTTGGATTATTTCACTGGTGGGGTTTAATATAGCATGTTATCCTGTCTATCTTTTTAAGATTTCTGTAAGACTGTTGAACAGTTTAAAACAAATAGTGTTAGGATAATATAAAAGCAGATAGATGGCGCTATGTTTGATTCCTACAAAAATATCACCAGCTTTTTTTCATTCTTAACTCTTTAAAGGATTCAAACGCAACTCAAATCTGTGCTGGACTTTAAAAAAGAAAATTCAGGACCAAATTTTTTCTCAGAGTATGTATGTGTTTGTTCCTTATAGCTGTAAATGAAAAGACTGTTTTTTCTCACCGATGCTCCATCCTCGTATTGTTTTTTTTTTTCCTTGTAAATGTAATCGGATGCCATTTTATAAGTGGACGTATTTATACTGGCCAAACATTTTTGACTTGTATTTCTTTGTCCTTTTTTGGTAGTTCTCGTTGTTACCCGCACCATTTTTATGTCTCCTTCACTGAAGGGCTAGAGTTTTAACTTTTAATTTTTTATATTTAAATGTAGACTTTTGACACTTTTAAAAACAAAAAAGAGAAGAGAGATGAAAACGTTTGATTATTTTCTCAGTGTATTTTTGTAAAAAATATATAAAGGGGGTGTAAATCGGTGTAAATCGCTGTTTGGATTTCCTGATTTTAACAACAGGGCCGCTGGTTAGTATCTCACACGCGTGTGCGCGCTCACGCTCGCTCACCCACTCTCACCCACCCACGAATCAGCCCCTATTTTCTCCATGTTTACACTCCAATCTGCAGGCATCTTAAAGTGACAGCATCCCTCGCCGCCGCCGCCAGCGCCCGCTCCGCAGCCCCCCGCCTTCCCGGGGAGGGGGCGGGAGGGGGCCGGGGCAGCCGGCGGGGAAAGGAGCCGGGGGGGGACACACACACACACGAAGGCGTATGTATACACTGTATTGCTACCGTTTTGGGCAGAAACCTGTCCCGAAATGAAGTAAAGCAACTGGTGCATTTACACAGAAGGGATCCTGTACCTTTAACTTGTAAACCACATCTTTTGCACTTTTTTTAGAAGCAAAAACGTGCCGTTTAAACCACTGGATCTATCGAAATGCCGGTTTGAGTTCGCGACACTATGTACTGCGTTTTTCATTCTTGTATTTGACTATTTAATCCTTTCTACTTGTCGCTAAATATAATTGTTTTAGTCTCTTATGGCATGATGATAGCATATGTATTCAGGTTTATAGCTGTTGTGTTTAAGATGAAGAAAGTGAAAACATCTTTGTACATTTAAGTCTGTATTATAATAAGCAAAAAAGAAGATTGTGTGTTTATGTATGTTAATATAACATGACAGGCACTAGGACGTCTGCCTAATGAGGTGGTTCCGTTAAGGGTTTAACTTTTTTTTGTTCTTTTTGTTATTTTTTTGGTCATCCATCCTGTGCAATATGCTGTGTAGAAATTTTTTTTTTTTTTTTTGTCTTAACGATCACCCGCAACTGCAAGGTGGGGAAAGGAAAAAAAAAAAAAAAATTATGCCAGCTAACCATGTCAAGTTCACTGCCTGTCAGATTGTTGATATACCTTCTGTAAATATCCTCGCTTTTTTTTTTTCCTTTTTTATTTTTTTGTTTTGTTTTGTTTGTTTGTTTGGTTTTTTTCTTCGGGAAGGAAATAAAATCAGCTGGAACTGAACCCTAATACCGGGCTGCTCTTGTCATCATTGCTACGCCCCCGGGCCCCCCTTCCGGAAGGGTTTTTCTCGGTGCCCAGCCCCCTTACCCCCCACCCCCAATCCAAACTGAGTTTCCCCGGGCCACCTTTAATGCAAGTCTTTGGGATGCAAAGCGTTTCCCAATGCCTGGCCATCAGCGCCTTTAGCCCTGTGAAGGCGAGGGGCGGGAGCCTGGGGGGCCGGGGGGGGGGTGTCCTCGCCCCCACCTCCTCGCTTGGCCGCCGGGGAAAAGGGGGCGCCGAGGCCGGGACCCCCCTCGTGTTTCCACCTCGGCCTCCCGGGTACCCGCCCGCCGTTCCCTTCCTGCCTGCGGATATGCATCGTACCTTGAGCGGTGTTTTGTAAACCGATTAAAGCATCCCACTGACATAATGGTTTCACTTAGCTGTTAATTTACAGCTGGCTTTGAGCCATAAACTCTATTCCATGAAAAAAGAGCAGCAAAAGAAAAGAGGCGTTGTGCCGGCTGTTTTGCAAAGCCGCTTGCACAGGAGGTTAATGTTTGCCCTGCCTTATCCCCACGAATTCCTGTGTTGTATTTGCCATGCAAAAATCCCCCATCACCAGCTCCACACCACCCGTGGCCTGGGAGGTTTCCTGGTTCCCCTCTTTGCATACAGCGCCTTTCCTTTGCAAAGCCGTTTGCAAATCAGGCCATGGAACCATAGAATCAATGCTTTAGGTTGGAAGGGACCTTAAAGATCACCTAACCCCCCTGCCATGGGCCGGGACACCTCCCACTAGACCTGGTTGCTCAAAGCCTCATCCAACCTGGCCTTGAACACTTCCAGGGATGGGGCCTCCACAACTTCTCTGGGCAGCCTGTTCCAGTGACTCACCACCCTCAGTGTAAAGAATTTCTTCCTAATATCTAATCTAAATCTACCCTCTTTCAGTTTAAAAACATCACCCCTTTTCTTACCACTACACTCCCTGATAAAGAATCCTTCCCTGCCTTTGCTGTAGACCCCCTTGGAAGTACTGGAAGGCTGCTGTAAGGTCTCCCCGGAGCCTTCTCCAGGCTGAACAAGCCCAACTCTCTCAGCTTGTCCTCATAGCAGAGGTGCTGCAGATCATCTTCATAGCCCTCTTCTGGACTTGCTCCAACTGTCCTTATGTTGAGGACCCCAGATCTGNTCCCTGCCTTTGCTGTAGACCCCCTTGGAAGTACTGGAAGGCTGCTGTAAGGTCTCCCCGGAGCCTTCTCCAGGCTGAACAAGCCCAACTCTCTCAGCTTGTCCTCATAGCAGAGGTGCTGCAGATCATCTTCATAGCCCTCTTCTGGACTTGCTCCAACTGTCCTTATGTTGAGGACCCCAGATCTGCATGCAGTACTCCAGGTGAGGTCTCATGAGAGCAGAGCAGAGGGGCAGAATCACCTCCCTCCAGTTGCTGGCCACGCTGCTTTTGATGCAGCCCAGGATTCAGTTGGTCTTTCAGGCTCCCAGACTGCATTGCTGGCTCATGTTGAACTTCTCATCTACCAACACCCCCAAGTCCTTATCCTCAGGGCTGCTCTCAACCCATTTTCTGCCCAGCCTGTATTTGTGTGTGGGATTGCCCTGACCCACGTGCAGGACCTTGCACTTGGCCTTGTTGAACTTCATGGGGTTCACACAGGCCCACTTCTCAAGTTTGTTCAGGTCCCTCTGGATGGCTTCCCCTCCCTCCTGTGTGTCGATCACGTCACGTAGCTTGGTGTCATCGGCAAAATTGCTGAGGGTGCACTCAAACCCAACATCCATGTCACTGACAAAGGTGTTAAACAGTGCTGATCCCAATACTGACCCCTGAGGAACACCACTCATCACTGCTCACTACTTGGACATCGACCCGTGGACCACAACTCTTTGAGTGTGACCATCCAGCCAATTTCTTACCCAGTGACCGGTCCATTGGTCAAATCCATGTCTCTCCAATTTAGAGACAAAGACGTCAGTGGGACAATGACAAAGGTGCCTCTGCCTGTGGCCTCAGCACATCCCTGGGACTCGCTGCCTGTGTACTGGGCATTCCCACCTGGGTGGTGCTTGGTGGAGGCGGGCTGGCACCCTGGTGGAGATGTGCGCCCAAACCTTCCCAGCCTGAGCATCTTGCTGTGCCTAGGTGGTGTGGTTACTGATAAACGTGCTTTTGGGACTGTGCAGAGGTCAAAATCAGGGAAGAAAAAGGCCGGGGTGGTGATGGGACACGTGTCAACATCAAACTGCAGCCGCTTGCAGGCGACAGGCTTGGACTGCAGCCCTGCCTGAGCCCGGCTTGCTGCTGCTGCTGCTCTGTTGGCTACAGTTAACTTGAGGGGTTTTATGGTTTCCTGCGTACGTTGGTTTTGTTCCCAATTATAATAAAGTCCAGCGTTGCCAAACGGATTGTTTCTCTGGGGACTCTTTGGTGACACAAGTTGTTGCCTTCAGAGAGCCAAGTGGAAGTCAGGCTAGAATANTATTTGTGTGTGGGATTGCCCTGACCCACGTGCAGGACCTTGCACTTGGCCTTGTTGAACTTCATGGGGTTCACACAGGCCCACTTCTCAAGTTTGTTCAGGTCCCTCTGGATGGCTTCCCCTCCCTCCTGTGTGTCGATCACGTCACGTAGCTTGGTGTCATCGGCAAAATTGCTGAGGGTGCACTCAAACCCAACATCCATGTCACTGACAAAGGTGTTAAACAGTGCTGATCCCAATACTGACCCCTGAGGAACACCACTCATCACTGCTCACTACTTGGACATCGACCCGTGGACCACAACTCTTTGAGTGTGACCATCCAGCCAATTTCTTACCCAGTGACCGGTCCATTGGTCAAATCCATGTCTCTCCAATTTAGAGACAAAGACGTCAGTGGGACAATGACAAAGGTGCCTCTGCCTGTGGCCTCAGCACATCCCTGGGACTCGCTGCCTGTGTACTGGGCATTCCCACCTGGGTGGTGCTTGGTGGAGGCGGGCTGGCACCCTGGTGGAGATGTGCGCCCAAACCTTCCCAGCCTGAGCATCTTGCTGTGCCTAGGTGGTGTGGTTACTGATAAACGTGCTTTTGGGACTGTGCAGAGGTCAAAATCAGGGAAGAAAAAGGCCGGGGTGGTGATGGGACACGTGTCAACATCAAACTGCAGCCGCTTGCAGGCGACAGGCTTGGACTGCAGCCCTGCCTGAGCCCGGCTTGCTGCTGCTGCTGCTCTGTTGGCTACAGTTAACTTGAGGGGTTTTATGGTTTCCTGCGTACGTTGGTTTTGTTCCCAATTATAATAAAGTCCAGCGTTGCCAAACGGATTGTTTCTCTGGGGACTCTTTGGTGACACAAGTTGTTGCCTTCAGAGAGCCAAGTGGAAGTCAGGCTAGAATATATACATATATATTCACACATTACATATGTGCATATATACATAAATGGGAAATACTCTTACGTTCCTTGCTGCCTGCAATATGTAGTAAGGCAAGTCTCTCACTAGATGAGGTACCCAGAACTAAGCCACACAAAGATATATATCACCCAATGTACTCCCTTTTTTTTTTTTTTTAAATAGACCATATTTCTAGTATAATTCTCTTGGAAGGAAAATTAGTAGCCCTTTAACAAATGTGAAAGCTAGCAAATTCACTGCAAAGATTTTTTAATGAAGACCTATGTTAAAAGGAAACTAGATTTTAGGAACTGCAACTGGGGTCTGACCGTAGGTTTGCCTAACACCGGATCCTCTCTCGGATGTGGGCCAGAGTGGCGGGTGCCTATAAAGAGGTGCATTTCCACAGCGTTGTGAAATGTCTGACTCGAGATTGCTGTAGGTGGTGTTTCCTCCTGCGGCCCCAGCTGGTGTGAGAGGTCCCAGCCCCAATCCCCGCTCCTGGAAAGCTGCAACCACTCTCAAGCAAACAAGGCAAAGCAAAACTGTTCCTTCCCTGGTGCGCCTTCAGCTGGCCTCTGGTAATCAGCATTTTAGAGACTTCTACAGCCACACGCAGTCATTGTCACCAGTGGATCCAGCTCCGTTAATTTGTTCTATCCTCCATAGCATTGCGTTCTTGCTAGCAGACTCCACAACATCTCGTGGTAATGCTGAGTGAATTAATTTGTGTGCCCAGTGGAAAAAAATTGAAGTTTCTATTTTCTATTTTAACTTTGGTATAGATAATTTTGTCCATTTTTTATATTCTGACAATTTTGTCACTTCTTCATCTTTTGCTAAGCCACTCATTTTTATAGCTCTTTGCCATTTCTCCATCAGGTCATCTCATAGCGCAGAGATACTGAAAAGAATTGAACTAGAAGATTTAAATGAAAAATCACCATAACAGGCTGCATATGTCTGTAGCTGAAATTTATTTTTAATAACCATGCTTCTTTGTAAATGATTAATTTACCTGCAAATTAGATGAAGACTGTTCACCTCAAGAGTGTATATATAATTTTCAGTAATCAGGTCTGCCTCCCCTGTGTATCATTTCATTTCCTTCCTTTTCTTGTGAAGCAGCGTGTGATGTGACTGCATGCATAGACTGTATTGTATTTTCTCTGTTTCCCAAAACCAAAGCAGGGTTTCCTGGGAGTCAGGGATGCTAAGCACGTTCGCAAGCTTCGTACTCCTGTGTTACGCTTCCAGCAGAAACAGCCTGACTAAGCAGAGAGGAAAGTCCTGGGCTAGAGGCGTCCCCAGCCTCCCCATTAGCTGTCACGACATACGCTTGCATGATAACATGCCGCAGTAGCAGCCACGTGGGTGCAGAGCCTTCCCGCTGGCCAACCCCTCCTCTCCCACATTTGCTTCCACAAGAAAGTGGGGAAAGTAGCGAGTCAGAGCTTAACCTACCTCTCCAGGGCTCTTTATTCTGCCTGCTGGATCTAGTTCTTGAATGTATGTATGAGGGTTGATTTTTCACATGGGGTAACTCCATAAAGGTCTGTGGAAATCTCCCAAGAGATCTCGGAAGACCTTAACAAGATGTTACAGTGTAACCTTCTGGGTATACACATGTTGCGATCACCTTGATATGCCAGGGTTCAAAAATCATTATCCACCTCCTGCCACTTCAACCTCCCCTCTCCAGGGTCCTTGAAGAAGCTCTAAACATCAGCTATGAATTTTGCCAACAACAGGGGGAAAATAAACGTGAGTGTGCCCAAGACGGGTATACTGTGGCACAAAAGGTGAGTGACCTATTGAGGACTCAGTCATTACCCGGTCAGCGACTGCTCGGTTTTGTGCGTTGCACATAAGCATCTCAGGGCAAGCAGTAGCATTTACTAAATTTGTAGTAACCAACCTATAGAACACCAACTGAATTAAATCCCCTGGAATAAGACTTAGGCATAACTCACAGGTGTGCCTAAGCAACGTTTTATAATACATCTTTAGCTAGGTGACACTATTCTGAGTCACGTCCTATGCCTTTTTTGCTAGCATCCTTTCTGCCCCTTTACTAGCTCCTCCACTTTGTTTTTTGCAAACAAAGTTTAATTCTCCTGCTGTGTGGCAGAAGAGTGTCCCCACACTCCAATGGCTCCCATTACACCTTCCCTTTTAAGTGAGTTTACTTGAAGCAAAGCACAATATAACGGTGGCTACTGGTGGGGTGACATTCCTTGGTTTGTGGCGGAGGAGGCTGGCTGTCCATCACCTGGCCTTGATGCCACCTGTTGACAACTACTACATGCCAACCAGTCTCTCCATGCACCCCTGTGTGTCCCGGCCTTGCTGTGGGCAGCATTAGCGTGTTTGAACAGGAAGAGGAAAAGGGCTTGCTGAAATAGGAGCAGGACTGGCAGGTTGGTTGCGAGGAGCCCATACAGGTCTTTCAAAATGAGGGGAATTAGGTAGAAAGTAGAAACTCAGACCTGGAATCACCCGGGTGAGCTGTGGGCTTTGAGTCCTCTTTGGCACTGTTAAGCCAGCAAAATGCTAGACAAAATGCTTATTATACAGATTGGTCTTTCTTATCTTTCCTTTTTTGCTCTCTCACTAGGTGTAATTCACTCCATTTCTTCCTGGGCTCCCCCTTCCCCACCCCTACCCCCACCCCAGTCTTCAGTTTACACTCCTTTCGCTGACCTTGCTTCTTCCTGGATGTCTTTCTAACCTTCTTCAAGAGGAGTTTTGCTAATATTATGTTGGAGATATAAATTCGTGTTCAGTGACCCCAGAACATGATGGCTTTCCTGCTTCTCAGACCCCCTTTTTCTTCTGTTTCAGCATTCGTCTCCTTGCCTTGCAAAAGGCTCGTTGCCTAATGGCGTGGCAGAATGAAAAGAAGTCTAATTTCTAATTTAAGATGTATCCAAGATGTACCCATGCTGTATTATCATCCTGAGCTTAGTCCAAGGCTCGCAAATGAGGGTATCTCTGCACATTGTCTGCCTCAAAAACAGCACCATGCTGGGTACAAACTGTGACTGCGTTTCTGAAAGCTAAACGAAAACAGCTGGTATCTAACTGAATAATTTAAAAGGCTGTTGCTCAGGTTGACTGTTTTGAACAAGTGGGATTGCTATGGAACCAGACAAGATCTGACCGCGTGATCCCGGCGCAGCTCACCGAAACATGTATGCTCAGGTTAAAGCCCACCCACATCTTTCAAATGGGCAAATTCTTGATGTGTCAGAGGAAACACAAGGGAGCGACTTAGCAGCCTGCCTGAGGTCTGCGACTGCATGCAGCTTGCGGTCTGCCCCTCTCAAAATTTTGAATCTTTCCAGGACCCTAGAACTGTTGAAGTTGTAATTACTGCTGCGGTAAGAAGGTCACTAACGAGGCGAGGGTACATTGACCGGACATAAAGTGACTCGTGTGCTGACGACAGTGGGTCACACAGGACGGTGTGGGACCTGGTGAGTGGCAAAGGGAATGGCAGTTTATAGGGGAATCTGGGCATTTCTCCAGCCTTGAACACCTGGGTTTGGATTTACTTCTATTAAAATGGATTCCAATGTCTTCAGACTTGGCAGAATTTATGCTAGGGACTGGTATGATTCAGAAATGTGACACTTGAGGTACGGCTCCTCATGTGATGTCATTGATTCAGATTTACTCAGGGTACCAAGAAAGGCAAAAAAACCCCCACATTATGTGGGGTAGGCCCTGTTTACATATAAGTACATATGTGCTCTAACTGTACCTAACTTTAGGGCTTAATTTCCAGGGAGGGACATATTTTCTGTAAATGTTCAGTTACTCCAGAAAATAATTTCTTTCTCTAGTAAGAAAGCAAAATTATTATTTTCTAATGAGAGAACATGTGTAGTTCTAGCTCTGGCTGTAGGGAAATGAGTGGTACAGTGGATAAAACAGCAGATTGAAAACAGGCATATTCAGATTAATTCCTGGTTTTCCTGAAAACTTTGTCCAAGACTCAACATGATTTGGAAAATCTTGTTATGCTGCTTTCCTTTGGTTTGGCTTCTCATGCTGTGAAATATGAGCTATACGTAAAAGCAGACATATTGAAATGTAATTGTTTCACCAGGCATGAGGGGTTTTTTAATTAATAAATTAAAAATGTATGGTGTTTCTGGAAAACAAAGTAATGGAACAGAATAAGAATAAACTTTTACATTCTCATTCAAAAAAAAGGAAGAAACTCGGGTATTTAAAAAATCTTTGGGTTTGTTCTCTTGGATCGGCTTTGGGGGAAAAAAGTGTAAAAGCGCTCTTTGCTTGAGGTCTCCCCTCACTTTTAAGAACTCAGACATGAAGCTGTATAAACAGAGTCCTATCATGACTTGAAAATGCACAATAGTCCTCTGGAGCTGGTTGCAAATGGAGGGTCATAAATTCCAGCTCAGCTTATCTAAGTGGTGTATTTCATGTAGTTTTAAAATACCGTATTATCGCAGTGAAAGATACACACTGTGACTTAGACTTGGTTGACTCACTGATAATTACATAAAGGAAGCTTCCTAATTCCATTAACAAATTGTTCCAGGCTTAGATAGAAATGAAATCATAGTGTCTTCTCTTGTCTTCTATTATATTATTATTGTTGTTATGTAGTTGCTGATGCCCTTAATCATAGATCAGCAGCTCATGTCGTTGGTGCACTATAAGTACAGGACAAAAAGAGAAGATCCCCTTCAGATTGTTTATAGTTTAAATGTAGGACAGAAAAACAGCCATGGATACGAGTGGAAAACAAAGTAATACTACCATTCGGTTTGGCAGCGCTGATCTCACTACAGCAGCAAGCTGCTCTTTCAGTCTTTGCAGGTGTAACAGATGAAGACAGGTATTCACGGGGTGTTTGGAAGAGCACACACGTAAATGTGTAGTGGTGAACAGGGACCTCTCCCAAAGTGTTCCTGATGATGAGAGAAAATACAAAACATAATAAGCAAAGAGTTAAAATACGCTGGGATCATGAGGTGATCGTAGCCAACTCGTTGCTGCTGCATGGGAACGATCAGATACTTGATAAGCGTGTGGTGGTGCTGGAAAGGACCCTGACATAGGCTTACTTGTGAAAGAAGGCCAGGGGAGAAGAGCACAGGTTAGGTTATTGTAGCGTGGTGGTGCACACATACCCACACCCCCAATTTTAGGCCTCTTCGTACTTGGGCGATTTCTTCCCTGCCTGCACCACATAATAATACACTGGACCAGAACGATACATAACGGTCTAACATGAAAGACAGAAAAGGTGGAGAGCAACAGACTAGAACACTGCGGCAACCCCTTAGTGTACCTGTTTCCCACTGCTCCTGCTGTTTGAAAATAATAACTATAATCAATCACTCCTGACAACATATGGATCATGGCCACAGAGGTGGGGTACCAGGACCCCAAGTCCCAGCAAACCCTGGGCTTGTGTAACCAGTGGAAAGTACTGGAATATTCCATTGTCCGAGCTGGGATGGAGTGGAAAAATACCCAATGAAAGATTCTGTAAGTGGCAATTCTAATAAAGACCCTTTGAGCTCTTCTGGATCGCAGCGGGCTGTGGTCAGTACCTCCCCTGAGATGGGATGCTGCTCAGGCTGACACTTCAAGGATTAGAAGGCCAGGGCAAGTCAACCCCTCTCGAGTCTTAATTATCGCCTCTTGAAGAATGCCGATGCAATGTATTTACTCTAACTTGAGAAAAGGGAAATTTTATCTATAGACTACTCCCTCTTTCATCCACCTCTCCACTTACGTGTTAATGATATATATACATTAGCTTTATGGATGTGGATGTTCTCCTCTTTGTCCATGCACACGTAGGAGTTAAAAAGGGGTACCTGCCGGCTCGTTAGAATTGTGCGATACTATGAGATATTTGGACTCAGCGGTCTCACTGGGGTGAGGGGATGTGTGTGCGCATGCTTAAATGCTTTGCTTATATGTATAGGCATTAATTTGAGATCTGTGGTTTTGCTCACATGGATATGTGTTGATTTGGGATATCTTATAGTAAGTTAGTGTGAATCTTGCCATCTTTGAATCTGTAATTAAGTTACCGTTCAGGTGTTTTGTTAAATCACTTTGTAAGCCTTTAAGTTGGTTAATGGTTAAATGCTGGTAAAATTCAACCTCTTGATCTACCTCAAATCACTAATGAATTTTGAATTACCATTAAAACATAGCCATGCTAAATATTTCCATCTGTGATACGGTGAAACCCACAGACCAGGAAAACGGTCATTTAATCAGGAAGTCTGGATGCATGAGAAGAAAGGACAAAAAACTGCTGCAGTAGTTGGGACCCAAGGTGATGTGAACTTGGAGACGTTTAGAAAAAAAGAATACTATTAAAGCACAGCCTATATAGTAAGCAAAATTAATGATGGTTACTAACAAGAAACTCATGTCTTATGGCAGTAATTGAGAAAGAGGTAGGAGGAAGGCCTTAAGAGCCTGGTGGAGATGGAAAAATGTATCTTTGTTCAATTCAGGCAGAGTATACAATCTGGGTGGCTCATTATCCACACACAATGTTAGAGACAAAGGCTGAGGTTTTAATTTCTTCTGAGGGAAGGATGTCAACAAATCATAGTGTGAGCCAATGAAGCCTGGTTTCCACAGGTCCGTTTCTCAGGACACTTCCATTGGGTGAACTCTCTGACATCTACTTGGTGCATTACTCCCCGCTGCAATCTGTCTGGCAGGGCTCGGAGTGCACCCATAGGCCTTTGTTCCCCTGGCCAGCCCCATCTGGGACCACCACCTGCTCCTCAGGAGCTCATTTAAGCTGAGGCCCAGGCCTCCATCTTTTCTCCTGGGCATCTGCCTTTGCAAAGCCTGCAGAGATGTAGTGTCGCTAGGACCTCAGCTTCCCTCTGCAAAAATTATGGATGAGTGTAGGATGAAGACAAATGTATGACGCCACTTCAGGAAGGCAGGTTAAAAAGGCAAGTCCGAAGAGCACTTTGCCTGTAGCCACCTCCAGCTGATAAAATGGGCTGTGGAGGCATTTGAGAGTTGTGCTTGTACTACTCCGGGTGACTCTAGCACTCAGCATAGAACCTGGTGTCCTGTGGCCTTACGGATCAGATGTGTTCTTTGTAGTCTTCTCTGAAGGATGCTGGATGGCAAATAGAAGGTCTAAAGCTTTTGTGGTGCTGTTCGTCACTGGCAGGTCTATTGATGACCTGAAACTCAGTTAATCCTAAATTGTCCTGTAATAATGATAAGGTCATGAAAGAATGGGAAATATTATCACTTTCAAAATAAAATTCCCATTTAATAATATTTCTTGTGGATAGAGTTGTGTCATAGGTACACTAAGGTCTAGTTAATGCTCTTCTTGTAATAAATGAATTACAAACGTGTAGAGCAAAGTGTATTCATAAAGAAATATCCACATGTGCACATTTACAAATCATTTTTTCATCAGGGTGCTTTGAGAACAATAACGATGACAAACAAAATGGGCTGGTTTCACATCAAGGGGATTGATTCATATCAAAGTCATTTAAATTGCCAATTTTAATCATGATTTAAATTGTCAAGTTGGAAACCGTGATTTAAATAATTGATTTTCATCTTGTTTTGCATGTGTGCTTCCTAGGTATTTTTCTAAATAAAAGCTGATTCTCTTTGGCTGGTGTAATTCAGTATTTCCTTTTGCTAACCATGAGGATTATGTACGTGCTATGTCTGTATACATTTAAGTAGTTTAACATGTATTTACACAGATTCTTAATTTATACACTTTTATCATGATAGAAAAATAATTAATGACTATTTTCTGACTTTCTAAATTATGTTTATTTTTACTCATGCATTGTTTCAAACTGTATTTGGATGGTAATTAGACTTTCATTAAAAATACATAAAATCTGGAGGGAGAGGGGCTGTTAGTTGAAGTATTCTGGATAGATAAAAAGTGGCTTTGTTAGAATGAATTTCTTTTAGAAAGCAAGGTCTAGATCTGCCATGGACTTCAGACTTGTAGCTATGATCAGTTATTTTAGTGGGGTATTAGTTGCCTGTGTCACCCAACCAGGTAGGGCTACATTGCTGAAAACTTCACAGACTTCTTTCAGAGTCCAAGGACTGTGCAGTGAAGCCAAGGTCTCTGCCAGGAGAAAGAAGTGGAAGCCACCAGGGACAGGAGCTCCTCCAGGGTCAATGGTGGCTTCTCCATCCAAGCTGGTGTCAGTAGAGAGCATGGGAAAGACGAAAAGCCACTAGGCATGCTGAGCCTGCAGGACAAGGCATCCTGGTTCAGAGCTTGCTGGAGACAGCTTGTAGCAGCGGTTTTGATCAAAGCGGCTTATTTCCACTCCTGCACCGTCATGGAGTTTAGTACCAAAGTGCTTCTGCAGAGTGTGTCCTAACTGATCGTTAGATGACCTGTATGGTCTGTGGTTGGTGAGCTAAGCTGCCACTATGTCTTCCAATATTTTGGAAACAGATTTCTGTGCCTGATAACACATTTCACCTAATTGAACAGGAAAAATGGACCATGCTAGTTTTAATCCTTGTCATTTGTTTTGTGTGTCTTGGCACTGCCATGATGCTCTCCTGGAAGACCTGGTTGTTGGAAAAGGTTCTTGATTTGCTGTACTGGGAAGTATAATTTATTTAATTTTTGACACTGACGAAGGCATTAATACTTATTAATTGGCAAAAACTCAGCAAAGTTTTGTGATGCTTTCTTTTTTAGATTTAAAGGCAGTTACAGGGTCTTTAGTAATCTTCTGGGTATGGATTAATGAGGAAGATACAATTCTTCCTTTGCTAACTGGGATATCTTGAACATATTGATTTAATCAAATAGATAATCAAGAAATTTTTAATTTTTTTAAACTTTTAATCCTGATGACAAAAGATTATTTGTGAGTGTAGACTGTTTCACCATTGAGTGTTCTTTAGGTAGTGAAGCTACTGTGGCTGTAGGGAGTTTTGAATGAGAATATTTGGAAGGTCTGTGTGACCCTCAGTGTTACACAGCCATCTCCACATTCGTGATAAAATTAAACACAGCAAGGGTATCCTGGCTATATTCCAAACCATGTAAGATGAATGCAAAGTAGATGGTTTGAATTAGAAAAGGACAAGCTTAAATAAAAGCTGTCTGAAACTTTCCCCAAAGTGATCTTTCTAAAACCTCTTGGTCCTCTTATTCTGCTCGGCCAAGGTAGTTTTAACTATGCAGAAGATAATAAATTGCCAGAAACTTTCTGTTTGGTAGGTTTTGTTTGTTTGTGGTTTTGTTTTGGTTTTGTTTTGGTGTTTTTTGTTTGTTTGGTTGGTTTTTTAGTAAGGCTGCTAACTCTATGTCTTGATTTCTATTTAAGTAAGTCTGGGTTTTGGTTTTGGTTTGTTTTTTTTTTTTTAAATAAAAGATTTTGATGTGACAATCAAACCTAGGAAAAGTAGCAAGGTACTAATTAAGTCCTGTCTAATCTCAGTCTTAGCTGGCCATCCATGCTCATAATTATTTTCTCAGGTTTGAAGGCACTAATCACTTAACAAAGCCAACTGTGTAAGTTGAAATTAAGGAACTATTAATTCAGCATTTGCAGAACAAACTACTGATTTAAAATATTTGTGTTAACATTTCTGTCACTGTGGTTCCAACTGTCTGGTAGTGCCTTATCTCTGTAAAGGCAGGGACACATAATATCTGACCCTCCAATCTCAAATATATGGTAGTATGCAAATGTAGAAAGAGACACATAGAAAACAACCCAAGAACATAAGACAAAATTCTACTTTATATTTATATGATGATGAAAATTATGTTAATGAGACTGTCTTGATGTGTCATAGCCATGACTAAGTCTCTCAGATTGAGGACGGTGACTCTGTACTTTGGATGTTTGGTGGCCTTAATATCAAAATGAAACTGGTTATTTTTTAAAAGAGGATTTAATAACGTATGTGTGGGGGTTGTTTTAATAAAGACATTGCATTATTGTATCCATCGTGCCTTACAAAGCTGGAACATTACATCCCTTCCTCCAGCAAAGCCCAGTATTTTTATACTTCATAGAGGAATAAACATAGTTCTCTTTACTTCAAAACATCCCTTTCCTCTGATCCTCAAATAGCTACTCTTAGAGAATTTCTTGCCTTTTTGCTCAAGATCTTGATTTATCTCCAGCCCTGCATATCTTTATGAGCAACACCTCAGAGATCTCATACTAACAGTGTTTCTTTTCCTCTTGCTCTCTTTAGTTCAAAGTTGGCCCCAAATATTTCTCCACAACTAATTAATGTACCCCATGTGTATGAGTTGTAAGGATAGGCTTTCATAAGATTTTCTGCACAGGTGGAACATAAATTGCTTTAATATGCGCACAAATAGAAGATAGGAAATATTTAAAATTCTGAGAGCAGCCCGCTTGTAGGGTGAGTTCTGATTAACAGCTGATAAACAGTATTCTAAGGTTTCCTGCCATATGTAATAATATAGGAGATGAAAGAGGATATAAGTTGCTTTAGGCCTTGTCCATTTTATTGAACGTCATGTCAGGGATTAGATTTAATTTGATCATTTGTGCAAAGAATTTTTTTTAATAAAGTAGCCGTTCAGATTAAAGGATAAATTAATATATTATTCTATAGTAATAAGTGTTAAATTGGATAATCTGTTGCCTCTGATGCTATCACAGAAATTACTTACGGTGATAAAATGTTGCTTGTCATAGTTCAGTGGAATGTATGTCCTAGAAATGTATGTCCTAGAAACTGCATTCCCAAAACAAAGGGGTTTCAACTATTCAAATTGCTTATCATGGAAAGTAAATAAAATCATGCTGCCCTTGATTAAGAAGGAAAAGAGAGTAGTTTGGGCTCAACTGTAGAAGTCTTGTTGAATAAGTGAAACAATGCAAATTTCTCAAACACACGCACAGCCAGACTGAACCTTTTGGATTCGATAGCAAAGGCAGCAGCTGAGAGACAACAAAAAACCCCACAAGGCAATGAGCTCCTGTATATTGTCGCATGCTGCCTGAAGCTGGGTTTGAATTGACCGTAGCTGTTCAAAACAGCACAATTTATGAATAAAAAATCCTAATCTCTTGCTCATGGAGGGAGCGGCTTTGCCTGAAGAAGGCTATATAGGCTCAGGAGGAGCGAAGAGTAATCCCCATCCCAGCTGCAGCTTGTCCTTGCGGAGCTGAAGGCCCTTTTAGCCCTGTTTGTTCTATTCTGCACTTTAGCTGAGGCACCGTGAGACCCAAAAATTACTTAAATAGCAACAGCAGAGATGGGAAAACGAAGGCTGGCTCACATGCTAATTAACCAGCTTCACTTTATCATCCACGATGCACCCTAAAACTGTAAAAACATGCCTTGGTGTCTCTGGTTGGCTTTTAATCTTTTGTACTTTTCTAATGAGAACATCAGCAGTGGTATTTTATGAAATTTGATGCAAAGTGCACGGAACCCAAGTGGAAAAGGCACCAGTGATTTAAATCTGCTTTGGAACATGCCCTTTGTGGGAGCTGAAGTGACTTTTCCTAGTCAGGTATTCCCATTCTGAAATAATCCTGTTCCATTTCTGAACTTGATTACTTTGTTCAGTAGGCCTTGTTTATATGCACACGTTCTGATTTTGAAGGTCATATTTTGTCAGTAAAAGCTGAGATGATTGTCTTCACAAATGACTGGAAAACTGAGGAGTAATTTAATCCAAGAAGAGTCTCCTGGAGGACGTGCAGGATGTAATATAAGCCACCTGACAGCTCTGGCTAGGGCTGTGTGAGTCAGTAGGAAAGAGGGTGACGTATGTGCAGGAGTGTGCAGAAACGGAAATCTTTATTATCTTCTTTTTTTTTTTTTCCTTTTTAATAGATCCTATTACATAATTTAAGCCACTGTGGTAGGCAGTTGTACCTCTGCCAGACAGGAGCAGGTCACAATCCCATCATCCCAGAACCCTAGTCATTCCCTTTCCAAAACCAAACTCAATGAAGCCTTATAACAACCTGCAATAATAACCAGTTTTTGCCAGCTCTATGCACCCGTGCACAGAATTGATGTGTGGAAGTCGCGGTGGTAGGTAGTGGTGGTGGGACCAGCCTGCAAGCTGGGCCGATCCTACAGCATCAGCTGCGGGATGTGACCAGCCACCGCTCTTCCTCCTCCCCCAAGACCATCTGTCCTGCCCATGAGTGAAGGCGTCGCGTGGGCTCGGGGTGTTCATACACTGTGTGAGCAGAGGGCCCGGTGCTTGTTAGGGAGCACTGAGCTGGTGTTTTGCCTTTGCAAATGTCTGGACAGGCTTCACAATGTGCACTGCATGACGGGGGGGACAGTGAAGAAAGTCGTGTGTGAGTCCTCTGTAGTGCAGAAAGTCTTGAATAAGCGGTCTCGACTGCCAAAAAGGATGGGCACAACGACTTTCAGTCATTTGCCAATAAATCCCATTTCCCTCATTTATTGTCCTCAGAATGCCTCTCCCAGCAGGGACCCTCCTCTAGGTACCTAAAGATAACAGCAGTTTTTCGCAGTGGAAAAAATTGGCTAAGGCAAATTAATCACACCCTCACTTCATGCTACTCTTTTGTCCTCTCTCAGTAGTTGTGTTTTTGAATCTGGAGGTAATTTAAGAAGCTTGATTTGTTTGGGCTGCAGTTACGTCTAACTGCTTCGCTGTCTTGTATGTTCTGATAACTCTTCATACAAAATTCTTTCTGTGTTTCAGGACTGTCTGGGGTGTGTGTATATAACGTTTCATTTACAGAGATCAGCACAGGCACAGGCTAAGGACCTACTTTGTCTACAGCTTATTCACTATCTGTCATCTAACTGGGTGTTTAGTCTTATCATGTAAAATGTCTTCTGTTTGTGGTGTCCAGAAAGCCATGTTGTCTGTGGTCACTTTAAAGGATGTTCTGCTCGTCAGATATCTTTATTATTAGTTCAAATCAGGAGTATTTTTACTTCTGAATATCTAAAAATATTATGATGCAAGAACATTTGTTGTTCTTTCCTTGATGGTAAAGCAAGGGAAGTATCTCTTTTCACAGTGATTTACCTTCAGAATTTCTATTTTTCTTAGAATTCTTTATTAAGTCAATAACCTGATTTATACTGGATATATAAAAGGTGTTGTCTATGTGATTTTCGGAAAGAACTGTAGGAAGCAAACAAAGTAACTTGACACATTTTGTAACTAAAAAAGGTTAGAAAAATAGTCTGGTGATCCTATGGTGTCTGGAAGCTCAGCAACAGTAGGTTAATAATTGCTTTGCAGACTCTGATTTTGGTTAGCTATGGACGTGATTTCCAGGAATTTCAGTTTTTCACAGCTATTTGTTCATTTTATGTGACTAAATACAGTGACCTAAGAATTTCATGTGCAGTTGTCTGTGAGCTTTGTTTTTTTTTTTAAATGCCTTGATTGCCTTGCAATTCACAACCTGAATTAGCAGAAACTGTTTTTCTGGAGTGGAAATTTCAATTTCTGCTTTTTAATGAAGATGGGAGAAATCGGGTTACTTCTTTTTTTTTAAATTTTTTTTAAAGTATCTGTGGCAATTGAAGTGCAAACATCATGGACTGTGTTATTGATGTAACGGTAGATGACTTAAGAGCAAAGGAAATTTCCCAGAAGACCTTTCAGTGCTTTTAAACAGACCTTTTCAGTACAGTATGTCTACATGAAACAAGCACAACCAGAAATATTCTAAGTATTTTTTACATCTGTATCCATGTGTTTCTGATAGACATATTAGAATGTAAAATCTGCATATTCAGCCATCACTAAAGCTGATAAATTGCTGAGACAGCTCTTGCATGCACATCACATACATAGGTGTCCTAGCGAATGAATAATGCAAACCAGAGGTTTCCAGAGTTTTCACTAAAGAAAATAGAAATAAGGCTCCCTGTCAATATTTAGGGCCTGAGTCTTCTCCAACTCAGATCTTCTGTGAGCATTTATATCTGTGTGAAGTAAGCTTAAGAAGAATTAAAAAAAAAATGCTCTGCTGGAATTTACGTGGCTCAGGAGGCTTGTAATAGGATGAGTGTCTTTACTTCAGGTCACTGATTTAAATCCCAGTTAGAAATAGCCAGAAGTCATTACAATCTGATGGCAGGTTGGTGACCTATGAAATGAACTGGTGATGGGAGCCACCAGTTGCTACCAGGATGCGGCTATGTATCACACTGGCATGTTAAACTACAGCCAAGGAAGCAAACTTAGTAGCCTGCAATTAGAGAAACCAGAGTTTTTCTTTTCCTTAAGAAATGCCTTGTTTCTCACTGCCCAGACTGCACTGACCAGTGTGCAGTTGAGTTTTATCCATTAATAGGAGATTTTCTTAGAATTACGGTCTCGGTAGCTGATCCTTTAAATCTGCAGAGACAACCAGCTGCAGCCTTTAGGTAGTAATTTCTCCTCCGCCTGGCTTTTATCTAGTAAATATTTGCCTCTTTTTATGCATATGGTGATTTCTCTAGGCTTTTCCTGTCATCACTGAGGAAGCAGCCTCCTCTCTTTATCCTCTCCCACACTTCATTTCACTTTGTAAAAAAAGTAAAAAAATAAAAAAATGAAAAATTGATTGCTGTCCCTGTGAATGTATTATTGAAAATATTTATGTATGTATAGTTGGAGTCTAATATAAAATAGCTATTGACTGATGGACTCCATAAATTATCCAGTGTCTGTGGAGGCAGAATCTGGAAGCATAGTGTGTTTATGGGTAATAAGTACAGAATTTGTAATTTGACCTTACAGGCAGAGGTTACTGACAGATTATGGGTCTCTCTAATCTGATTCCAAACAGTCACATATTATGGATGACATTTTCCTTCATGAGACCTCTGGCATTGTGTGAAGTACCAAATTTGAAGAGAATAGGCTTATTTGAGCTCTTTAATCTGACTCATTTTCTTAAAAATAGCACCAGGCAGAGAAAAGATGGGGGAAAAAAGAGGCTGGGAATAAGTTTTAATGTTTCAAGCTGTTGCCTTTGGAACTTGCCATGTGCTTGACCGGGGCTCTTGAAATGCAGCTTTCATGTTGTAGTCAGGCACATATGCAATAGGTCACTTGCATGAGAGATTGCAAGAGTGGGGCTGGAGAAAGCATGTTTTTCTTTACATACTAATTGCATAATATGTTTAGGTTTGCATGGGGGCAGGCATTGTCAATTTTGGTGTCAATGACATTTTTTCTGTCATTCCACTGACAGCTGCGTTGAATCCCTACTTAGAAATGATGGGTTTAAGGAAAATTATCTACTATCTTACCAATGCTGACCAAGATACACCTCAACTTTCTTGAGGGAGCATGAGCAGTATCTCATTGAGACTTTATAAATATTCTGTCTTCTTTCTCAAAAAATACAGGAATAAATTCAACTTTTACCAGACTGATATTGTTATTACATGTATTTCACCTGTGCCAAGTAACCTTATTCAAGACTGGGACTCCTCCAGATGCTGGTTTTCAGAATACAGTTTGTATTTTAACAAGTGCTTATTAAAACAAGGGTAGACTTTGAAAAATGTTAGCAAAGTAGGTAAATTGCTTTGTGTAAACAGTGACAAAAGGAAAATAAATTAATAAGACTGAATAGCTATCCTTTAATGAATATGGATCTATTACTAAGAGAAAGTATTCTGTATTAGTAAAGGGCACAATTTTTTTAATAAGTCACAAATAGAATAGGGTTGTAACTTTACAGATTAGGTTTCCTCTGAAAAATTTGAGAGCAGTGGCAGCGTTGAGACTGATAATCATATTGACCTAAAAGATCAAAAAGACAATTATAGAGATTATAGGCAAAGGAACAAACAACAGTAATAGAGGTCACAGGCAAATGAAAAACCAGACAGTTAGTTTATCTCATGTCTATATTTACTATGCTAGTTTTACCAGAGCTGGTACAGTATTTCTGTGCTTAGGGTGACCTTGATATCTCTAGCAAAATCAAATTATATTCCATCGTCCTTCACAATGGCAGGTATATGTCCACATTTTGGCCATACCTATTTCCGTGTTGAAAAGGGTCAAACTCGTAAGGCCTGAAGACACAGGAGGTCAATACTCGCACAGGCCAAAATCAGAGCAGGGAGGCTGGGCTGCCTTGCCACATCTGTGGCCAGGAGATGATGTTATTGTGCAGAGCGGAGAAAAAACTGAAACTGTTGTGCTGGTGTGAGATGAATTTGCAGGGCAGCCCCACGGTGGTCCTAGCAGCCCGGTGCTTGGAGGAGGTTTTCATTCATGGCCTCTGACAGGACGGTGTCTGTCCTTCATCCTCTTCCTCAGCTGCTCGCTTGCTCCCTCCTTCATCTGGCGCTTTCCAGCTGTCCCAGCAATGGCCAACCCCTCTGGGGGCAGAAGCCTCCTGTGCCTTGGTCCCCGCTGGCGCCTGGGGACACCCAGAGTCAGGAGCAGCTTTGACCTCTCTGGGTCGGTTCTTTCTCTGCCTGCTTTGCACATGCAGGGGCAGCATGTCTGTGCTGCAGACTGGGTTGTTTTGGTTTGGTTTGGGGTTTTTTTTTTCTTCTTCTTGAGGGCTGCAGGCTGCGTAACCGCACCCAGGCCACATGAAGCAGAAGTGCCCGTTCCCAGAGGACTGCCTATGGCTGCTGCGGAGATGGGGAAGTCCCAAATTAGCTTTTGGGCCAGCCGCAAAAACCCTGTCGCTCCGTCTATCCGGTCATATTATGAAGGCACAAAGATATATCATTAAGCTACAAACAGGTGTTTTATATGACAACAAGGTGCGCGAAGCCCTGTTAAACCAGGCCAAGGCTGCGCGTAGGACTCAAATCCTTTTCCTGGCATTGTCCCTCTATATGAGGAAATTCAAGACAAGGATTTTACAGTCTCTGTGCTTTGCAAATGTTCAGCTGACTGCTCAGACAGTTTTATGAACCCAAGAGATCATATTGACTACAGTCGGTACTCCAGTGCCTTTGTTGGTACTGTGGGGCACTTTCTTAAAACAAGCGATTAACTAGAAAGGCTGCCATTTTCAATATAAGCCAGAAAGGAGGATAATTAATTAATCCAGTTGAAAAGCAACTAGAAATAACCTGAGCATTGTCTGAAGGTGAGAAGAAAGGATATTATCAAACAATACATTCAGAATGTCAGTCTTAAATGTTCAGAACAAACTGACAATTTTTTTAAACAATTTTGAAGGTGTATGTACATTAGATAATCTTTATACAGTAGCTCATTTTTGTAGCTATATTTAAACTTAATAGGTCTCAAATTGATCAAAACTTTCAGGAAGGAATAAATACAAGTTTATGTTTTAAAACTTTAAGGATAGGACAGGATGCCATCCAGAGGGACCTGGACAAGCTTGAGAAGTGGGCCCATGTGAACCTCATGAGGTTCAACATGGTCAAGTGCAGGGTCCTGCACCTGGGTTGGGGCAACCCCCAATATCAAAAGAGGCTGAGAAATGAGGGCATTGAGAGCAGCCCTGAGGAGAAGGACTTGGGGGGTCTGGTGCATGAAAAGCTGGACATGAGCCAGCAATGGGCACTCACAGCCCGGAAAGCCAACCGTATCCTGGGCTGCAGCAAAAGAAGCGTGGCCAGCAGGTTGAGGGAGGTGATTCTTCCCCTCTGCTCTGCTCTTGTGAGACCCCACCTGGAATACTGTGTCCAGCTCTGGAGTCCTAAGCACAGTAAAGACATGGACCTGTTGCAGCAGGTCCAGAGGAGGGCCACGAAGGTGATCAGAGGGCTGGAACACCTCTCCTATGAATACAGGCTGAGAGAGTTGGGGTTCTTCAGCCTGGAGAAGAGAAGGCTCCAGGCAGACCTTATTGTAGCTTTTCAGTTCTTAAAGGGGGCTTATAAGAAGATGGGGACAAATTTTTTAGCAGGGTCTGTTGCAACAGGACCAGGGGTAATGGTTTTAAACTAAAAGAGAGTAGTTTTAGAATAGATAGAAGTAAGACATTTTTTTATAATGAGGATGGTGAAACCTTGGAAGGCGTTGCCCAGAGAGGTGGTAGATGCCCCATCCCTCGCAACATTCAAGGTCAGGTTGGACGGGATTCTGAGCAACTTGAGCTACTCCAAGATGTCTCTGTTTATTGCCGGGGGGGTTGGACTAGATGACCTTTAAAGGTCCTTTCCAACGTAAACTGTTCTACGGTTCTATGAGAAAGTAAGGCTGAAACCAGAACTCCCCAAACTTACTCTTATTTTGGTTATAATAATCTTCTATTTGAGTGAGACTTATAATGAGTATAAAGTAAATGGGAAGAATATGGAAAAATAATCTTTTTGCCCCTGACTACTAAGAATAGCATAAAACGGGCCTGTTCATTTGTTCAGCTTGCAGCAGAGCTTTCATTCTTCATAATAAATATTTTTCTTTGAGAGGATTAGCAACTGCAATAGCAACCATCATATATGAACATATTGCTGAACGAAACACTTTGAATTTGTTTGATAATTATCTATTTCTCTTGGGATTCTTGGGTTTCTACAAGATCTGTTAGAAGAACCATAGGCTCTGGAAGGAAAAGTGGCATAAACCAGGTCTGTGTCAAGTTACTGATTTGCCAAATAAAAATGATGAGTTAAATGGCGGGAAAAAAGCCCCAAATCAGAGCTAGATATGAAGGGAGGGGACACGAAGGCTCTGGTGTGCATATCTAAAAAAAGGAAGTTCTGTTATTGGGCTCTCTGAGCTAAGGCTTTCCTTGTCTTGATCAAGATCGATACTTGATGGTAAAGAAGATCAGAAAGGATTTCACTACCCTTAGGGGAAAACATAAGGAAAATGCAGGTAGTTGCAAATCAATTACAAATTGTATTTTCTTTGTCTAGAGCATGGATGTTGTGAACAACCTTTAAGTGATTCAAAAGAAGGCAGTGCTGGAAAGCTCATGTTTTTCCACCCTTTCGGAATAATAGTGATTTATTTATTTATTTATTTATTTATTTTGTAAGCAAATGTTTCCAGTATATATATTTCCGAAAGAAACATCCTATGAATTTGCTGAGTATGTGTCTCCAGACAAGAATATATCCATGCCAAAACAATTCTTTCATTTGCAGGCTTGTCTGTTTTGGTCTTTACATTTACAGGAGTGTATTGACCTAATGATTTGCTTCATACTTTTAAAAAAGAGACTAATGGTGAAATCGGCCTCTGCATATAAAAGAATAGAACAGAAGTGGAAGCAGAAGATTGCCAGGACAGCAAAGCCCAGAAGGTGCTCTGAATTATCTGCTAAAAGACCACCTTTTGCTGTGTTGCCCATCTTTCAAAATATAGCAACACCCAAAGGCTCATGAGCAAGTCAAAATGTTCAGATGCTCTTGGAAGCTGAGTGGTAGCTCACTTCTCAGGGAAGCAGGGTCAAACAACTCTAAATAACTTTTTGTACAGTCTTTTCTCACAGTAAAAGCAAAGCCAGTTACTATAGCTGATGTATGCTAACTTTTCTGTGAGTTCACTCCTGAAGTTTGTCATCTCCTCTGGCATCCATTAAACCAGAAAGAACTGAAACCGATCCTCCTCTTTTGGGGTGCTCTGTGGTAGCAGTTTAGTGGATCTTGCGTAGTCTGAATTTCTTCTACACAGCCAGGAACAAAGATCAGAAGGGATCACATGCGTCTTCAAATCCAGCCTCGTGGAAACCACAAGTAAATGGCTGTTTAGTCTGGAGAAGTCCGTGGGTGATGTGTTTGTGGACTCCCCCCTTTTCCAGCATAATAAAACTGACACAGGAAGTCCAAAAGCCACACGTAGGATGTGTAATGGGAGTGAGACATAAGCAGCACCCCAGCCCTCTGCTGCAGGCTCGGCTGCCCTCTGCATTGATCTGTGTAGTAGGTGCTTACAGTATCTGCACGTAATTCCAGGCTTTGGGGGTGCCATCATCGCTATGGCACTGACACGTGCTTCAAAACGACCATGGCCATTAGTGTGGCAGCCAAATGTTAAATGAGTGTCACAGCCCCAAAAACTCACTCAGCTGGCAAACTTCAAGCAATCGTATGTTTTCTTGGTAAATATAATGGAACCTAAACAAGTTAATGTAAGTAATCCCTCAAAGAGATTAAAACAATCCTGCAAGTGCATTATCTCTGCAGGAAGGTTTCCTGTCCTGTGCAGCCAGCCTTGCTTTCAGGTCGCCATTTATAAAATTAACTGTACGCTAATTTAATGTGGTGGCGAGACATAAAATAAATTTTACAAAATAACTAGAAGCTAAAGTTAAACACATTTTCATTTAAAGTGAAGTACAGCTTTTGTTGTTCTTTTTAACGGCAAGGGTTACAGTTGACTGTGTACCCCACACAATATTTTAGCAAAATGCAAAACCTTTCTGGAAGTTAGACTTCAGAAGAATATGGCCAAACAGGGTAAAAAAAGGAGAAACTGGATTAGATTCTCTGTCCAGTTTGACCTTCTATATGATGATTTAATGACCTTTTCTGATCTAGAGTGAATTTCACTGAAGTCTTTCCTCAAGGAAGGTTTGGTTTGCAGAATAAAAAAGTCATGCAGAGACAGAAAGAGATGAGATATCTGAGACTGAAAGAATTAAGAATGCGGTTGTGCAGTATGAAGGATTTAAAAACTAAACACAGGTAGTTTAGGCCACTTGTCCCCATTATTTGGGAGCCAGAAGAGACTAGATCACTGCCATTTGGAAATGATTAAACGTTGGCAGTCTATGGGCAATTTCTTGGCTATTGTGGCTTTCTTCAAACCAGATGTCAGCATGTGGAGCAATCAGTAGATTCACACTCAGACCTATCCTACAGGCACAGTGAAATCGAAATACAAAGGCAAAAAGAATTAAAGATGAATGAATGCTGTGTTAGAATCATTATTCTTATCCTTAGTTCTCCTTGAGTTTAATTCTGTGTCGGGCTTTCCACTATTTTTTAAGGGGTGAATGTCAGGCAAAATGGAGTATTGTAATCTGGGTCATCCTATTTGCCCTTCTTTCATATTGGCACAAAACTGGCAATAGATTCCCATGATTTCCATGACATTCCAGGATGTATTAAACTGAACATCACTGTGACATAAAGTATCAAGTAGTTTCTGATGTTAGTGTGCAAAGCACTGGGGCTAAAGATTTAATGTTTATTTAAGCTAAGGTGCTGCCCAAAGACCAAAGAGCAGGTCGTGATCCATGTGCAATATTTTTCTTTCCACTTACAAGACACATGTACAGTTATTAGTACATTTTATATTGTAATTAAAAACGTTCCTATGTCTACCAACAGGCCTATGAGCATTGTTATGCAACGCTTCACTCCTCACTTACTGTAAAATTATTTGAATTCCATCCATTCCAGATGTGGATTTTTCTGTAATGTTTCTGATTTTTCCAAAGACTTTTCTACACTACATAATTTCTATTCCATGTTAATTATCATCAATTGCTCCCTTTTTCTTGCTTCTTATGTATTCCTTTTTACTGTTTAATGCTTGCCTTTACCTGGCCAACAAACCACAAAAGGATTTTAACCAAATTTTATTGTCTTGACTGCAGATGGCCTTTTATCCATTAAATAAACTCTTCTATAAGACACAGTAACTTTTGTTGAAGTGTTTCTGACATTTTTCCCTTTTGATCAATTTTTCTAATTTTTCTCATCCTTGCTCATTTAGCTCTTCAGTTACACATTACCAGCTGTGACTGTCTTCTGTTTGTGTATATTGAATGTAATTAGGTCATGATTATGGGTCCCCAGGCAACTGGTGGCCTCTGGTCCAACAATTAGTTAATCTGTATCACTCATAATGAAGTAATAAGGTAGAGACATACCTTGTTTCAATATAATTTGTACTGGAGAATTACAATAGATTTTTTTTTTTTTTTTGAGACTTTTGGCTTCAAACTTCCAAGGGCAAGAGGACAAATGGACGTGGGTGATCCTAATTACCCACCCCACAAACTCCAACTCGGCTGGCAGGCCATGGAGCATGTCACCATCCGCACAAATTCTCAGCAAGTGATATCTTGATGCAATGTGTCTTGGATGTCCTCTCAAACCAAAATCCCATTGTCATAGTTTAACCCCAGTGAGCAGCTAGGACCACACAGCTGCTCGCGCAGGTCCTCCCCTTCCCCCAAGAAGAGCAGGGAGAAGCGGGAGAAAAGGAAGAGAAAGGGAAAGAAAAAAACTTGTGGGCTGAGGTAAAGAGAGTTGAATGGTTGTGACCAGCAGGAGCAGGGACTCAGCACTGGTGAGGCCGCAGCTTGAGTGCTGTGTTCAGGTTTGGGCACCGCAGTATCGGAGAGACATTGAGGTGCTGGAGCGTGTCCAGAGAAGGGCAACGAAGCTGGTGAGGGGTCTGGAGAACAGGTCTTATGAGGAGTGGCTGAGAGAGTTGGGATTGTTTAGCCTGAAGGAGAAAAGGTTGAGAGGAGACCTTATCACTCTCTACAACTACCTGAGAGGAGGTTGTAGCGAGGTGGGGGTCAGTCTGTTCTCCCAAGTAACAAGAAACAGGACAAGAGGAAATGGCCTCAAGTTGTGCCAGGGGAGGTTTAGGCTGGATATTAGGAAAAACTTCTTTACCAAAAGTGTTATTAAGCATTGGAACAGGCTGCCCAGGGAGGTGGTGGAATCTCCATCCCTGGAGGTATTTAAAAGACGGCTGGACATGGTGCTGAGGGACATGATTTAGGGGTGGCTTTTTGGGATAGGTTTATGGTTGGACTTGATGATCCTGAAGGTCTCATCCAACCCACGTGATTCTATGATTCTATGAGTAGAACAACAGCAGAAAAGGAAAATAGCAATAATAACGCCAATATCACTACTACTACTCCTCATGACACGTCACTCTCACTACCTGGTCAATTGGTACCTTCCTGAGCGGTGATTGTGGATTCCCCCCCCATCCAGCCAACCCCCATTTATATACTGGGCACGACAGCTATGGTATGGAATATTCCATTGGCCATTGTGTTGTTCTGTCTGTGCTCTTTCTCAGCTTCTGTGGGAAACTGAAAAAAGTCCTTGAAAAGTATAAACATCACCTAGCAACAACTAAAACAACACGCATTATTGACAGTCCTTTCCCAGCAATCGCTAGAAAATTAACTCTTTCCCACCTGAAACTAGGGCATCCATGAAAGCAAGAGCTACTTGTGTACAATTTGTGCTTTTCCAGGAAAAGCTGCTAAGAGTAGTCCTTTATAAGATGTTTGCTGGTTGTGTCACAATGTACAGCCTTTCGTCAGATTTGGGACCATCTGCAAAAGAGACCTGGCAAAAAACTCTATATGCATTAGCAGAAGAATACATGTTGCTTGGACAAAAATGCACGTTACTAAATGAGTGCACATGAAAAGCAGAGAAAATAAGGACGGAAGTAATGAAAGGGCCATGGTGTAGTCAATATTCCTCTTACTGAAGGATTAAGAAAACAAAAGTGAGGAGGTAGAAAAAGAAAGATGTCTGAAACAACTATGGAAATAGAGTAGATGGACAGAATAATAATCTAGGATTGGTTAAAAAGTCAGAAATGGAGGGAAAGAAGAAACAGACTACAGAAAATAGTTTAGGAGGAAATTGTAAAAGTGTTATGATAGTTGCTCCAGAGCACACAATGCAAAAGGGAAGAAGAGGATGAAAGGAATGGTAAAAAAGAATGGCTCTAAGGAGGCATTTGACACACCTGGTGTTGCACTGTGTCATGTTATGCGTATCACCTCACAAATCTAGAATGAAAAACAGCGGCAAAGCACCTTGCAGCAGAATGTAGGAAGACAGCGTCCGAGAGCAGGATCCATCACATGCGGTGATGGGGACAGTTTCTCTGGGGCAGGCGGATAAAAAGGTTGATCCTGGGTGGGGAGTTATAAAACATTTTGAAGAGCAAGACTTTGAGGGTGACAGCATTGGGTAGGAGGGGATGGTTTGAATGAGCTTCAAAAGTTGAGAAGATGGGCAGGGCTGAAAGGAGCTGGAAGAAGGGCAAGTTGGGTGGCTAGCGTGAAGTTAGCACTAACTGAAGGGAAATAGGAAGGGAGGTAGGTGAGCAAGGGCTGTAGGAGGTGTCAACAGGACACCAAAGGCTAAGTACTGCGCCCTTCCCATCCTGTTTTTCCTCCTTCTAAGAAAACACATCTCGGGATCATCCTCTGATTTCTGACTTCGAAAAACTAGCCCTACCATGTCGGGGTGTGGGCTGCTCTTAACTACTAATTCCTGGAAACTTCTTCAAGGTTTCTTTTGCTTTTAAGAAAAAAAAAGAAAAAGGGGGGGGGGGGGGGCAACTATAATTGGGGCATCTTGTGGGCCTGCTCAGCCTGCTCCAACAGGGCCTGGTGGCTGGAGGGGACGGAGGGGGCGGGCCAAGGGACACAGCACTTGTGCCCGCTGTGCACACACAGACACACACTGCACTGTGCACACACACGCACATACACACACACACACGTGCAGACAAAGGGCGGCAGATCCGTGTGCGTCTGTCCCCCCGCTTCCCACCCGGCGGCACCCCCCGGTTCCCCCCCTACCCCCGGCC